>LR738709.1:97748597-98008490 GCA_902687465.1 Secale cereale
AAACCCTAGCAAGCCCCCCTCCCCCCCGCCGCCGCCGCTGCCACCGCAAGGCCTCCATTGTCAACATTTACCGGCTTTCCCGTGCAGCTTACCCACCGATCTCAATACCCAAGCCGCCCTGAGTTTCTTAGATGATGCCTGCCAAACGCCCCCTTTCCCACATATCCCCATCCCCCACTCCAGAGCATCGTAGCCTAAGCCCGGCTACGCTTCCCGTGGAGCTCGAGGAGCGACTGGCCCAAAAGAGGTGTATCGCGGTCTCTTCGCCCGACGTCACCGAGGAAGCTGACGACCATTACTGGCGGCAGGCACTCAAGCAGTGGGCTAGAGTATGCGGGCATGTCTCGGCCGTCGGCTATGACATTGAGCTCATCGACAGTGATGGCCTGAAGCGGGCTATGTCACAGGTTAAGTGGCCCACCCCCAACCCATCGGGTTTAACCGCCGTCGATCTCATCCATGGCCCCACCGTTGATCTCTTCTGGCTCGCTGTCAACAATTTGCCATCCTACATCACAATCGAACCCCTTTTGTCATTTCTAAAGGACACATTCTACGACGCTGGCTTGGGATCCACAGCTTCCAAGTCAGACCTCATCGACGGCGACCACGAGGAGGGCGCCCTATCCCGCTTGTCCAAGTGGAAAGATCCCATCTGCTCTTCCAAGGAGAAAGCACCCGTCTGCGACATCAGGGAGGGCACCCTACATCCGTGCTCTTCCAAGGGGAAGGAGCCCATCTGCGACAACATGGAGCGCATCCAGGGTACGTGCTCTTCCCACGGGAACGATCCCATCTGTGACAAGTGAGGAAACCCATGATTTGTTTTGTCGTGCCTCTTCACAGGGGGAAACCCATGCTTTATTTTGTCGAGTCCCTTTTGTAGTGTAGTGAGAATATGTCCAGATTTAATTGCTATATCTGGTTGTTTGCAGTATGCCTTGTTTATTTCATTTGTTCACAAAGTGATGCTCTATATGTGCAATTATTTACCGTGTAGTACATTTCATCAATCCAGTTTTAAACATACCGATAGGAATGCATATATTTGCTTGCTGTTAAGCCTGTTATAGCTAGCATATTCCTCTTTTAAAGTTTTTTTTATTGTTCGGTTGTTTGTAGTTAGCATATGTCCAAATTCAAATGCTATCTTTTGTTGTTCGTAGTATGCCTTATTTATTCCAGTTATTCACAACATGATGTTCTATATGTGCAAGTATGAAATGTGCAGTTCAATTTCATCAGTACCAGTTTCAACAATACCACTATGAATGACTACATTTGGTTGCTGCATCTTGTAGGTAACACGCCTTTCCATTTTTATTTAACAATAACCAGTGTACTTAGACCGGCACAATACCATTTTGAATGACTCTGTTTGCTTGTCGTTAAATGTTAGGCTTGTTGCAGTTAACACACCTTTCCACTTGTTTTGCTTTGCTAGTGTGCTTAAACCTGCACACTGAAGCTATCTTTTGGAGATTCTTTTGTCTACCATGGATAATTTTGGATGATGTTTAGCCTGTTGTGCTTAACATGCTTCTCGATGTACCTACACAGGACAATTTTGGGAACGACTGTTGTTTTCCATCGAGGTTAGTTTCATCCCATGGCTTATATCTGCTCACTGTTCAGGATACCGGTAGCTGGTACCATATAGGTCGGGGGCTGATAAGGGACTAATCGGTGAATCAGACTTTTAACTGAATATATGTGCAACCCATTTATTGTTAGGTTAACTAGGGCCATATGTAATATATGTGAGGCTACATAGCAACATGCAATGTACTTAATGTCTAAATATGCAATCCTAGGCTACATAGCAACAAGGAAGAGTGTTACCTTAATGTTCTAGTGATGTCTAGATATACGTATAGAGAGCAGCAGCAACAACAACAACAACAACAACAACAACAACAACAACAACAACAACAACAACAACAACAACAACAACAACACAACCCTGTTTGGATACTCAACTTAGCTAGAGGTTAGAGTTAGTTTCGAGCTCATGACTAACCCTAAACTAACTCCATCCAAAGAGTTCTTTGGATGGCAGGGTTAGATTGACAATACATGCACTATGAGAACTAGCTCCAATTAGCACCTCTTGGGTTGGATAGTTTTTATGGGTGGGTTATAGATGCAACTAGCTCAAACTAGCCCTCATGATTAGATATACTTTAGGGCTATTTAAACCCGAACTAGCTCAAACTAACTGTAACCCATGGATACATCAGCAGTTAATCAACCGATAATTTTTAAGAATGCACTAAACTCCTTCCGGCCCATAATATAAGATGTTAATTCATCTAATATGTGAGTATGTTGGATGTTATAAGATACTCCCTCCGTTCCTAAATATTTGTCTATTTAGAGATTTCAAATGGACTACCACATACGGATGTATATAGACATATTTTAGAGTGTAGATTCACTCATTTTGCTCCGTATGTAGTCACTTGTTGAAATCGCTAGAAAGACAAATATTTAGGAACGGAGGGAGTATTATAAAATAGTGTTGTACTACATCATTATGGAATTGCTGTTTAGCTTCTGATATTAACTTGGTGCTTTTAGGTACATATGTCATTGGTAAAGATCCGCGCTTCGACCCTTTCTGCGTATGGGGCAATGAGATATCGATGAACCAGCATCAAGTGAGGAAGCTGATAAAGATTGTTAAGAAAATGGGTCCAAAGATGGCAATTAAACTATTTGTTTACACTTTATCCAACACAACAACGAACTGCAGGATGGTAAGTAAGAACTCTGTAGCCTTCTTTTTACTGCCCATAATGAGTTGTGTTAGATGACAATGTCTGAATCTTTTTCCTTTGAAGTGCTTGCCAAAGCAATTTACTCAAGATTACCTCTCAAACTACATGATTGGTGGGCATGCAAAGGTTAAAGTATTTCTATCACAACACGATGATTATCTAGATGTTTTCATGAAGAACGTGAAGGATGGGTGGTCGGCCATCACAAGGGGTTGGACTAGAGTTGTGCGTGCCTTTTGCATGGAGGGGTGCACAATATGGGCATTCCGCTTCACCTTGTTCAGCAAATAGAATGTATTTTGCCTCTTTCTTTACCATCTTTAATAGTACAAGTATACAACTATGGTTCATCCTTCTTTATTTAGTTCTTATGTAATTCTTGAACATATGTACCTATGAATCATATAATGCATTGGTTGTTTCAACCTGATGGATATGAATAAAGCTATAGCATACATTCAAATTCAAATTCAAATATGGTACAATTTGAATAGCAGCAATTAAATTACGGTGAAATTACGCTCTCCGGGTTGTTACATCACACACGGCTGGTAAAACACAAACGTTTGCAATATACACCATAATCCGAGACGGCTTACAAAGAGGAAACTTGTGCAAGCAAGCACACAGTTGCCGTTTGCAAAGCGTGTGCGACGTCAGACAATATCACAAACAGTGCGGGCAAACTAAAAGTTTGTGTCAGTTGCCTTATCGTACACGATTCGCAACCATGAACTATTTATGATGAAGTATGCATCATAAACATTGCACCACATAATAGCGTGTGCGATAGTTTTCGTGTACGACGATGTTACGACGGTCCGATGTTTCGTAATCCTGTCCGACACTCGTAAGACGATTAGCTAATCTTCTTAATAGTGAACCGTTTGTGATGGGCCGCACATCATACATGTTCTATAATAGTGAATCGTTTGTGATGGGCCGCCCATCATAAACGTAGCACCACAGAATACCGACTGCGATGGCAATGCGAGCAGAAACGAGTAGGAGTATTGAGGGTCCCTATCCCTGACGGTTTCTGGGTCGTGTGGGAAGGACCCCCCTATAGCCACCACTCACTAGGTGACGGTTCCAAATGCCGTCGCGGATAGGGGTTAAAAACCGTTTGTATAGCACAGACGCGTACTAGTGACTGTTCATACTGATCATGCTGCTATTAAATATCTTATGGAAAAGAAAGATGCTAAACCTAGACTTATTAGATGGGTTCTCTTGTTACAAGAATTTGATTTGCATATTATTGATAGAAAGGGAGTTGAGAACCCCGTTGTAGACAACTTGTGTAGGTTAGAAAATGTTCTTGATGACCCACTACCTATTGATGATAGCTTCCCAATGAACAATTAGCTGTCATAAATGCTTCTCGTAATGCTCCTTGGTATGTTGATTATGCTAATTACATTGTTGCTAAATTTATACCACCTAGTTTCACATGCCAGCAAAAGAAAAAAATCTATGATTTAAGACATTACTTTTGGGATGACCCACATCTTTATAAAGAAGGAGTAGATGGTGTTATTAGATGTTGTGTACCCGAGCATGAACAAGAACAGATCCTACGCAAGTGTCACTCTGAGGCCTACGGAGGACATCATGCTCGAGATAGAACTGCACACAAGGTATTACAATCTGGTTTTTATTGGCCTACTCTCTTCAAGGATGCTCATAAGTTTGTCTTATCTTGTGATGAATGCGAGAGAATTGGCAATATTAGTAGACGTCAAGAAATGCCTATGAATTATTCACTTGTTAGTGAACCATTTGATGTTTGGGGCTTTGATTATATGGGGCATTTTCCTTCCTCTAATGGGTACACACATATTTTGGTTGCTGTTGATTACGTTACTAAGTGGATAGAAGCTATTCCAACTACTAGTGCTGATCATAACACTTCTATTAAGATGCTTAAAGAAGTTAATTTTTACGAGGTTGGGAGTCCCTGGATATTTGATGACTGATGGTGGTTCACATTTTATTCATGGTGCTTTCCGTAAAATGCTTGCTAAATATGATGTCAACCATAGAATTGCATCTCCTTATCATCCTCAGTCTAGAGGTCAAGTAGAATTGATCAACAGAGAGATTAAATTGAATTTGCAAAAGACTGTTAATATATCTAGAAAGAATTGGTCTAAGAAACTTGATGATGCATTACGGGCTTATAGAACTGCTTATAAATACCCTATGGGTATGTCTCCATACAAAATGGTTTATGGAAAAGCATGTCACTTACCTCTTGAATTAGAACATAAGGCTTATCGGGCTATTAAAGAGCTCAACTATGATTTCAAACTTGCCGACGAGACGGGGTGATTTGACATAAGCTCGCTTGATGAATGGAGAACCCAAGCCTATGAGAATGCCAAGTTGTTTAAAGAAAAGGTTAAAAGATGGCATGACAAAAGGATACAAAAGCGTGAGTTTAATGTAGGTGATCATGTTTTGCTATACAACTCTCGTTTAAGAATTATTTTTTTCAGGAAAGCTTCTCTCTAAATGGGAAGGTCCTTACATTAGCGAGGGGATCTATCGTACCGGTGCCATCAAAATCAACAACACCGAAAGGCACGAATCCGAAGGTGATAAATGGTCAAAGAATCAAACATTATATCTCAGGTACTCCCATAAATGTTGAGACCAATATTATTAATACCATAACACTGGAGGAGTACATACGGGATACTTTCCAAAACGTTTCAGACTCCGAAAAGGAATAGGTATGTGGTACGGTAAGTAAACCGACTCCAAAATTGTTCTAATGGAATATTTAAAAATTAGGAAAATTATAAGCAGTTCGAAGAGTGCACGAGGAAGCGGCAAGGCAGGGGGTGAGCCCTACCCCCTGGGCGCGCCCCTGTACCTTGCCGCCACCTCGTGTGCCCTCCCGACTCCATTTTCTTGCACAATACTTCTTTTGGTCGATAAAAATTTATTATATAATCTCCCGAAGGTTTTGACCACTGTACCATGACAGAATCCTCTGTTCTTGTTTCAAGTTGTTTTTCTAACAGATCTAGATCACCATGATGTCTCCAAGCGCCCCCAAGGACAAGTTTTCCGAGAAGGTCATCAACCCCTAGCTTGCAGAGGTGCTGCAACAACCTCAAACCATTGAGATGCGTGAGGGGGTGTTGCACATCCGTGATGTTGAAGGGCCAAAGAAGACCGGAAGCATGGAGACAAGACTCGAAACAATGGAGCAGTGGAACGTGGACTCAATGCCAATCACTTGATGATCGCGAAATTTACCAATAATCACAAGTTGGGTGCCAAGAACATTGGGGAGGCCATCTTCAAGCTTCATGAGAAATCGAGCATCTCCAAGCCCAGATCTATGATCTGCAAAACCAAAACTGTGAGTATGAATACAGATTTAAGAGGGTGAGTTTGGCTGCAGATTTGAGGATCCCGGAGACTCGTTATCCTTCTATGATAGTGAGCCTATGCCCAGGAAGATGGATGACAAGCCTACAACATCCACAAATTTAACATCACCACCTCTGAAGAAGGTGACATAAATACATGGGTATGGGCACTCCCCTTGGCAACCGCCAAGCTTGTGGGAGGTGCCCCGGTTCGTATCACCATCACACCTTTACATTTATCGTGTTTCTTAGTTTGATCCTTTTGGTTATATCTTGATCTAGTAGACTAAAGTTTTTAGTATGATCTAGCTTTGAGTTTTGTTTTGATCTCTATCTATGTAATCGATTCCATGAGTTATATATAATAAAGAGTAGTCTTGAGTTGAGGGTTTTGCTTTCTTGCTATGATCTTAAGAAAAAGAAATAGAAGGATCATATAATGATCTTATGGAGAGTGATGACTTCACATGTAAAGAGTATGATGAATAAAATTTGTTGAGAGTTGGCAAACATAGTTTTCGCCATTGTTGCAATTAATAAGAAGTGATAAAGGAAGATAGGTTTCACATATAAATATACTATCTTGGACATCTTTCGTAATTGTGAGCACTCATTAAAATATGACATGCTAAAAGGTTGATGTTGGACAAGGAATACAACATAATGGGTTATGTTTTCTTATATCTGATACGTCTCCAACGTATCTATAATTTTTGATTGTTCCATGCTATTATTTATGAAGTCTTGGATGTTTAATGGGCTTTATAATAAACTTTTATATCATGTTTGGGACTAACCTACTAACCCAAAGGCCCAGTCCAGATTGCTGTTTTTTGCCTGTTTCAGGGTTTTGCAGAAAAAGAATATCAAACAGAGTCCAAACGGAATGAAACCTTCGCGAGAGATATTTTTGGAGAAAATCACGCACAGGGAGCTTGAGCACCACGTCAGGGGAGCATCGAGGCGCCCACGAGGGTGGGGGCGCGCCCCCCTTCCCAGGGCGTGCCCGCCTACCTCGTGGGCCCCTCGAGCGTCCCCCGATGTCCTCCTTCTTCCTATATAAGTCTACGTACCCCAAAACCTCCGTGAACAGAGAGAAAACCCTAATTCCACCGCCGTAACCTTTTGTTCCCGTGAGATCCCATCTTGGAGCCTGATCCGGAGCTCCACCGGAGGGGGATCCATCACGGAGTTCATCATCATCGCCCTCACCATGAGTTGTGAGTAGTTTACCACAGACCTTCGGGTCCATAGCTAGTATCTAGATGGATTCTTCTCTCTCTCTGGATCTCAATACATAGTTCTCCTCGGTCTTCGAGGAGATCTATTCGATTTAATCTCTTTTTGCGGTGTGTTTGTCGAGATCTGATGAATTGTGAGTTTTTGATCAAGGTTATCTATGAAAGATATTTGGTTGTTCTCTGAACTTTTTATGTGTGCTCATAATATCCTTGCAAGTCTCTTCGAATTATTGGTTTGGTTTGGCCTACTAGATCTATAGTTCTTGCAATGGGAGAAGTGCTTGGCTTTGGGTTCAATCTTGCGGTGTCCTTTCCCAGTGACAGTAGGGGCAGCAAGGCACGTATTGTATTGTTGCCATCGAGGATAAAAAGATGGGGTTTATATCATATTGCTTGAGTTTATCCCTCTACATCATGTCATCTTGCTTAAGGCGTTACTCTGTTCTTATGAACTCAATACACTAGATGCATGTTGGATAGCGTTCGATGTGTGGAGTAATAGTAGTACATGCAGACGGGAGTAGGTCTACTTGTCTCGGACGTGATGCCTATATACAATGATCATGCCTAGATAGTCTCATAATTATTCGCTTTTCTATCAATTGCTCGACAGTAATTTGTTTACCCGCCGTAGAATATCGCTATCATGAGAGAAGCCACTAGAGAACACTATGGCCCCTAGGTTTATTCTCAACATATCAATCTACATCTACTTTACTTTTTCCGCTTTTACTTTCTGTTCTTATAAACTAAAAATACCAAAAATATAAACTATCATCTCTATCAGATCTCACTTTCGTAAGTGAACGTAAAGGGATTGACAACCCCTTATCGCGTTGGCTGCGAAGTTCTTATTTGTTTGTGCAGGTGCGAGGGACTCGCACGTGGTCTCCTATTGGATTGACACCTTGGTTCTCAAAAACTGAGGGAAATACTTACGCTATTGTGCTGCATCTCCCTTTCCTCTTCGAGGGAATACAACGCAAGCTCCAGAAGTAGCAAGAAGAATTTATGGCGCCATTGCCGGGAAACTTACGCAAAAGTCATATACCAAGTACCTATCACAAACCCTTATCCTTCGCATTACATTTATTTGCCTCTCGTTTTCTTCTCCCCCACTTCACCCATGCCGTTTTATTTGCCCTTCTTCCGTCGTGTGTTTTTAATTCGCTTGCTTCTTGTTTGCTTATGTGTGTTGGATTGCTTGCTTGTCACTATGGCTCCGAACAATACCAAATTGTGTGACTTCTCCAATACCAACAATAATGATTTTATTAGCACTCCGATTGCTCCTATTACCGATGCTGAATCTTGTGAGATCAATGCTACTTTGTTGAATCTTGTCATGAAAGATCAATTCTCCGGCCTTCCTAGTGAAGATGTCGCTACCCATCTAAACAACTTTGTTAATTTGTGTGATATGCAAAAGAAAAGGGATACGGATAACGATATTGTTAAATTGAAGTTATTTCCGTTTTCACTTAGAGATCGTGCTAAAACTTGGTTTTCCTCTTTGCCTAGAAATAGTATTGATTAGTGGAATAAGTGCAAAGATGCTTTTATCTCTAAGTATTTCCCTCGTGCTAAGATCATCTCTCTTAGAAACAATATTATAAATTTTAAGCAATTAGATCATGAGCATGTTGCACAAGCTTGGGAGAGAATGAAATTGATGATACGTAATTGCCCTACACATGGTTTGAATTTATGGATGATTATTCAGAACTTTTATGCTGGCTTGAATTTTGCTTCTAGAAATCTTTTAGACTCGGCCGCGGAAGGCACTTTCATGGAAACCACCTTAGGAGAAGCTACCAAACTCCTAGATAATATTATGGTTAATTATTCTCAACGGCACACTGAAAGATCTACTAGTAAAAAAGTGCATGCTATTGAAGAAATTAGTGTTTTGAGTGGAAAGATGGATGAACTTATGAAATTGTTTGCTGCTAAGAGTGCTTCTTCTGATCCTAATAATATGCCTTTGTCCACTTTGATTGAAAATAGCAATGAATCTTTGGATGTGAATTTTGTAGGTAGGAATAATTTTGGTAACAATGCTTATAGAGGTAATTTTAATCCTAGGCCTTTTCCTAGTAATTCCTCTAATAATTATGGTAATTCCTACAACAACTCTTATGGAAAGATGCCTTCTGAATTTGAAACTAGTGTTAAGGAGTTTATGATCTCGCAAAAGAATTTTAATGCTATGCTTGAAGAGAAATTGCTTAAGGTTGATGAATTGGCTAGAAGTGTGGATAGAATTACTCGTGTGTTGATTCTTTGAAACTTAGATCTATCCCACCTAAGCATGATATCAATGAGTCTCTCAAAGCCATGAGAATTTCCATTGATGAATGCAAAGAAAGAACCGCTAGGATGCGTGCTAAAAGAGAAGATTATATTAAAGCGTGTTCTTCTAGTTATCATGAAAATAAAGATGAAGATCTGAAAGTTATTGATGTGTATCCTATTAGATCCTTGTTTTTTAGTATAAATCTTGATGAAGATAGGATTGGAGATGATTCTACTTTAAGGTGTCCCAATGATTCGGAGTTTTTAGATCTTGATGCTAAAATTGTTAAAAGTGGGAGTGAAGAGATTAAAACTTTGCATACTGATGAACCCACTACTTTGGATTTTAAGGGATTCAATTATGATAATTGCTCTTTGATTGATTGTATTTCCTTGTTGCAATCCGTGCTAAATTCTCCGCATGCTTATAGTCAAAATAAAGCTTTCACCAAACACATAGTTGATGCTTTGATGCAATCTTATGAAGAAAAACTTGAGTTAGAAGTTTCTATCCCTAGAAAGCTTTATGATGAATGGGAACCTACTATTAAAATTAAAATAAAATATCATGAATGCTATGCTTTGTGTGATTTGGGTGCAAGTGTCTCCACTATCCCAAAAACTTTGTGTGATTTGCTAGGGTTCCATGAGCTTGATGATTGTTCTTTAAATTTGCATCATGCGGATTCCACTATTAAGAAACCTATGGGAATAATTAATCATGTTCTTATTGTTGCCAATAGGAATTATGTGCCCGTAGATTTCATTGTCCTCGATATAGATTGCAATCCTTCATGTCTTATTATTCTTGGTAAACCTTTCCTTAGAATGATTGGTGCAATTATTGATATGAAGGAAGGAAATATTAGATTCCAATTTCCATTAAGGAAAGGCATGGAACACTTTCCTAGAAATAAAATCAAATTACCATATGAATCTATCATGAGAGCCACTTATGGATTGCCTTCGAAAGATGGCAATACCTAGATTTATCTTGTATCGTGCCTAGCTAGGGGCGTAAAACGATAGCGCTTGTTGGGAGGCAACCCAACTTTATATTTTTTGTTTTTTTTTGCTGTTAGGGAATAAATATTGCATCTATCCTCTGATTAGATGTGGTTTCATGTTTTTTTAGTGTTTGTGCTAAGTAGAACCTTTGGGAAGACTTGTGTGAAGTTTATGTGATCTTGCTGTGAAAAACAGAATCGTTAGTGCTCGCTAAAGTGGTCTTCAAATTTTACTGGAGCGTGCTATTTAGTTGATTCTTGTTGCAGGTGATTAGTAGACAAATTCCGCAAATTTACCAATTTAGTTTGAATTTTTTGGAGTTCCAGAAGTAGGCGTAACCTGCAGATTACTACAGAATGTTCTGTTTTTGACAGATTCTGTTTTTCGTGTGTTGTTTGCTTATTCCGATGCATCTATGAGTAGTATTGGAAGATATGAACCATAGAGAAGTTGGAATACAGTAGGTTTAACACCAATGTAAACAAAGAATGAATTAATTGCTGCACCTTTGAGTAGTGGTTTGCTTTCTTATACTAACGAAGCTCACGAGAATTTTTGTCTAAGTTTTGTGTTGTGAAGTTTTCAAGTTTTGAGTATTGCTTTGATGGACTATGGAACAAGGAGTAGCAAAGGCCTAAGCTTGGGGATGCCCATAGAACCCCAAGTAAATTCAAGATAATCAAAAGCCTAAGCTTGGGGATGCCCCGGGAAGGCATCCCCTCTTTCGTCTTCATCCATCGGTAACTATACTTGGAGCTATATTTTTATTCGCAACATGATATGTATTTTGCTTGGAGCGTCTTGTATAATTTGAGTCTTTGCTTGTTAGTTTGTCACAATCACCCTTGCTGGACACACCTATATGAGAGAGATAAATATGGCCTAGAAACTGTTAGAACACTCTATGTGCTTCACTTATATCTTTTGAGTTGAATAATTTTTGCTCTTGTGCTTCACTTATACTCCCTCCGTCCCGAAATATCTGTCGCAGCGGAAATTTTGCAAAAAAGTCCTCAGTAATTTTTTTATTGAACCCGCAGTGCTGTCTACCTCTCCACTCGCAGCCGCACTCTCTCCACTCTCTGCCTCAGAGCGCCTCGCCGCCGCACTCTCTTCCTCGGCGCCTCCCCTCGCCGCCGCCGCGGTCCCCTCGCGTCGCCGCCGCACCGCCCTCCACCTTCCCTCCCATCCACTTTCCCTCGCCGCCGCGCTCCCCTCCACCTTACCTCACCGCCGCGCTCCCCTCCAACTTACCTCCCCCACCTTGCAAGAAAGGCTCGACCTTTCGATCCAAACAGCGATGAATCGCCCGATCCGGCGCCGGCGAGGCTAGATCCACGGTGGCCACCACCCTCATGTCCGTTCTACCACCCCACCCTCCCCCTTCCGGACATACAAGCGTCCGAATCACCGCCCTGGCCATGGATCCCTACAAGGTAACTCCCCTCTCCCACTGATCGTTGATTCGGTACTGGAAAAAAAGATTTGGCTGTCCACTCGATCTCGCGATTTGACTGCTCGATTTTGATGTTTGCAGCAACGGTCGACGAGCAGGGCCAACTCCGGCTACTGGACCACCGACTCCGGCGCCCCTGTCTGGAAGTCAGCCACCTCAACTGCGGCTATGAGCTATTGGACCAGCAACTCCGGCTACGAGCGGGGCCAATGCCCTCACCGTCGGACGGCGCGGCCGGTCAGCCAACCCAACCCACCTGCCTGATCTGCTTAGCTTATCCTAGATTGCTAACAAGTTCAGTGACAACCATTTGTTCAAGTTCAGAAAAATTGTTACTGAACCAACGCAGTTTTTATTGAATTTTATCTGAATTCGTTTAATTTCTTCCTCGGTGCTGCAGCTTCTTCTTTGTCACCGGCGAGGAAGGGCCGGCGGCGACGATCCCCTTATCCAATGTCAATGTTTTGCTACATCTCTTATCAACTGTCAATGTTTTTCTGAGATGCTTTGCTAAGATTTTTTATGACTTGTGATCTCAGCACTTTAGATGTTGAGATGCTTTTCTATGTACCATAGATAGCTCATGTCTCTCCACTGTTTATAATTACTTGTTCATCATCATGTAAAAGATCATGATTTGTTCCTGTTTACTTCTGCAGTAAATTACTCCTATTTTAAATTGTTGCTAGTGTTTGTGTTGCTCATGTTCCTGTTTATAGCTAATGAGTAGTAGGAGTAGGAGTTGGAGTATTTGGAGTATTGCTATGGATAGATGCCTATTTCTTTCTATTGCTATGCACAATATCTTATCTAGCCAAAGTTCCCCCTCTTCTCAAATCTAATCATGTAGTGTAGTGACCATTAGTAGTGTGGTGGATTAATCCAAATACTCCAAATTAAACATGCAAATAAATTCCAACAAATTCAAAAAAATCATATTAATTCCAACAAATTCAAATAAATGCAAAAAACCATATAAATTCCAACAAATTCAACATAATCCAATTTCCTTCCCTTCCCTTTCACAAGACTACATACACACATACTCGAGTTGACATACACATACACATACACATACACATACACATACACATACACATACACATACTCGAGTTCACACACACACATACCCATACTCCAATTGACATACACATAGATCTTCCCTTTCCTTTATTTTCCTTTCCTTTCCTTTCCTTTCTTTTTCCTTTCCTTTCCTTTCACAAAACATCCCCTCTATTGCACTTCTTCTATAATGGCCCTCGTCTCAGCAACTAGCTGTGCATCGCAAGATAGAAAGATTATTGGCCTCCCCTCATTCTGACGTCGATCCTTGTGCAAGTGCGGGAGCTTGTAGTCATTTCCTCCTTTGTTTTTCATGACCTCAACCATAACTGCTTGTAGTGTCACAAAGCTTCTAAACAACTTGTTGACCTCATAAATCTCGAACTCTTCCTCCACACCTTCTACCAATTCCCGGATATTTTTAGGTGATCTGCAATCAGTCAGGGATTGAAGAGAGTTGTGAAAGCAGAGGTCTAAGACATTAAAGTCAGGGCTGTTTGGTGGTTGTTGTACCAATCGAATGTCAAGATCGGTTTGTTCCACAGCTTCACGAAAAGCAGCAGCATTAGGAAGGATATGGGGTTTAGCATTATCTTGTTGGATAAAGATGGTTGCTCTCACATCTTCGTCAGGCCACTTGTCTTGAATTGCAGGGATCACTTTATTGATGAGATAATGTCTGCTCACATTTCCGGTCACTTTCACGGGTTTAAGCTCTTTCGTCCCCCTTGCTCTGTTTTGACTTGTTCTAACTGCCTCGGTCTCTTCGACAAAGGCCCAAGTACCAACTTTTCCATCAAATGTCACTTCCCCATCATCATTATATCTTGGCTTAGCCACTGCAGTGAGGAACATGACCTTTCCAATGTTGTTTGTATTGGGCACTTTGCGCAAGGGTGGAGGTTCTCCTGGTAGTAGATAATATGTATTCTTCACTCTTGTCATATCATACCACTTCTCGTCTATATGAATCATGTCTGTCATTGGCTTGAAAATAGGTCCGGGAGTTGAGATCCAAAGTGCATCGAGCATGGATATACAGAACTTCAATCTTCCAATCTTATTTTCTGGTTTGAGGGTAGGCTTCACGGTGTTGGTAACGCGCATTAGCTCATCCATCTGAAACCTCCTATGTAGGGTCGAGCGGGGAACATTTAGGGACCTTGCTAGGGCTCGAATCGTCCTTTTGTTCAATGGAATTGTCGATATCCTCGACAGATCAAGATCTTTCCTCTTTCTGCCACTTCTTCTCTTCTTTTTATTTGAGACATCCACTTCTAGGCCTTCTGCAATTTGTTTATTTGCATCAGACCATATTCTTTCTACTGTTCGTACGGTTGTATTCAACAAGGTTGCAATGAGTAGCTTGTCATCGGGGCAAATATCTCCATCTCTGCTCTGGATTACTCTCAGAGCAAAATATACACCAAACCTTTGCTCATTTCTTAGGTTTACTGCAATTCTTTTTTTAGCTTCCCCTTGATCAATTTCTTCCTCCTCATGAATATCTTCCTCCTCATGAATATCGTCCTCTTCATGAATTGCTTGTTGCTGCTCTCTTGGAGGACTGAAGTTGAGATCCAGGAATATTTCCTCTCCTGATGAAAAGGAGCAAGAGGCAAGTCAACTAGCTATTGCAGCCAAACCATAGACACATTCAGTTAACACTGACTGAAAATTCAGTTAACACTAACTAAAACAGTGACTGAAAATTCAGTTAACACTTGTCGCATGTTTACAGTAAATTTACCTGCTGCATCATCCTCTTCCTGATGATGTACCTCTTCCTGGTGATTTTCAGGTACTCCATCCTCCTCTTGTGGAGGAGTCTAGTTCAGATCTGCCATCTCCATGGTGATGAATCTACTCATGAGTAGCTTCCTGAATTGAGGTAGATCATGATCATAAGCACACTATGCACCATTTGTTATTGTTTTTCATAGCAAGGTCTATGTAAACTGCATCATGCATCATGGAGTTAAATGCTCTAGTTATAAGTGTAAATTGCATCATGCATCATGCTGCCTATTAGCAAGTTGGAGTTAAATGCATCATGTACCATCAGATTCTACTAAATGCATCATGGACAACATTATCATGCATTAGTTTTATTTGTTTGAGAAAATACAATCATACTTCAGTTCTTGCAGAATCTTGTATCTGAGGAGGAGCATAGATTTTAATTCTTGCAGTAATTCTTGCCACAACAGTAACTAGGAGCACTTTAGTTCTGAAAGTTTACTAGACACTAGACAGACTATATTCTTAAATTCATGGTGTTGCTGAGCTTACTGGACACTAGACAGACTGCTACAGCTCAAGAGACAGACATAATTAGCAACATCTTCATCAAGGGATCTCCCTATTTCTGAATATGTGTGGAGTGTGACTCAGAACATTCAGGTTGTTTTCTGCTTCTTTCAATGATTTGTCTATTTATATTTCTGAAGTTTGCTGGAGAATGTTAGAAATTTGACGCTTCTTGTAGTAGTTGCTCTAGTTTTGGACTATCAGGAACCATCAGTTTCTAATGATGAATTAGACTCTGTCTCCTAAATATGTGTAGACGTGGCCGAACTTCGGCCGGCTTTAACCCACCGCACCGGGAACCACCTCCGTGATCAGACCCACCACCGGTAGTGTGTATTTATGAATGAATGAAGAATTTTGTGCAGTTTCAGAACTTTGTTTGTATTAACTGGACATCTATCTATCTGCTGAGCGGCACCAGTCTCTCTCATGTAACCCTTGAGTCCTGGTACTTGTGTTTTCCTCGCTAATCCATTTCTACATTTGCAATTGATCATGTTTTCCTTGAGTCGTGGTTCTTGACATTCATTGATAATGCATTCTGCTATTCTAGATCATCTGGAAGTAAAGTATCATAGCCAAATAATTTGTCACAATTTGATCATTTTCTCTTTCAAATAATCACGTCAAAAGCACAGGAAAATGCACTTTCAGCGGTATGACCTGAATCGTGACTTTCTTTAGGTTCTTGTTATTTCAGGTTCTGCCGGACGAGGAGCTCGGTGATGCGCCGGATGAGGAGCTCGTCCAGGCGCTGCAGCTCGGCCAGGCGCTAGTCGAGGAGCTCTGGGATGCGCCGGATGAGGAGCTTGGCGAGGCGCTGCAGCTTGGCCAGGCGCTGGTTGAGGAGCACGGCGACAAGCCGGATGAGGAGCTTGGCGAGGTGCTGGAGCTTGGCGAGGCGCTGGTCGAGGACCTTCGCGAGGCACTGGAGCTCGGCGAGGCACTGGTCAAGGAGCGCTGCGAGGCACTGGAGCCGGGGGCCTTGCCTGGTCGAGGAGCTTAGCGAGACTACGCGGCTGGAGCGGCTGGATCAGAGGGAGAGAGGCAGGCCGGCGGCCAGGGGCGAGAGGCCTGGGGCCGGAGCTCCTGTTGGCGGCGGCGGAGGGCCTGGAGCAGGAGCTCCTGTCGACGGCGGCGGAGGGCCTGGAGCAGGAGCTCCTGTCGGCGGCGGCGGAGGGCCTGGAGCAGGAACTCCGGCGGCCGGCAGTCGGAAGGCCTGGAGCAGGAGCTCCGGCGGCCGGCGGCGGAAGCCTGGAGCAGGATCTCACGGGAGGACTGAGATCTCGGGCAGGAGATCGAGATCGCGGGGTGGGGAGAGATTGTGGGCACGTGCCGAGATCACGGAGAGCTGGGACCGCGGGCAGGTGCGGAGATCACGGCGAGCTGGGATCGCGGCCGGAGCTGGGATCACGGCACGGGAAAGGGGATCACGGAGGGGTAGGACACTGCTGTACTGGATCGCTACATGTTTGAAATATAAAGGTTGTAACTGCAAAATTGTGCTTAGTTCAAAAATTATGTCCCCTGCGAAAGTTATTTCGGGACGGAGGGAGTATCTTTTAGAGCACGGTGGTGGTAATATTTTGTAGAAATTGTTGAACTCTCATGCTTGACTTATATCTATTTGAGAGTCTATTAAAACAGCATGGTAATGTGTTTAGGCTAAAGAAACTTGTCTCCGCATGATAAACGTCCAATGTCAATGTAGTAAAAAAAATCACACTAAGTGCATTGAATAGAATGAGATGTTGGATGCTTGATAATTGTTTTGAGATATGAGGATAGTGATATTAGAGTCATGCTAGTGGAGTTATTATAAAATTGAGAAATACTTGTGTTAAGGTTAGTGATTCCCGTAGCATGCACGTATGGTGAACCGCTATGTGACGAAGTTAGAGCATGAGGTATTTGTAGAGTGCCAACCTTTGTGTGGAGGTCGGGGGCGCGCGATGGTTAACTCCTACCAACCTCCCCCCTAGGAGCATGCGTTGATTGCTTTGTTTTGATGACTCGTAGATTTTTGCAATAAGTATATGAGTTCTTATGACTAATGTTGAGTCCATGGATTATACGCACTCTCACCCGTCCACCATTGCTAGCCTCTCTTGTACCGCGCAACTTTTGCCGGTGTCATAAGCCCACTATATCTCCTTCCTCAAAACAGCCACCATATTATTCCTCAAAACAGCCACCATACCTACCTATCATGGCATTTCCATAGCCATTCCGAGATATATTGCCATGCAACTTTCCACCGTTCCGTTCATATGACACGCATCATATTGTCATATTGCCATTGCATGATCATGTAGTTAACATCGTATTTGTGGCAAAGCCACCATGCATAATTTTTCATACATGTCGCTCTTGTTTCATTACACATACCGGTACACCGCCGGAGGCATTCATATAGAGTCATACTTTATTGTTGTAGTATCAAGTTGTAATATCGAGTCGTAATGAAAGTGTGATGATCATCATTAGAGCATTGTCCCATGGGAGGAAAGGCTAAATCTATAAAGCCCCTCCGCAAAAAAAGGAAAAAAAAGGAAAAGAAAGGCCAAAGAAAAAAGAAAGGCCCAAAAAAAGAAAAGGAAAGAAAAAGGGACAATTGCTACTAGCTTTTTTTCCACACTTGTGCTTCAAAGTAGCACCATGTTCTTCATTGTAGAGAGTCTCATGTTTAGTCACTTTCATATACTAGTGGGAATTTTCGTTATAGAACTTGGCTTGTATATTCCAACGATGGGCTTCCTCAAATGCCCTAGGTCTTCGTGAGCAAGCAAGTTGGATGCACACCCACTAGTTTCTATTGTTGAGCTTTCATTCATATTTAGTTCTAGTGCATCCGTTGCATGGCAATCCCTACTCACTCACATTGATATCTATTGATGGGCATCTCCATAGCCCGTTGATACGCCTAGTTGATGTGAGACTATCTTCCACTCTTTTTGTCTTCTCCACAACCACCTCTATTCCACCCATAGTGCTATGTCCATGGCTCACGCTCATGTATTGCGTGAAAGTTGAAAGGTTTGAAAAGATAGAGTATGAAAACAAATGCTTGGTTGAAATCGGGGTTGTGCACGATATGAATATTTTGTGTGATGAAGAGGGAGCATAGCCAGACTATATGATTTTGTAGGGATAACTTTCTTTAGCCATAGCATTTTGAGAAGACATGATTGCTTTGTTAGTATGCTTGAAGTGTTGTTATTTCTTATGTCAACATAAACTTTTATCTTGAATCTTTCAGATCTGAACATTCATGTCACAATTAAGAGAATTACATTGAAAAACTATATTGGTTAGCATTCCACATCAAAACTTCTTTCTTTATCATTTACCTACTCGAGGACGAGCAGGAATTAAGCTTGGGGATGCTTGATACGTCTCCAATGTATCTATAATTTTTGATTATTACATGCTATTATTTATGAAGTCTTGGATGTTCAATGGGCTTTATCATACACTTTTATATCATTTTTGGGTCTAACCTACTAACCCAAAGGCCCAGTCCAGATTGCTGTTTTTTGCCTGTTTCAGGGTTTTGCAGAAAAAGAATATGAAACAGAGTCCAAATAGAATGAAACCTTCGCGAGAGATATTTTTGGAGAAAATCATGCACAGGGAGTTTGAGAACCACGTTAGGGGAGCATCGAGGCGCCCACGAGGGTGGGGGGCGCGCCGCCTACCTCGTGGGCCCCTCGAGCGTCCCCCGGTGTCATCCTTCTTCCTATATAAGTCTACATACCCCAAAACCGCCGTGAACAGAGAGAAAACCCTAATTCCACCGCCATAACCTTCTGTTCCCGTGAGATCCCATCTTGGAGCCTGTTCCGGAGCTCCACCGGAGGGGGATCCATCACGGAGTTCTTCATCATCGCCCTCACCATGAGTTGTGAGTAGTTTACCACAAACCTTCGGGTCCATAGCTAGTATCTAGATGACTTCTTCTCTCTCTCTCTCTGGATATCAATACAAAGTTCTCCTCGGTCTTCGAGGAGATCTATTCGATGTAATCTCTTTTTTCGGTGTGTTTGTCGAGATCTGATGAATTGTGAGTTTCTGATCAAGGTTATCTATGAAAGATATTTGGTTCTTCTCTGAACTTTTTATGTGTGCTCATAATATCCTTGCAAGTCTCTTCGAATTATTGGTTTGGTTTGGCCTACTAGATCTATAGTTCTTGCAATGGGAGAAGTGCTTGGCTTTGGGTTCAATCTTGCGGTGTCCTTTCCCAGTGACAGTAGGGGCAACAAGGCACATATTGTATTTTTGCCATCGAGGATAAAAAGATGGGGTCTACATCATATTGCTTGAGTTTATCCCTCTACATCATGTCATCTTGCTTAAGCCGTTACTCTGTTCTTATGAACTCAATACACTAGATGCATGATGGATAGCGGTCGATGTGTGGAGTAATAGTAGTAGATGCAGAATCGTTTCAGTCTACTTGTCTCGGACGTGATGCCTATATACAATGATCATGCCTAGATAGTATCATAATTATTCGCTTTTCTATCAATTGCTCGACAGTAATTTGTTTACCCGCCGTAGAATATCGCTATCATGAGAGAAGCCACTAGAGAACACTATGGCCCCCGGGTTTATTCTCAACATATCAATCTACATCTACTTTACTTTTTCCGCTTTTACTTTCTGTTCTTATAAACTAAAAATACCAAAAATATAAACTATCATCTCTATCAGATCTCACTTTCGTAAGTGACCGTAAAGGGATTGACAACCCCTTATCGCGTTGGCTGTGAAGTTTTTATTTATTTGTGCAGGTGCGAGGGACTCACGCGTGGTCTCCTACTGGATTGATACCTTGGTTCTCAAAAACTAATGGAAATACTTACGCTATTGTGCTGCATCTCCCTTTCCTCTTCGAGGGAATACAACGCAAGCTCGAGAAGTAGCAATATCTAAATAGAAGTTATATTGTTATGGATCCTCCAACATGTTGAGCTTGCCTTTCTCTTTCTTTTGCTAGCCAAATCCTTTACACCAAGTAGAGATACTACTTGTGCTTCCAAACATCCCTTAAACCGGTTTTGCCATAAGAGTCCACCATACCTACCTATGGATTGAGTAAGATCCTTCAAGTAAGTTGTCATCGATGCAAGCAATAAAAATTGCTCTCTAAATATGTATGATCTTTTAGTGTGGAGAAAATAAGCGTTATACGAACTTGTGATATGAAAGAAATAAAAGCGACAGACTGCATAATAAAGTTCTTTATCACAAGCGGCAATAAAAGTGACATTCTTTTGCATTAAGATTTTGTGCATCCAGCCACAAAAGCGCATGACAACCTCTGCTTCCCTCTGCGAAAGGCCTATCTTTTACTTATAGCTTCTACACCTATACAAGAGTCAAGGTGATCTTCACCTTTCCTTTTTACACTTTTTCTCTTTTGGCAAGCACTATGTGTTGGAATATATATATATATATATATATATATATATATATATATATTCCACTCGAATGTAGGTTTTCATAAGGTATTATTGTTGACATTACCCTTGAGGTAAAAGGTTGGGAGGCAAAACTATAAGCCCCTATCTTTCTCTGTGTTCGATTGAAGCTTTGAACCCATAAGTATCGCGTGAGTGTTAGCAATTTTGAAAGAATAAATGATAGTTGAGTATGTGCACTTGCTGAAAAGCTCTTATATTGACTCTTTCCGATGTTATGATAAATTGCTTCAATGACTGAGATAATAGTCTGTTAGGTTTTAATTAAGTTTCTGATTCATACTTTACCTTGTGAACGAATCATTACTTTGGCATAAGAAATTATATGACAATATATTTTGATGTTCTAAAGATGATCATGATGCCCTCATGTTCGTATTTTATTTTATCGACACCTCTATCTCTAAACATGTGAACATATTTTTCAATTTTGGCTTCCGCTTGAGGACAAGCGAGGTCTAAGCTTGGGGGAGTTGATACGTCCATTTTGCATCATGTTTTTATATTGATATTTATTGCATTATGGGTTGTTATTACACATTATGGCGCAATACTTATGCCTTTTCTCTCTTATTTTACAAGGTTTACACAAAGAGGGAGAATGCCGACAGCTTGAATTCTAGACCGGAAAGGAGTAAATCTGAGAGACCTATTTTACACAACTCCAAAAGTCCTGAAACTTCACGGAGAATTATTTTGGAATATATAAAAAATATTGGGCGAAGAAAGCACCTGAGGGAACCCACCACGCATCCATAAGGGTGGGGGTTCCCCCTGCCTTGCCGCCTGCCTGGCGGGCCCCCGGTGCCCATCTTTTGCTATATGAAGGGTTTTTACCTGAAAAAAATAAGGAGGAAGCTTTCGGGACGAAGGCCGCCGTCTTGAGGCGGAACTTGAGCAAAACTAATCTAGGGCTCCGACGGAGCTGTTTTGCCAAGGAAACTTCCCTCCGGGAGGAGAAATCAAAGCCATCGTCATCACCAACGATCCTCTCATCGAGAGGAGGCCAATCTCCATCAACATCTTCATCAGCACCATCTCCTCTCAAACCCTAGTTCATCTCTTGTATCCGATCTTTGTCTCAAAGCCTCAGATTGGTACATGTGCGTTGCTAGTAGTGTTGATTACTCCTTGTAGTTGATGCTAGTTGATTTATTCGGTGGAAGATCATATGTTTAGATCCTTAATGCTATTTAATACCCCTCTTATTATGAACATGAATATGCTTTGTGAGTAGTTACGTTTGTTCATGAGGACATGGGAGAAGTCTTGTTATAAGTAATCATGTGAATTTGGTATTCGTTCGATATTTTGATGAGATGTATATTGTCTTTCCTCTAGTGGTGTTATGTGAACACCGACTACATGACACTTCACCATTGTTTGGGCCTAGGGGAAGGCATTGGGAAGTAATAAGTAGATGATGGGTTGCTAGAGTGATAGGAGCTTAAACCCTAGTTTATGTGTTGGTTCATAAGGGGCTGATTTGGATCCATATGTTTCATACTATGGTTAGATTTATCGTAATTTTTCTTTCGTAGTTGCAGATGATTGCGAGAGGGGTTAATCATAAGTGGGAGGCTTGTCCAAGGAAGGGCAGCACCCAAGCATCGGTCCACCCACATATCAATTTATCAAAGTAACGAACGCGAATCATATGAGCATGATGAAAACTAACTTGACAACAATTCCCATGTGTCCTCGGGAGCACTTTGCTTTATATAAGAGTTCATTCAGGCTTGTCCTTTGCTATCAAAAAGATTGGGCCACCTTGCTGTAGTTTAGTTACTTTAGTTACTTGTTACCCGTCACAAATTATCTTATCACACAACTATCTGTTACCTATAATTTCAGTACTTGCAGAGAATACCTTGTTGAAAACCGCTTGTTATTTCCTTCTGCTCCTCGTTGGGTTCGACACTCTTACTTATCAAAAGGACTACGATAGATACCCTATACTTGTGAGTCATCAGGCTCATGCAGGCAGAGAGCAAGGAGGGGGGAGAGTGGGCAAGCGGGGCAAGGAGACTGGGGGTTATGCACGCGCAACGTTCCCACAGTTTGGCAAAAGCACAAACGATGCAACCGTGATACAACGACGCTGCCTCACGTGAAGATTCGTGCGTGCCAAACCATGGCGACGCGTGACGTTCACGCGAGAAACCCACCATACTGATGTCAGTTCATTAGAGCATCTACAGTCGGGCTCCCCAAACCCAACTATACATCTAGGCAGACGACCCAATCATGAATGATAAAAAACGACCCAGGCGGGCTCCTCATACTGATGTCTACTATGCAACCTTCTTCTTGTAGATGTTGTTGGGCCTCCAAGTGCAGAGGTTTGTAGTACATTAGCAAATTTCCCTCAAGTGGATGACCTAAGGTTTATTAATCCGTGGGAGGCGTAGGATGAAGATGGTCTCTCTCAAACAACCCTGCAACCAAATAACAAAGAGTCTCTTGTGTCCCCAACACACCCAATACAATGGTAATTTGTATAGGTGAACTAGTTTGGTGAAGAGATGGTGATACAGGTGCAATATGGATGGTAGATATAGGTTTTTGTAATATGAAAATATAAAAACAGCAAGGTAACAAGTGGTAAAAGTGAGCATAAACAGTATTGCAATACTTTGAAACAAGGCCTAGGGTTCATACTTGTTGGGGAACGTAGTATTTCAAAAAAAAAATCCTACGATCACGCAAGATCTATCTACTAGAAGCATAGCAACGAGCGGGGAGAGTGTGTCTACGTACCCTCGTAGACCGGAAGTGGAAGCGTCTAGTGACGCGGTTGATGTAGTCGAACTTCTTCGCGATCCAACCGATCAAGCACCGAATGTACGGAGCCTCCGCGTTCAGCACACATTCAGCTTGATGACGTCCCACGAGATCTTGATCCAGTAGAACCTCGTGGGAGAGTTTCGTCAGCATGACGGCGTGGTGATGGAGATGATGAAGTTACCGTCGCAGGGCTTCGCCTAAGCGCTGCAACGATATGATCGAGGTGTGTTTCTGTGGAGGGGGGCACCGCACACGGTTGGGAGAGATCAACTGATCAACTTGTGTGTCTAGAGGTGCCCCCTGCCCCCGTATATAAAGGAGCAAGGGGTGAGGCCGGCCGGCCCTCTATGGCGCGCCCTAGAGAGGCAATGCTACTAGGAATAGGATTCCAATCCTATTCCTAGTAGGAGTCCACCAAGAAGGAGAGAGGGGGAAGGAAGGAGAGGGAGAGGGAGAGGGAAAGAGGGGGCCACGCCCCCTCCCCTAGTCCAATTCGGACTCCCCTTTGGGAGGGGGCGCGCCACCTCCTGGCTGCTGCCTCTCTCTCCCCTAAGGCCCACTAGGGCCCAATACTTCCCCGGGGGGTTCCGGTAACACCCCCGGCACTCCGGTTTAATACGAAACTTTTCCGGAACACTTCCGGTGTCCGAATATAGTCGTCCAATATATCAATCGTTACATCTCAGACATTCCGAGACTCCTCGTCATGTCCGTGATCTTATCCGGGACTCTGAACTACCTTCGGTACATCAAAACTCATAAACTCATAATACCGATCATCATCAAACGTTAAGCATGCGGACCCTGCGGGTTCGAGAACTATGTAGACATGACCGAGACTCATATCCGGTCAATAACCAATAGCGGAACCTGGATGCTCATATTGGCTCCTACATATTCTACGAAGATCTTTATCGGTCAAACCGCATAACAACATACGTTGTTCCTTTTGTCATCGATATGTTACTTGCCCGAGATTCGATCGTCGGTATCTCAATACCTAGTTCAATCTCGTTACCGGCAAGTCTCTTTACTCATTCCGTAATACATCATCTCGTGACTAACTCATTAGTCATTTGCTTGCAAGGCTTATTATGATGTGTATTACCGAGAGGGCCCAGAGATACCTCTTCGACACTCGGAGTGACAAATCCTATTCTTGATCTATGCCAACACCACGAACACCTTCGGAGACACCTGTAGAGCATCTTTATAATCACCCAGTTACGTTGTGATGTTTGATAGCACACAAGGTGTTCCTCCGGTATTCGGGAGTTGCATAATCTCATAGTCATAGGAACATGTATAAGTCATGAAGAAAGCAGTTGCAGCCAAACTAAACGATCATAGTGCTAAGCTAACGGATGGGTCTTGTCCATCACATCATTCTCCTAATGATGTGATCTTGTTGATCAAATGACAACTCATGTCTATGGCTAGGAAACATAACCATCTTTGATCAATAAGCTAGTCAAGTAGAGGCATACTAGGGACATACTATTTTGTCTATGTATTCACACATGTACTAAGTTTCCGGTTAATACATTTCTAGCATGAATAAAAGACATTTATCATGATATAAGGAAATACAAATAACATCTTTATTATTGCCTCTAGGGCATATTTACTTCAGTCTCCCACTTGAACTAGAGTCAATAATCTAGATTACAAAGTAATGATCCTAACACCCATGGAGTCTTGGTGATGATCATGTTTTGCCCGTGGAAGAGGCTTAGTCAACGGGTCTGCTACATTCAGATCCGTATGTATCTTGCAAATCTTTATGTCTCCCTCCTTGACTAGATCGCGGATGGAATTGAAGCGTCTTTTGATGTGCTTTGTTCTCTTGTGAAACCTGGATTCCTTCGCCAAGGCTATTGCTCCAGTGTTGTCACAAAAGATTTTCATTGGACCCGATGCACTAGGCTTACACCTAGATCGGATATGAACTCCTTCGTCCAGACTCCTTCATTTGCTGCTTCCGAAGCAGCTATGTATTCCGCTTCACACGTAGATCCTGCCACGACGCTTTGCTTGGAACTGCACCAACTGGCAGCTCCACCCTTTAATAAAAATACATATCCGGTTTGTGACTTAGAGTCATCCGGATCAGTGTCAAAGCTTGAATCGATGTAACTGTTTACGACGAGATCTTTATCACCTCCATACACGAGAAACATATCCTTTGTCCTTTTCAGGTACTTCAGGATGTTCTTGACCGCTGTCCAGTGATCCACTCCTGGATTACTTTGGTACCTCCCTGCTAGACTTATAGCAAGGCACACATCAGGTCTGGTACACAGCATTGCATATTGATAGATCCTATGGCTGAGGCATAGGGAATGACTTTCATTTTCTCTCTATCTTCTGCAGTGGTCGGGCATTGAGTCTTACTCAACTTCACACCTTGTAACACAGGCAAGAACCCTTTCTTTGACTGATCCATTTTGAACTTCTTCAAAACTTTATCAAGGTATGTGCTTTGTGAAAGTCCAATTAAGCGTCTTGATCTATCTCTATAGATCTTGATGCCTAATATATAAGCAGCTTCACCGAGGTATTTCATTGAAAAATTCTTATTCAAGTATCCTTTTATGCTATCCAGAAATTCTATATCATTTCCAATTAACAATATGTCATCCACATATAATATCAGAAATGCTACAGAGCTCCCACTCACTTTATTGTAAATACAGGCTTCTCCAAAAGTCTGTATAAAACCATATGCTTTGATCACCTCATCAAAGCGTATATTCCAACTCCGAGATGCTTGCACCAGTCCATAGATGGATCGCTGGAGCTTGCACACTTTGTCAGCACCTTTAGGATCGACAAAACCTTCTGGTTGTATCATATACAACTCTTCTTTGAGATATCCATTCGGGAATGCAGTTTTGACATCCATTTGCCAGATTTCATAATCATAAAATGCGGCAATTGCTAACATGATTCGGGCAGACTTAAGCATCGCTACGGGTGAGAAATTCTCATCGTAGTCAACTCCTTGAACTTGTCGAAAACCTTTCGCAACAAGTCGAGCTTTGTAAATAGTAACATTACCGTCAGTGTCGGTCTTCTTCTTGAAGATCCATTTATTTTCGATGGCTTGCCGATCATCGGGCAAGTCAACCAAAGTCCATACTTTGTTCTCATGCATGGATCCCATCTCAGATTTCATGGCCTCAAGCCATTTTGTGGAAACTGGGCTCATCATCGCTTCCTCATAGTTCATAGGTTCATCATGGTCTAGTAACATGACTTCTAGAACTGGGTTGCCGTACCACTCTGGTGCGGAACATACTCTGGTTGATCTACGAAGTTCAGCAGAAACTTGATCTGAAGTTTCATGATCATCATCATTAGCTTCCTCACTAATTGGTGTAGGAATCACTGGAACTAGTTTATGTGATGTACTACTTTCCAATTCGGGAGAAGGTACAATTACCTCATCAAGTTCTACTTTCCTCTCACTCACTTCTTTCGAGAGAAACTCCTTCTCTAGAAAGGATCCATTCTTAGCAACAAATATCTTGCCTTCGGATCTGTGATAGAAGGTGTACCCAACAGTCTCTTTCGGGTATCCTATGAACACACATTTCTCCGACTTGGGTTTGAGCTTATCAGGTTGAAGCTTATTCACATAAGCATCGCAGCCCCAAACTTTAAGAAACGACAACTTTGGTTTCTTGCCAAACCACAGTTCATAAGGCGTCGTCTCAACGGATTTAGATGGTGCCCTATTTAACGCATGAATGCAGCTGTCTATAAAGCATAACCCCAAAACGATAGTGGTAAATCGGTAAGAGACATCATAGACCGCACCATATCTAATAAAGTACGGTTACGACGTTCGGACACACCATTACGCTGTGGTGTTTCGGGTGGCGTGAGTTGTGAAACTATTCCACATTGGTTCAAATGAAGACCAAACTCGTAACTCAAATATTCACCTCCACGATCAGATCGTAGAAACTTTATTTTCTTATTACGATGATTCTCTACTTCACTCTGAAATTCTTTGAACTTTTCAAACGTTTCAGACTTATGCTTCATCAAGTAGATATACCCATATCTACTCAAATCATCAGTGAAGATCAGAAAATAACGATACCCGCCGTGAGCTTCAACACTCATCGGCCCACATACATCAGTATGTATGATTTCCAACAAATCTATTGCTCGCCCCATTGTTCCGGAGAACGGAGTTTTAGTCATCTTGCCCATGAGGCATGGTTCGCAAGCACCAAGTGATTCATAATCAAGTGATTCCAAAAGTCCATCACTATGGAGTTTCTTCATGTGCTTTACACCAATATGACCTAAACGGCAGTGCCACAAATAAGTTGCACTATCATTATTAACTTTGCATCTTTTGGCTTCAATATTATGAATATGTGTATCACTACAATCTAGATCGAACAAGAATAGACCACTCTTCAAGGGTGCATGACCATAAAATATATTATTCATAAAAATAGAATAACCATTATTCTCATATTTAAATGAATAACCGTCTCGCAACAAACAAGATCCAGATATAATGTTCATGCTTAACGCTGGCACCAAATAACAATTATTCAGGTCTAAAACTAATCCCGAAGATAGATGTAGAGGTAGCGTGCCGACGGCGATCACATCGACTTTGGAACCATTTCCCACGCGCATCGTCATCTCGTCCTTAGCCAATCTTCGTTTAATATGTAGTCCCTGTTTCGAGTTACAAATATTAGCAACCGAACCGGAATCAAATACCCAGGTAACTACGAGCATTAGTAAGGTGCACATCAATAACATGTATATCACATATACCTTTGTTCACCTTGCCATCCTTCTTATCCGCCAAATACTTGGCGCAGTTCCGCTTCCAGTGTCCAGTCCCTTTGCAGTAGAAGCACTCAGTTTCAGTCTTGGCTCCAGACTTGGGTTTCTTCGCGGGAGTAGCAACTGTCTTGCTATTCTTCTTGAAGTTCCCCTTCTTTCCCTTGCCCTTTTTCTTGAAACTAGTGGTCTTGTTAACCATCAACACTTGATGCTCCTTTTTTATTTCTACCTCCGTAGCTTTGAGCATAGCGAAGAGCTCGGGAATTGTCTTTTGCATCCCTTGCATATTATAGTTCATCACGAAGCCTTTATAGCTCGGTGGCAATGATTGAAGAACTCTATCAATAACACTATCCTCGTCAACTTTGCAACCAAGTTGAGTCATATGATTGTAGTATCCAGACATTCTGAGCAAGTGTTCACTGATAGAACTATTCTCCTCCATCTTGCAGCTATAGAACTTATTGGAAATCTCATATTTCTCAATCCGGGCATTTGCTTGAAATATTAACTTCAACTCCTGGAACATCTCATATGCTCCATGATGTTCAAAACACCGTTGAAGTCTCAGTTCAAAGCCGTAAAGCATGGCACACTGAACTATCGTGTAGTCATCAGACCACGTCTGCCAGACGTTCAAAGCGTCTACATTAGCAGGAGGGAGCTTGTCACCTAGCAGTGCTTCAAGGACATAATTCTTCTGTGCAGCAATGAGGATAATCCTCAAGTTACGGACCCAGTCCGTGTATTGCTACCATCATCTTCAACTTAGCTTTCTCTAGGAATGCATTAAAATTCAAAGGAACGGTAGCACGGACCATTGATCTATAACAACATAGATATGCAAAAAAACTATCAGGACTAAGTTCATGATAAATGAAAGTTCAATTAATCATATTACTTAAAGAACTCCCACTTAGATAGACATCCCTCTAGTCATCTAAATGATCACGTGATCCAAATCAACTAAACCATGTCCGATCATCACGTGAGATGGAGTAGTTTTAATGGTGAACATCTTATGTTGATCATATCTACTATATGATTCACGCTCGACCTTTCGGTCTCCAGTGTTCCGAGGCAATATATGCATATGCTAGGCTCGTCAAGTTTAACCCGAGTATTCTGCGTGTACAAAACTGGCTTACACCCGTTGTATTTGAACGTAGAGCTTATCACACCCGATCATCACGTGGTGTCTCGGCACGACGAACTTTCGCAACGGTGCATACTCAGGGAGAACACATATACCTTGAAATTTTGTATGGGATCATCTTATAATGCTACCGCCGTACTAAGCAAAATAAGAAGCATAATAAGATAAACATCACATGCAATCAAAATATGTGACATGATATGGCCATCATCATCTTGTGCTTTTGATCTCCATCTCCAAAGCACCGTCATGATCACCTTCGTCATCGGCGCGACACCTTGATCTCCATCGTAGCATCGTTGTCGTCTCGCCAACTATTGCTTCCACGACTATCACTACCGCTTAGGGATAAAGTAAAGCAATTACATGGCGACTGTATTTCATACAATAAAGCGACAACCATATGGCTCCTGCCAGTTGCTGATAACTTTACAAAACATGATCATCTCATACAATAACGTATAACTCATCATGTCTTGACCATATCACATCACAACATGCCCTGCAAAAACAAGTTAGACGTCCTCTACTTTGTTGTTGCAAGTTTTATGTGGCTGCTACGGGCTTAGCAAGAACCATTCTTACCTACGCATACAAAACCACAACAATTTTTCGTCAAGTATGTGCTGTTTTAACCTTCACAAGGACCGGGCGTAGTCACACTCGATTCAGCTAAAGTGAGAGAGACAGTCACCCGCCAGTCACCTTTAAGCAACGAGTGCTCATAATGGTGAAACCAGTCTCGCGTAAGCGTATGCGTAATGTCGGTCCGGGCCGCTTCATCTCACAATACCGCCAAACCAAAGTATGACATGCTGGTAAGCAGTATGACTAGTATCGTCCACAACTCACCTATGTTCTACTTGTGCATATCATCTACGCATAGACCTGGCTCATGATGCCACTGTTGGGGAACGTAGTATTTCAAAAATTTCCTACGATCACGCAAGATCTATCTACTAGAAGCATAGCAACGAGCGAGGAGAGTGTGTCTACGTACCCTCGTAGACCGGAAGCGGAAGCGTCTAGTGACGCCGTTGATGTAGTCGAACTTCTTCGCGATCCAACCGATCAAGCACCGAACGTACGGAGCCTCCGCGTTCGGCACACGTTCAGCTTGATGACGTCCCACGAGCTCTTGATCCAGTAGAACCTCGCGGGAGAGTTTTGTCAGCACGATGGCGGGGTGACGGAGATGATGAAGTTACCGTCGCAGGGCTTCACCTAAGCGCTGCAACGATATGACCGAGGTGTGTTTCTGTGGAGGAGGGCACCGCACACGGTTGGGAGAGATCAACTGATCAACTTGTGTGTCTAGAGGTGCCTCCCTGCCCCCGTATATAAAGGAGCAAGGGGGGAGGCCGACCGGCCCTCTATGGCGCGCCCTAGAGAGGGAATCCTACTAGGAATAGGATTCCAATCCTATTCCTAGTAGGAGTCCACCAAGAAGGAGAGAGGGGGAAGGAAGGAGAGGGAGAGGGAGAGGGAAAGAGGGGGCCGCGCCCCTCCCCTAGTCCAATTCAGACTCCCCTTTGGGAGGGGGCGCACCACCTCCTGGATGCTTCCCTCTCTCTCCCCTAAGGCCCACTAGGGCCCAATACTTCCTGGGGGGTTTCGGTAACCCTCCCCCCGGCACTCTGGTTTAATCCGAAACTTTTCCAGAACACTTCCGATGTCCGAATATAGTCGTCCAATATATCAATCTTTATGTCTCGGACACTCCGTGACTCCTCGTCATGTCCGTGATCTTATCTGGGAATCCGAACTACCTTCGGTACATCAAAACTCATAAACTCATAATACCGATCGTCATCAAACGTTAAGCGTGCGGACCCTACGGGTTCGAGAACTATGTAGACATGGCCGAGACTCATCTCCGGTCAATAAACAAAGCGGAACCTGGATGCTCATATTGGCTCCTACATATTCTACGAAGATCTTTATCGGTCAAACCACATAACAACATACGTTGTTCATTTTGTCATCGGTATGTTACTTGCCCGAGATTCGATCGTAGGTATCTCAATACCTAGTTCAATCTCGTTACCGGCAAGTCTCTTTACTCGTTCCATAATACATCATCTCATGACTAACTCATTAGTCATTTTCTTGCAAGGCTTATTATGATGTGTATTACCGAGAGGGCCCAGAGATACCTCTTCGACACTCGGAGTGACAAATCCTAATCTTGATCTATGCCAACACCAAGAACACCTTCGGAGACACCTGTAGAGCATCTTTATAATCACCCAATTACGTTGTGATGTTTGATAGCACACAAGGTGTTCCTTCGGTATTCGGGAGTTGCATAATCTCAGTCATACATGTATAAGTCATACAGAAAGCAGTATCAGTAAAACTAAACAATCATAGTGCTAAGCTAACGGATGGGTCTTGTCCATCACATCATTCTCCTAATGATGTGATCTTGTTGATCAAATGACAACTCATATCTGTGGCTAGGAAACATAACCATCTTTGATCAATAAGCTAGTCAAGTAGAGGCATACTAGGGACATACTGTTTTGTCTATGTATTTACACATGTACTAAGTTTCCGGTTAATACAATTCTAGTATGAATAAAAGACATTTATCATGATATAAGGAAACACAAATAACATCTTTATTATTGCCTCTAGGGCATATTTCCTTCAGTACTTTCACTAGTGGAAGTTCTCTCAACAATAATAACATAATTGGATCATATAACTATCCCTCAACATGCAACAAAGAGTCACTCCAAAGTCACTAATAGCGGAGAAAAAACGAAGAGATTACTGTAGGGTACGAAACCACCTCAAAGTTATTCTTTCTGATCGATCTATTCAAGAGTCCGTAGTAAAATAACACGAAGCTATTCTTTCCGTTCGATCTATCCTAGAGTTCGTACTAGAATAACACCTTAAGACACACATCAACCAAAACCCTAATGTCACCTAGATACTCGATTGTCACCTCAAGTATCCGTGGGCATGATCATACGATATGCATCACACAATCTCAGATTCATCTATTCAACCAACACAAAGAACTTCAAAGAGTGCCCCAAAGTTTCTACCGGAGAGTCAAGACGAAAACGTGTGCCAACCCCTATGCATAGATTCCCATGGTCACGGAACCCGCAAGTTGATCACCAAAACATACATCAAGTGAATCAATAGAATACCCCATTGTCACCACGGGTATCCCACGCAAGACATACATCAAGTGTTCTCAAATCCTTAAAGACTCAATCCGATAAGATAACTTCAAAGGGAAAACTCAATCCATTACAAGAAGGTAGAGGGGGAGAAACATCATAAGATCCAACTATAATAGCAAAGCTCGCGATACATCAAGATCGTGCCATCTCAAGAACACACGAGAGAGAGAGGGAGAGAGATCAAACACATAGCTACTGGTACATACCCTCAACCCCGAGGGTGAACTACTCCCTCCTCGTCATGGAGAGCTCCGGGATGGTGAAGATGGCCACCGGAGAGGGATTCCCCCCCACCGGCAGGGTGCCAGAATGGGTCTAGATTGGTTTTCGGTGGCTATAGAGGCTTGCGGCGGCGGAACTCCCGATCTTTTTTTTCCGGGGGTTTCTGTATTTATAGGATTTTTTGGCGAAGGGCACACGTCAGGGGGGTCTCTGAGGCGTCCACGAGATAGGGGGACGCGCCCAGGACTCTTCTGGCCCAACTCTTTTACTCCGGGGGCTTCTTTTGGTCCATAAAAAATCATCAAAAATTGGCACGTCAATTGGACTATGTTTGGTATTCCTTTTCTGTAAAACTCAAAAACAAGGAAAAAACAAAAACTGGCACTGGGCTCTAGGTTAATAGGTTAGTCCCAAAAATCATATAAAATAGCATATAAATGCATATAAAACATTCAAGATGGATAATATAATAGCATGGAACAATAAAAAATTATAGGTACGTTGGAGACCTATCACATACTGGCCCCATAAGACCGGACTGACCGACACCCCTCATATCCAACCCATATTTGGCGCGGATATGAGGAGGCCTAGGTGCGCCCAGGCGCGTTGCCACATCGAACTGACCACATGGACCCACATGGAAACACTCAGCAACCCATCGGTGTGACAGGTGTATACTCTGTTTTTCAATCAGGACAACGAGGACGCATTAGTGTCACTGCCCGGATGTTGGACGGCGAACCAAACCTAGCTGCATCCATTTCCCTCCCCTTCATGCTGCCGCCCACCCATCCGCTCGCAGCTCGCCGTCGCCGCTCTGGCCCGTCCTCGGACGACCACCTACGCTATGCTCACTATGGAGCGCCGGCTGCAGCTCCTAGAGCCGGGCATGGCGCATCGCTTGGGTTGCAGCTGGCCTGCCTCCGGACTCTGAGGAGGAGAAGGAGGAGGAGGGGGCGCCAAAGACGACGATGGAGTAGGAGGAAGAGGAGGAGGGCAAGACGGAGCCGACGCTTCCGGTTGCCCAAGCCGGATTTGGCATAGCCGACCCCGCGGGCAAGCATGAAGTCGCCCAAGCGGAGGAGGCGCCGGAGCAGCAGGGCATCCTGGACTCCAACCGCTTGGAGGCGAGGTGAAGGCAAGCGCCACTACATCCGTTATCGATAGGCGGAGACACAGTCTTTGCGGACATGAAGTCTGACGAGGAGCCGAGGCCGTCGCGGCAGACTACCATCCCCTAGTGTGGCCTACATCGCCAACGACGAGTAGGCTAGATCTATCTCCTTTGCATGTACTTGCGTAATTTTGTGTGTTGTTTGATTTTATTTTTTTGGAAATTGTGTAGTTTGATTTAATACTAGGCCCTGTTTGTTTGAGTTTTTACTTATACTTTTGCAGCTTTTCACTTAGACAAAAATGTCATAAAAACTTATAAATATGAGGGGCTGTTTGGTTAGTTCCCACGTCCGCCCTGCAAAATCCCGGGCGCCGTTGGCACGCCAAAATATTGGCGAGGGACTTGGCCGCCTGCGTTTGTGCCAACGATTTGGCGAAAGAGCAGCGGGGGGAGCTGAGGCGGGCCGGCGCACCAAAATTTTGGAGACGATCCAAATAACAAGCCGAAGCCTAGTCAATGACCAATGTTTTGGCTGGGCATCTCAAGGCTCCAAACCAAACAGCCTCTGAGTTTTGTTTTTTGTTTTTGCGGGTCAGCCTTTGAGTTTTCTACTTCACCTTTTGGCTTATAAATCAATATTGTCATATGATGATATAAGCCAAAAGTGAAGCAAAAAAGCATCAATTTAGAAGCTTTTTTTGGCATCTTTTGCTAAATTTAAAAGCTAGAAAAGCAGAAGCAAAACTAAACAAACAAGGCTCTGGTATGGACTCGAGGGGTGAAATTTGAGATACGTGATTGCAATGGACCAAAAGTAAGTGCTCATGGGTCGCTGTCAACGAAGTAGATACTCTTAGCATTTTGGGCAAGGTTTATATCTCACGGGCAATTCCTTCGTATGCGTCTCTCAAGTTTCTACTCTTTTTTAGGTAAAAGGTTCTACTCTTTCTGTTACCGCTATTAGTAGTAGTGTCTTGTCGTAAATTTGACAATTTTGACCTGTTGACGTAATTAATTCACGGAATGAACTGCCCGTTAAACTATTTCACAGCCATGACCTTTTCGTGTAGCGCCTGCCATGACGACGCTGCACCCTACCGTGCATCGACTAGTTCAGAGACGTTGCACGCCTGTCCACCGTGGCAGCCCCTGTGCCCGCACCCGGCCGTGCAGCGCCTCCGAGCTAGGCGCCACATATGGTAATGTGTAGCGCTAGGGGTGGGCACTTTCAAACCGAAAACCGAAATTTGAAACCGAACCAAACCATTTAAACCGAAATATAGGCTAAATCGGTTTTTGGTTATTCGGTTTGGTTTGAAAAATAGAAATTATCTGGTGTTTAATTTTAAATCGGTTTTCGATTGAGAAAAACCGTATACACCGAACTAACCGAATTATGAGTCCACTACCCTTATTTCTCTCCGCGCAAACACAATAAGATAGCCAATTAGTCTAAGTCGCTAGCTAGTTGTGTATCGCTTTGGAAATTATACATAGATTCATGCAATTACAAGAGCATGGGTCTAGTGCATAGATTATAGGATCTCATGCGTGCAAATACTAATTGGTAGCTAGTTTTTAAGATGATTGACGGCTATGTTTGTACAAAGTATAACAAATCGTTATATGATACGCTGCTTCAACTGATAGTGGTGCACATGTATTTTGGTTTTTCGGTTAACCGAACAAACCGAACCGATATATTTTGGTTAATAAGGTTCGGTGGCAATTTTTATTGCGATTATTTCGGTTGTCATTTTTCAGAAACCGAAATTCTAGAAACCCGAATAAACCGAACCGAATTAACCATATAAACCGAATGCCCACCCCTATGTAGCGCCTCCGAGCTAGGCGCTGCACATTGATTTATCCAACAGCCGTAGAGAGCAACAGAAGGCTCTGAAAAGCTTCAGGCCTGTGTAGCGCCTAGCTCTCAGGCGCCACACTGTATAGTGCAACGCCTGGCAGGTAGGCGCTGTACAGTACAGTGTGGCGCCTGAGAGCTAGGCGCCACACATGCCTGTATCTTTTCCTACATTTCTATTGCTCTCTGTTGCACCAGTTTTGTCTCTCTAAATGGGTCTGTTTTAGTCACAAACAGTTGCATACACATTAGACAAGATGAATACTTCAACACATATAGAGTTCAACACATATAGTGCCAACATAGAGTTCAACATTAGCACCAATATAGAGTTTAACATTAGCATCAACATAGAGTTCAACACATATAGTATCTTCAGCACGACAAGTTCGACATTACTACCAACATAGCGTTCGACATTACAAAAAGAGTAAGACGACTAGTTCCTTCCGCGCTTGCTGGCTCCTCCCCCCCTCTTGACACTAATCTTCTTCGCCTTCCTAGGAAGAGGAACCCGCTCCGGCTCCGGCTCCGGTACATGCACGTCATCCTCATCGTCATCCAAATAGTCATCCAAAGCCGCCATCCGCGAGGTTTCGACCGTCCTTTTGCCTTTTTGGGTGAAGTCCTCAGGTGTGTATTTCTTGAATTCCCTCCTAGGCTTTAACTCGTATGCAGAACGAGCCTTGTACTTCCCCAAGACCATATCATCAGGATCCTATGCATCAACAAAAGTTATGGAAAGACCGTGTGTGAGCATGTAGTTAGCAATGCATCAACAATTGGATATATATCCTAATGCCATACCTCTTGGGTGACCACACCCACATCCTCATCCTCCAAAGGATCAGCATCGCCAGAAATGGGATCTGATGGTGTCACCGACCTAGAACGTTCTGGTGATACATACTCGGGGTCACGACAACCGAAAAGATTTGATAGCCGCCTTAACTTTTGGCCCTGGCGCTGCAACATGAACAAGTGAATGAGACATCGAACGTAGAAACACATGTTAAGTGCTAGTTTGAAGGACATGTGAACCTTAATGAATGCTCGAAGGGCACCTTCCCCATCGCCTTTGCCAGCCGGGGTTGTTTCCAAAATAGTGTCGGTCTCATCAGCTGCTTTCTTGATCTGAGCACGCTATGAACAGAAACGGTATTAACGTGTTAGGCAAGCGAAGATGTAAATAGTGCGAATGGAAAAGCATAAAGGGCAAATACCACAAAGTTCATCATTGGGCCTGCAGAGATCACTGAGTTGCCTTTCCGGACTAATGCGTTGTACTGGTGCTGGGCTATCTCATCAAATACGGTGGGATCTTCCAAAATTTTCTCAACATACGCCGGCTTGCATACCTCCACACGGGTTCTTACAAGGAACCATGTGAGATAGTTGTTGAACGCGATCGGGCAGTGCTCACGAAGCGGGGCTCCTTTGTTGCGCCTAGCTTGATCAACACTAAACTGCCACTGCACAACATACTTCCTGTGATGCTTGGCCCAGTCCTTGATCTTACGCTGCTTTTTCCTATCCAACCTGCAAGTTAGAAACATAATATTACAACCATTGATGAGGCCGAGAAGCAGCTAGGTGCTCAAGGTTAATTATATCTTACGCGTGTAGCAGGTGGTCCGTGTCCTCCCACTCCGGCGGGTGTGTCTGGAACAAACCAAACTGGCGGTACACCCGATGTGACAGGTGAAGCTCGACCGCCCAGTTGCATATGAGTGGACACCGCATATGCCAGAGTTTCCTATCCCTAGTGCACATCCGATTCAGTGCGAGCTTCATAGGGTTCCCAAAACTCTCTGCACTTCCATACGGTTCCCATTCAACCTGCAAAATGGGATAGAATGCAAAATTGATACCGAGTTACGATATAAGCATGATAATAACTTATGCAATGTCGATTCACCTGCTCAGCCGTGATCGCGTCCATCTCGCTCCTGTAGAGCTTGTACATGACCGATGGATCATCTGTCATCTCATTTAACACATCCCACTTGTAAGCCCAAGTGGGGAGCCGTAGTGGGTCGTCTTTCTCGTCCCAAGGCTCGTACTTCATGGTCTTCGGTCGTCCAACCGATAAACGCTCCCAACTCCATATGGAAAGTGCGAGCAAACAACTACCGATACCTCCAGATAGCCTACAACTGGCTTCGTCCAACTGCACATAAAAGAGAACATGATTGAATTAACATCAAGATCGCATTCATAATGTAGCAATGAAGTTAAATATAAACAACTTCATACCTGTCTATACAAGTAAGCCAGTGTCGCCGAACCCCAACTTCATTTGCTATCAAAGACGGTCAACGCCTTCAGCCACATCCATGGAGCATTCTTGCATGTGCCATCAGCAAACATAGTCCTGGATATCACATACCACATGTAGACACGAGCATGTGTCTTGACTGTGTCCTCATCAGCCTCCAAAGGGCAAGTACCAAAGTGCGAAGTAATCCAGGTGTAAGGGGCACCGGCTGCGACTCTTTCCTTCCTCTTGCCTTCAACTTCTGGTTCCTGAGGCTCCGGAGGAACCATACCGATAAGGGCATGCATCTGCTCGCGCCACCCATCTGAATTGGTGCTCATACATAGAGGATTGCCATCGACAGGAAGGCCGGTGATCATTGCTATATCCTGAAGCGTCACGGTCATCTCCCCAGTCCGCAGATGGAAACTGTGTGTCTCCGGCCTCCAATGATCAATAAGCGCGGTGAGTGCTGGAGCATTGTTCGGTGGCGTCGACCGGCTGACCAACTGAATGAAAGGGAGAAGTCCTGTCTCCCTAACATACGGTGTGTAACGCTCATCATAGCGCATCCACCCAAGGTTGACTCTGTGAGCCCGAAGTTTCAGAGGTGCAAGCTCCTACAAGCAACCAAACAAATCATTACATCTGGGGGTATGTGTTTGAAAAAAAATGAAATAATTAACACCGGCAACTTTCATTATTACCTGTTGATCCACCGACAATAGCGTACGACCGGTGTTGTTTGTCCCAGTGATCATCGAGAAGCCAATCCATCCTAACAATTTGAAAAAAAGCTTTCTTGTCAACACGATTATCTTTTGAATACAAAAAAAAAACAAAACTACGGCTACTAGATGCAAAATTTGAAAAAAATGCTTTCTTGTCAAACCATATAAATAACATCATCCTATTAATACAAAATAACTAAACTAAGCCTACTTCAATTCAAATATCTTTTCCATATAACTAATATTCAATTCATCTAACTCATCTAAAATAACATCTAATACAATCTAACATAATGTAGGTTTCCAACATAGAAGCACCTTTTTTCAATATATACAAACTAAACTAAGGTTACAGATAACTTATAAATCATCTACAAATCATAAATCCCACATATGCAAGATTCTAATCTAATCAAAAAAGGATTACACAAATCTTCAAAAAAAAGAGAAAAATTTATGGATAGAAAGAAGGGGATCGGAGGAGAGTACCTTGTAGGATGAAAGGGTGAAGAACTCCACGGACCAAATCCTCAGATCTGAAGTTTTTTGGAGATGATATTGAGAGAGGGAGAGGAGAGGATCCAGCAGCCGCCACTTCTTGCTTCTGTAAGTGCAATGGGGTGGGGATAGAGCCTGCGCGCGGCTGTTGGATAAGTCAATGTGCAGCGCCTAGCTCGGAGGCGCTGCACGGCCGGGTGCGGGCCCAGGGGCTGCCACGGTGGACAGACGTGCAATGCCCCTGAGCTAGGCGCTGCACAGTAGGGTGCAGCGCCGTCGTGGCGGACGCTACACGGAAAGGTCATGGCTATGAAATAGTTTTACGGGCAGTTCATTTCGTGAATTAATTACGCCAACAGGTCAAAATTGTCAAATTTGCCTGTCTTGTCTCTTCGGGGTTGACGCGCTGCTCAACGTGGCAGTCAGCCAACTTGCCGTGCGCCGAGGCCCCGCTGTTGCCAGCTGTGGAAGACAGAGTGAATGGAAGGGCAAGTGAAAAGTAACTTGGTTCGTGGCGGCGGGCGGCTGGGACTCGAGCCTACGGGTGCGTTTGGATCTCAAGCAAGCCTTACTCTAGCCTCGCCCAGCCAGGATAGTTGTTTGGTGGAGTAGAAAAAAAGCTAGCTTTGCTTAGCAAACTAGCCTGCGTGAGCTAGAAAATCCTTGTTCGGACAGGAGAGCCGATTTGGCTCGCCTCCATCGGCAAGAATTGAACACAAGCATATTAAGCATGTAACTATCGCTGTAATCGTGGTTTAGTGGAGGCTAGGCAAATAAACCAAACAAATGACCTTGCTTGTATGAGCTATGCCTCGGGTGAGCTAGAATCCTATTGCCTCGCTGGGCATGTTTAGCTTGAGAACCAAACACACCCTACGTGTGTGAGCCCGGTGTTGATACACCACCGAGTAGAGGGCGCTGGTCACGTGCTCTCCTAGGCTCGGTCCACCGTCCACACACCGGGGGCTCCGCCTGCTCAAAAAGCTGCCACCCTTCTCACAGAGAGGGAAGGGAAGGGAAGGGCGCCCGCCGAGCGACGAGAGCCCAAGCAAAAAGGCGCGGACCCGAAACTTGCATTGCAAGGAGAGAAGGCCCTCGGGAGGCGGGCCATGGCGGAGGGGGAAGAGGAGGCGGCGCGGCCGCGGCCGACGCGCGTCGTGGAGGCTCTGCGCGGCAGGATCGTCCAGGCGGTGAAGGAGAACCGCGTCACGATCATCGTGGGGGGCACCGGATGCGGTAATTAGTACAGTACCTCCTCCCTCCTCTCTGCTTCGGCCGCTTGCTCGCGCTCTGGGAGATTTGTTGGTGGCGTGATGGTTTCGGCCATTTGGGAAGAGGGCCGGCTCGCTTCCCGCTGCTGCCCGCCGTTGGGTTTCCTCTGCCTGTCTGTTCGTTGGGGTTTCTGGGGGGGTCGCAGTGGGCGGCGTGGCGGCATTGAGGGTTTCGGAGCAGAGTTTCCGAGGGGTTGGGAGCAGCTCCGGAGCTGGGTTACAACTTCGATTGAGACCTCGGTCTCGGAGACCTCGTTCTGTTCGCAGGTTTTAGGGGGGCCCCTGATGGTGGAGGATGAACACAGCAGGGGTTTGGGGCCAGGATGGTGCTGCATTTTTCTCGGTCTAGAGCGACCCCCATCTTCTTCTACAAATTTGTCTCGGATTCCCCTTTTCATTCATATTTTGAATTTCGATTTCCTCTGGCGCTAGTACGTGAGGATCTCGGAGCAGAGTTTCGGCCGGATTGGGAACAACTCCTGAGCGACTGAAACCTTGGCCACGGGGTCCGGGGTCCGTTGTTCTCTTCACAGGTTTCGTTTTAGGGGAAGTGGATGATGAAGACGGCAGGGATTTTGGGGCGGGATGGTGCTATATTTGTCTCGGTCCATGGCGACCCCTTCTCTTGTACGAATTTGCCTCAGTTTTTCTCCTTTTCTCCGTATTTTGATTTCTCTGGTGGCTGGTGCTAGTACGTGTGGGGTTCAGTTCAGATTTGTTCATTGCTTGTTGCCTCCGCTTGTTGGGATGTCGTGCTACACTCAGCTACAAGCGTCGCTTCCATTTCTGTGGTGCTGATTCCATCCATGTGGCCTCCTTCACGTGATGCCAAGTTTCCGATTGCTCTGTTTACACCAACACGTTCAGTCTAAATTTGGCATATTCTGTCCTGCGCTCAGATGTAAATTTAGGCCTAATTTTGTACTGATAATGTATATGGCCCCTTGCTTGTCTCATTGTAGGAAAGAGCTCCATGATTCCCCAATTCCTCCTAGAAGAAAATCTGGAGCCCATTATGTGCACACTGCCTAGGAGGTTTGCGGTGGTAGCCCTTGCTCAAATGGTGGCTCAGTCTCGCGATTGGGAGCTAGGAGAAGAGGTTGGTTATCATATAGGCCACTCGAATATGACCAATCTCATCTCGACAAGGTAACTTCCCTCCTTGTGAATCACTGGCCCCATCATATAGGCCACTCTAGGTAGTGCATTCATTAGAATATCCTTCTACTTCTGTGTTGCTCCCGACAGACATTATTGTGCAGACTACCGTAGCTTAGGCAGCCACATCAAGTATACTTGAAGGATCGGAACTACTCCACATACGACCTTTGGTGCTACGATTTTTGTGAAAATGGACATAGAATGCTTAGGAGCCTTAAAGAAATCAGTATGACTATATCTTCCAAACTGAACTGCAGGCAGTATAGATTACTCGGGGTAGGTTGACTCATGGCAGCTGAAAATGGAAAATCGCCTTGTTTGAAAAATATATATGGAAAATCATGCTATACACCTGTATTCCTTGAATCCTTGTTGTTCATTAATTTTGTTATCCCACTTAAATATATGACTTGTGGCATGCACTTTTGATACTAGTCATGCAGACATGTTTTAACATTCATATCTATATCCAGTTATCTACATGCATTAATATGCAGAGGCCCGAGGTAAGCCTCCTTTTCCAAAAAAAAATAAAAAATGTACATGCATTAATGATTTTTTTCGATTTTGCGTTTACATTATTGGCAATTCAATATATTTCAAAATGAATTATGCATATGCATATACAAATAAGTTATATTGCTTCTTATCTTTTAGGCTTTTAGCAACTGTCAGTTTGGAGTGTGACCCTTGCCTAGAATGAAATATACTGTCAGTTTCCGCATCTCCATTATACTGCTGAGGTAGGAGATGATCTGGATAGTTAGCATGCAGTTCAGTGATGTAGGAATATCGCCATAATGGCAGCTTAATCTCTAATTTAGCTTCTTTGACTCCAAATTTCCAACTTATAGCCTTCGACGTTATTTCAAGTATCTTATCCATCTGAACCTCATGATCCATTCTTACTCACTTGACAATTTTGTTGTAAATCATTTGGGCTGCACTGCTATGGCATTGACTTTCAGTCTTGTTTAATGTATGAATCAGGTCAAAAATTGTCTTCAAAACAGCTGGTGTTGTGTTGGAGCAAATGCATCATAAGGGCTTTGCTGCATTACAATATAAGGTTATCATTCTTGACGAAATTCATGAAAGGTCTGTGGAATCTGATCTTGTCCTTGCTTATGTCAAGCAGTTTATGATGACGACGAATGACTCAAGGTAGGAGTATGTACTCTGGTAACAAGCATCAGTGTATTCTATTCAGTTTTTTTATTTTTCATATTGATGGTTTCTGTCTGCCATAGAAATGATCTCAACTCCTTCCCGCTGATTGCTAATACATGTCATGCCACTCTTCACATAGGCTAGTTTTGATGTCTGCTACCATTGATAGCACCCAATATGTTGAGTACTTCAAAGATATTGGAAAGGTTGAACTGATTGCCGTCCCGAGCAGTTCATGCTCTAACTTCCAGAGAAAAGTGCAATATCTTGAGCAGGTATGTATTGATTCTTGCTCCAAAATGAAGTGAATTATCCTTGTTCACTGTCTAATATATTCCAAGTTGCATGATGTACCTTCTAATTTTAACAATATCTGAGTACCAAACATGCTGTAGTTTATTTTGTATCTGCTTGTTCATATATTTTACAATGGATTTAACATTCTGATATATTACTTGGTCATTTTCACATATTTTATTTTTGCACCATAACACGCCAACTTCATTACTGTTATTGTTTCTATTATAATAATTGTTAATGCTGTCAGTAATAGAAAAAAACTAGTGCACTAGTAGCAGTGGTGGGACGGAGGAGTACCTTTCCTGGACCATGTTTGTTTGTCAATTTTTTACGCAATCAATATGTTAGGTTAACACCTTCTACTTTGCTCCCTTACTATTGCTTATCACCTGATAACAATGGAATGCTGTTCAGATTGTTGATATTCTGAAGATGGATTCTGAAACTGAGTCACCCCGGACGAAGTATTGCCCTGGACTAGATTGCAAGGCAGAAGCTTATCTTAGTCCTGACGTGTATCAACTTATCAACAAGTTATTGTTGCACATACATGAAAGTGAACGAGACACTGAAAAAAGTATTTTGGTTTTTCTTCCAACATATTATGCATTGGAGCAGCAATGGGATGTGTTGTCTGGTTGTTCAATTTTCAAGATACATATTCTTCATCGCAGCATTGACACTGATGAAGCTCTTGAAACTATGAAGGCCTCAAAGTCTTGCCGAAAGGTAAAAGTTGTTATATTCCAATTTAACTTAGTAGTTCAACTGCATATTTTATACCTGAAATACTTGCCCGTACTTTTAAGATATGTGGTGCTAGTAGTGAGGCATAATGCTAAAATTAGAGCGTAATGCACATGGAGTAATAGTATTTATGGAACGTATGGACCAGGGTACGTATTCTATGCAGTATTTATGGAACTGAACATGATGATCGAAGCCTTGATACTATGTGGAATAGCAATTTGTGTATTCCCATGCTCTCTAGGCCAAGTACATGTACATGCGGTATAGAGTATATGGTATACCACAAACACGAATACTTACAGGTGGTATATATGGTATACCACAAACAGAAATCCCAGACTATCTCTAACATATAATATCACTATCATTATTTGCTAACTGCCATTGTATTGTTGCAATGGCTAATTGCCAAAACGACATTTCTCTTCATTTTCGGGATAGATCCATTTTCCTACCAACGGTCGGCAACATATGGATTCCAAATTTTATTTATTTTTCCACCATGTGCCTTATCCAATGTAAGGACCAGGGATCAGGCCTCACTTTTTCTGGGGGAATAATAACATAAAAAATAAATGGATTCTGACTTTGGGAGGTGGTGTGTGGAGGAGTGGTGTGCTGGAGGACCTTTGTTTAGGACATTGTAGCATCCAGTATCTTTAACCCCCTCCTCTCGTTTGGAGTTGCTAATCATCATCATCATTAGTTAAGTTTGGAACAAAATTGGATCAATATAATTCATAGCGACCAGTTACATTTACACTGTGGCTAGTTTGAGCCTTTGAGGATCTTTTGGATCACAAGAATATCGCAAAAAATACAAGAGGCTCTGCATAGATCAGTAATAATAGCCTAGATTCCTATGAAAAAAAACTCTCCACTTCAAATTGAACTCCGTACTTCGCTGTATACTCAGACAGACATTTAAAATATTTGCATAGATTTTGTTATAAAACTATCCATATGTAGCATAGCATCACATGGGACAAATTCTACAGGATAGATACATTCATAGGGTATACGCAAAGCTTGTATCCACTGTCAAAGATCTAATGTGACAAAACTTCATGATAAGTTCTGTATGTTAAGATTAAAAGGAAATCTCCCCTCAACCGTAGAATTGGCAGTTGAGCCCGCTTCGGACGCCTGTGTCCAGCGGCACGCCGTCTCTTCCCTCGCGCCCTCTGGAACCGATGCAACACTTCAAACCATCGTGTCTCTCCAGAGGGTATAAATCCTCCCTGTAACCATCGACGAGATGCATTCGTTCATTCGATTCAAACACGTTATCAGCACGTAGAAACTACCAGCGAGAAGCAAGAGCGAAGGGAGAAAGGAAGGGAGGAAGGGGACTCGCCGTCGGTGAGATGTCGCCGCTCACTTCCTTCTTCCTACGCCTCATCAGTGAGGACAACCGCCGTGATCGTCTCCTTGCCCGTCGTCGTCGATACGCCGCTGGACGCGGCCTGGGCGTCGCCGGGCGCGGCGTGGGCGCCGCTGGACGCGGCCTGGGCCTCGCCGGGCGCGGCGTGGGCGCCGCTGGACGCGGCCTGGGCGTCGTCGGGCGCGGCGTGGGCGCCGCGGGACGCGGCCTGGGCGTCGCCGGGCGCGGCGTGGGCGCCGCCCGGGGCGGTTACCACGCCCTTGGACACACCGCGGACGGCCAGTGCGCCACAGAGGGCGCTGCGCATCCCCTCGTCGGCTTTGACCCGAGGCTGCTCGCCGGCCCGGCCGCACCCATGCTGCACGAGGGCCCGCCTCCGCCCCCTCCTCCACCGGCGTGCTGGCTGCCTCCATACACGCCGACGCCCGCTGCCGAGGACGCTGGCCCAAGTCGCCGCCCTCCCGGCTACTCACCCGTGCCGATGCGCACTGAGGTGACCGCGGAGGAGGCGCTCGCCTTCGTCTCCGCCCCGACCGGTGCCTCCGGCGTCATCCGCTTCGGGGCCGGGATCGGCTCCTCCAACGGGCTCGCCTCGCCGCAGACGGAAACCGCCGCCGGCTCTAGCATCCGCGCCGAGCGGAGCTTCGGCCGCCTCTTCGAGCGGGCCGTCGCCGCCATAGACCGCCAGCCTGGCCGCCGCGCCGGCTCGTGGGCCCCGGCGAGCCTCGGCCTCGGCGCTGGCCTCGTTCCATCCGCCGGCGGTGGCTGGCCTCGAGAAGACTAGCGATGGAGATAGCGGTGCGGGTTGGAACGGATCTTATCCGTAACCGCTTCGTACTAGCCTCCTTATACGCTATACTCCGTGCATTGGCTGGGCCTCTGGCCGGCCGAGCAAAACAAGCCCATGCGGCTGGATAGCCACGGGCTAGCACTTGTGGCTGTTTTTACTTTTTTTTTTTTTCTGTTTGATTAACATTAGTACTAATTATTATATTGGTACAGTTTTAGACTATTTTTAGTACTGTTTAGTACTTAGATTAACTACTACTTACACTTTAGTCCTGTTTTAGATTTATTCTATGTTAGGACTTGTGTAATTATTAGTAGGTGTGTTTATATTATGTAATGGATTGCATATAAATAAAGTACCGGATTTCATTCGGGAAGAAAGACATGTTCCATGTGTTTACCACATATCAAGTTCTCTTAACATGTCTTTGCGATCGAGATCATCTTCTCTCGCATACCAAACTTGCAAATTTTTGAATATTTCTCCCTCCTTATATATGAATTGTAGCATACACAAGGTAATGGCAATATGGCCTATTACTGTGAGATCTAAGTGATCTTCAATGTGTTATGTTTACACAATTGAGGTTGAGAATTTTTCAAGTTTTCACTTGAGCATCAAATTTTTGCGTTCTTATTACAAAACCATGATGGTTTTTAATTTACCAAATGTAAATTAATTATCTCTGGTTCCTCATGTAGGCAAAGATGACTGCCAAAGAGTTTGAGGAGCTTGCCCTCAATGGCCACAACTATCCTACATGGGCTATGGACATCAAGATCAGTCTTGCGTCCCGTGGGATTGCGCGTGCAATCCAGCCCCCTGAGACTCCTCTTCCGACTGGAGCCACACCGCTGACAGAACAGCAGAACTATGCTGCTTTATTCATCATAAGGCATCATATTCATCCAGATCTCAAGTCTGAGTATTTACAGGAGGAATCTCCTAGTACTCTGTTTCTGGCCCTCAAAACGAGGTATGAACAGCAGAAGGCAGTAGTCCTGCCAGAAGCACTCCATGATTGGACTCATCTCCGTCTCCAGGATTTCAAATCCATCGGTGAGTACAATCATGCTGTTCATAAGATATGTTCCAAACTGCGCTTTTGTGAGAAGGAACCTACTGAGGGGGAGAAGATAGAAAAGACTCTGTCTACTATGCTCCCTTCAGATAGGATCCTCCAACAACAATACCGTGCTCGTAACTTCACTGTCTATTCCGAGCTTATTCACATGTTACTTCAGGCTGAAAAGCATGATGAGCTACTTGCTAAGAATGGCTCTCAGCGCCCAGTTGGGGCACAACCTTTACCTGAAGTTCATATGAATATCGGGAATAGGCAAAAGTTTAATGGTCCCTTTCGGGGTAAACAATCCAATTTCGAGCATAAGCGAAAGCGCAATGGGAACAGAAGATCCAGAAACTCAGGCAAGGGAAAAGGCACTTCAAAGCCCAGGTTTGATAAATCTAAGCTTTGCAACAAGTGTGGATGCTACACGCATTCTACTGAAAAGTGCACAATGCCCAAGCATCTGGTTATGCTGTACCAGCAATCTCAGGGACGCAAAGCACCTCAGGGGAAAAGCTTTGAAGCCAACTTCAACCTTCATCCGCATAGCGCACAAGGAGCCGGTGATTCGCACGATGTCCCTCCTGGACCGAGCAACGCCATGATTCCCTATCTGCCTGAGGATCCTGCTGAAATGGAGAACACGTTGATTGAGTACACCGCAAACAACGTGTTTGGCGACTTCGACTAGTCCCTCAATCTCCTAGTGATCTACTCATTTATGTCCATTTGTGATGATTGTAATAAGAACATAAGTTTGTTATTGTCTTTATATTGTATTGTATCAGCACATTTGATATAATAAAGATTGTATACTATGTATTATGAGGTTTTCTTATTGAAAATTCTTTGTTTTATATAGTTCTCTACGGGGACAATCCGATGGATGAGGAATTATGCCTTGTGGACAGTGGTGCCACAAACTCCATACTGAGGGAAATGAAATACTTCCAAACTCTGAAAAAGACGAATGGAGATATTCTTACTATCGCTGGACGCGATACTGTGATTGTTGGTACTGGACGTGCCATCTTCACCCTCCCAAGTGGTACACATGTGACAATTGAGGATGCTTTACTGTATCCCGATTCTTCACGTACCCTGATCAGTTATCGAGATATCCGTAAAAATGGTTTTCACATTGAAACCCATGAAGACAACAAAGAGGAGTATCTACTCTTTACCAAAGATCACGGATATGGCAAAAAGGTACATGAGAAAATTCCTTCTCTATCGTCCGGTTTGTACTATACGTACATCAAACCCGTAGAACATGTTGCATACAAAGTAATTTTTCAGAATGTTAATGCATTCCAAACCTGGCATGATCGCCTAGGCCATCCCGGAATCGGGATGATGAGAAAAATTACCAGCAATTCCATTGGTCATAATTTGCTTGAGTCAAAATTCCCTCAATCTTCTGATTTTGTGTGCACATCTTGTGCCACGGGAAAGCTAATTTTGAGGCCCTCGCATCTCAAAATACAAGCTGAACCACTTCAGTTCCTTGAACGTATTCAAGGAGACATTTGTGGTCCCATTCAGCCATTATCTGGACCTTTCAGGTATTTCATGGTTCTGATTGACGCATCTACACGATGGTCACACGTGTGTCTTCTATCCACACGAAACCATGCATTTGCCAAGATAATGAGGCAAGTCATTAAGTTGCAAGCCCATTATCCTGAAAGTCGAATTAAGACAATTCGAATGGACAATGCTGCAGAATTCTCCTCACATGCTTTCAATGATTATTGCATGGCTTTGGGGATTGAAGTTCAGCACTCTGTTCCGTATGTCCATACACAAAATGGTTTGGCTGAAGCATTGATTAAGAGGATTAAACTCATTGCAAGACCTTTGTTGACGAATTGCAACTTGCCAACCTCTTGTTGGGGTCATGCCGTTTTACACGCTGCTGACTTGATACAATTGAGGCCAACTGCATATCACAGTTCTTCCCCTCTGGAATTGATACGTGGAAATCCTCCAAGTATTTCCCATCTGCGTAAGTTCGGATGTGCTACATACATCCCGATCTCACCACCGCAGCGGACATCTATGGGCCCACACAGGAAATTGGGGATCTATGTGGGGTACAAATCGCCGTCGATTATCAAGTACCTGGAACCCCTAACTGGGGATCTGTTCACAGCCCGTCACGCTGATTGTATATTTAACGAGGAACATTTTCCGGCATTAGGGGGAGATTTCAAGTACCAGAAAGAATGCCCGGAAATTGATTGGAATGCTCATGCCATTTCATCCTCTGATCCACGTACCCAAGAGACCGAACTTCAAGTTCGGAAGATCATTAATTTGCAACATCTTGCAAATAATCTGCCAGATTCATTTACTGATCTAAAAGGTGTAACTAAATCCTTGAATCCAGCCAGAAACGCGCCTGAAAGAGTGGAGGTACCAACTAAAACCACTCAACTCCCCGTTCCCAAAAAGAGGGGGAGTAGTATGGCATCTGGCCCGGATCCTGCTTCTCGCAAGCAGCAAAGGAGAGAGAGGAGAAATTCCTCAAAGACGGTAAATGCAAGTCAGCTCAACGTTGACAAACACCTGTTGGGTAGTATACACCCAGTGGAAGGGCAACCTCCACAACCCAGCTCCAGCTTGCACACACTAGCTGGGACATCGGAACACCCAGACTCAATCGTATTGGGAAATCACGAAGAGTCACTAGGGGTGCAGGAAATTTCTATCAACTATGTTGATTCTGGAGAATCATTTGACCGTAAGACTACGACTGTCGACATATATTTTGCTGAAAAGATTGCAGATACCCTTCTCACCGATCATGATCCAAGGTCTATCGTAGAGTGCAAAAAGCACTCCGACTGGCCTAAATGGAAGGATGCAATCCAAGCAGAAATTGCCTCGCTTAACAAAAGAAAGGTATTCACTGAAGCAATACCGACACCTCCCAGTGTTTTCCCTGTTGGATTCAAATGGGTTTTTCTCCGGAAACGGAATGAGAACAATGAGGTGGTGAGATACAAAGCAAGGCTCGTAGCACAAGGTTTCACGCAGAAACCCGGCATTGATTTCACTGAAACATACTCTCCAGTAATGAGTGCAACCACTTTCCGATATCTTATATCTTTGGCAGTGCAAAATCGTCTATCTATGCAGTTGATGGACGTCGTGACCGCATATCTTTACGGGTCACTAGATTCGGACATATATATGAAGGTTCCTGATGGAATCTCTGTCCCGAATAAAAATGCAAAACGCAACATGTATTGTGTAAAGCTGAATAAATCATTATATGGCTTAAGGCAGTCGGGACGGATGTGGTACAACCGACTCAGTGAGTTCCTTCTTCAGAAAGGTTACTCCAATAGTGCTGATTGCCCATGTGTTTTCATCAAGAAGTCCTCTACAGGATTTTGCATCATTTCTGTGTATGTTGATGATCTCAACATCATTGGCAGCACACCAGACATTGATGAAGCACGCAATCACCTAAAGATGGAATTTGAGATGAAGGATTTGGGTAAAACCAAATTTTGCTTAGGTATTCAACTTGAGCACCTTCCCTCAGGAATCATGGTACACCAAGCTGCCTATATCCAGAAAATATTGGAAAAGTTCAATATGGACAAATCCTATCCATCTAAAACTCCTATGGTGGTTCGATCTCTAGACGTAGAGAAAGATCCGTTCAGACCGAGGGATGATGGAGAAGAGGTGTTGGGACCTGGAGTTCCATACCTCAGTGCCATTGGAGCGCTTATGTATCTTGCAAATTGCACAAGACCTGATATTGCATTTGCAGTAAATCTACTTGCTAGACATAGCGCAGCTCCCACTAAACGTCATTGGTCTGGAGTGAAGAATATCTTTCGATATCTCCAAGGCACAAAGGATCTTGGCCTATTTTACCGGTTCCAAAGAAATCTGGACTCTGGTATGATTGGATATGCAGATGCCGGTTATTTGTCTGATCCCCACAATGCCAGATCTCAAACCGGTTTTGTGTTCTTACATAGTGGTACTGCTATATCATGGAAGTCTTCAAAGCAGACTCTGGTGGCAACATCTACCAATCATTCTGAAATAATTTCATTATTTGAAGCAACATGCGAATGTGTATGGCTTCGCAGAATGATAAACCACATACAACAGTCATGTGGAATCGGTTCGATACAATCACCTACCATTATCTATGAAGATAATGCGGCCTGTGTTGCACAAATGCAAACAGGATACATCAAGAGCAATATCACCAAGCATATTTCTCCTAAATGGTTTTTCCCTCATAATCTTCAGAAAAGTGGAGAAATAAGCATTCTGCAAGTCAAATCATGCGACAACCTTGCTGATTTATTTACCAAGTCTCTACCAAATTCAACGTTCCAAAAATATGTTCATGGAATTGGTATGCGGAGACTTCGGGACTTGCAAGCGTCGGGGGGAGTCTCTTCTTGAGACATTCTTGTTCAACATCACATTACACTATCTTTCTTTGTGAGTGTGTGTTTCAGGATCTCATCAAGGATTACATGAAGAACTTTTGAAAGAGCGTCTTTTGAGATGATAGAGCTTCCTGAAGGATTGTGAAGATAATTCTACATGGTCAAGCGTAGATTAGGGGGAGTGTTAAGATTAAAAGGAAATCTCCCCTCAACCGTAGAATTGGCAGTTGAGCCCGCTTCGGACGCCTGTGTCCAGCGGCACGCCGTCTCTTCCCTCGCGCCCTCTGGAACCGATGCAACACTTCAAACCATCGTGTCTCTCCAGAGGGTATAAATCCTCCCTGTAACCATCGACGAGATGCATTCGTTCATTCGATTCAAACACTGTATTTGACCCCTAAAGTTTGCATTGTAGCACTTGTCACCCTCTCACTTCACATTTTCTAGAATTTGATTCTGTACTGGTACTGTACTAGTAGGCACACATTGTACTATACGAAGTACAGTCAGACCTGTGTTTTGATCCTTGGCCACAAGGGCACCAGTGCGGCTGCCCCCTACTTGTATTAGTCTATAAATCGACTATGGTAACCACAGAAATTTTCTGAGGGAAGGTAACCACAAAAATTGCAATTGAATGAATATAACAGGATGCATGAGAGGTGAAATTTGGCATGGATGCATACAATGTTTAGATAATTGGAGCAATGTCCTCTTATCTTGCAATGAACTATCCTTTCACTCAGTCAGTCGAATCTTTTAATTGCAGGTTATACTGGCGACAAACATGGCTGAATCATCTGTCACTATTCCAGGAGTTGCTTATGTTATTGATTCCTGTAGATCATTGCAAGTCTACTGGAATCCAGTCAGGAGAATTAACTCAGTTAAGCTTGTATGGATTTCCAAGTCCCAGGTTAATATCACAAAAATACTGATGCTATTTATGTTAAACTTACTTTTGACACTCAAGTTTGATACTAGTTATAACTTTTGTAGGCTGAGCAGCGGAAAGGCAGGACAGGCCGGACTTGTGATGGTCAAATTTTTCGCTTGGTAACAGAGCCATTTTACAACACCTTCCCTGATCATGAAAGCCCTGCCATTTTAAGTTTATCCATAAGAGAGCAAGCACTCATGATATGTTGTGCAGAGTCCGAAGCTATGAATGACCCCACCGGTAATTCTTTCTCTGCAATTCAACTAATCTTGATTGATGTTTCTGTGCTGGGATAATGACCGTAAGATATAGCGCGAAAATAAGAACAGTGAACTAAAGGAGCAATTCTAGAATTCTGTGACCTTGATGCATCCTCCTCACTTGTACTTATGGGCTTTGTGCAACTTGCTCTTAACTATGATATTTCTTTCAACTAGATGATACCCCGCACGTTGTTGCGGGAACTGTAGCAAGAAAAAGGGGTATATTAGGCAAACCCGCAAATGAAATATTCTTGATAACCATGTCATCTCTCATATAAAATATAGCTATTTCATGAGATTGAACAATATACATAACATTTCCTTTCAAAAACACATGAACATTAGTGGTTTCAGTTCCTATTGATAAAATATAGTGACCCCATCAAGCATTCGTGCATCAGAAACATCTCGCCCACAAAGAACAAATAAATAGACCAAAAATCAAATAGGCATTAATGATTTTCTTGGAAGGTGGTAATGATTGTTAGTTGCTCGCATCATAGCTCACTGATTATTTCATCTGGCAAAGACAACAACAATCTTCTATATTAATAGAAATAGAACGGTGACACTTCTAAAGTGGAAAAGGAATGGTGTGTAAGAAGAGTTGATGACGCTAAGAGCAAGATTGGAAGAGAACTAATCCAGACAAAAGCGTTTCCCCCTTAACCCAGACAAAAGTAACCTGCAAACATCAAGATATTTTGATTATTTAGAAATAAGTTCAGAACACATCAGTAATTACAAAAATAGAAGATGTGTTGAACAACAAAACAGATTATGGACGTCATACGATCAAAAGAGAATTGTGCATTTTTTGTAGGGTAATTTCTTCAGATCCCTTATCTAGCGATGGCAATCAAAAGAGAATTGTGCCCTTTTTGTTGGCTAATTTCTTCATATCTCTTATTTAGCGCTGGCCAATACAGTATGCAAATTAATGCAATCATACCAACAAAATGGTGCAGCAAGAGTTACCTCTAGTGGATGGTAGCATCCTACTATATCACAAAGAAATTTAGTTAACATGAGTGATGCATCTTGTTAGAGCAAATATCAGGTCAATAACAAATCTGAAACTTGAAAGTGTTAACTGGTATCTTGGGTGTACAACTGTACATATGCTCTTGGCTCTTGACTGCTAGTGTCTCTTCACATCGCAACGTATCATGATGCAGTTGTCCCAAAAAAGTATCTGGGGCAGCAGCTCTCCTCCTTTTGACCAAGCCAACAATTCCATCGGCTGATGCTACTGCTTGCTGCAGTGCACTCTAGTCCATTAGGTGGATCTGTGGATGGTGATGGTAGTACGTGGGACAGAGCGCCGCGGAGCCCTGCATCAAAGGAGAATAAGAGGACGGATGCATGGGTGAGTTAAGCGGTGAATGTGCAGGAAATGGCAAGCATCCATGAGAAGCAGGCAGCGGCGCGTTTCCCCCTTAACCCAGACAAAAGTAACCTGCAAACATCAAGATATTTTGATTATTTAGAAATAAGTTCAGAACACATCAGTAATTACAAAAATAGAAGATGTGTTGAACAACAAAACAGATTATGGACGTCATACGATCAAAAGAGAATTGTGCATTTTTTGTAGGGTAATTTCTTCAGATCCCTTATCTAGCGATGGCAATCAAAAGAGAATTGTGCCCTTTTTGTTGGCTAATTTCTTCATATCTCTTATTTAGCGCTGGCCAATACAGTATGCAAATTAATGCAATCATACCAACAAAATGGTGCAGCAAGAGTTACCTCTAGTGGATGGTAGCATCCTACTATATCACAAAGAAATTTAGTTAACATGAGTGATGCATCTTGTTAGAGCAAATATCAGGTCAATAACAAATCTGAAACTTGAAAGTGTTAACTGGTATCTTGGGTGTACAACTGTACATATGCTCTTGGCTCTTGACTGCTAGTGTCTCTTCACATCGCAACGTATCATGATGCAGTTGTCCCAAAAAAGTATCTGGGGCAGCAGCTCTCCTCCTTTTGACCAAGCCAACAATTCCATCGGCTGATGCTACTGCTTGCTGCAGTGCACTCTAGTCCATTAGGTGTATCTGGGGCAGCAGCTCTCCTCCTTTTGACCAAGCCAACAATTCCATCGGCTGATGCTACTGCTTGCTGCAGTGCACTCTAGTCCATTAGGTGGATCTGTGGATGGTGATGGTAGTACGTGGGACAGAGCGCCGCGGAGCCCTGCATCAAAGGAGAATAAGAGGACGGATGCATGGGTGAGTTAAGCGGTGAATGTGCAGGAAATGGCAAGCATCCATGAGAAGCAGGCAGCGGCCAGTTGTGAACTGACGTTGTTGAACGGCCGGTGGGATTAGGAGGCCACGGCTGCGAGCAGCAACGCCAACGACTGGAGCACGACCACCAAGAAAACCGCCTCGCCGGCGAGCCGTCGCTCCGTGTCTACCGCCGGTCTGAACCTTTACCTGAACCACGACCGTCGAGGAGGCCGCCGCGCCGGAGAGCCGTCGCTCCGCCTCTGCCGCCTGTCTAAACCTTTACCTGAACCACAACCGCCGAGGAAGGAGGCCGCCGCGCCAGGGAGCCGCCGCTCCGCCTCCGCCGCCTGTCTGATTCTTGACTTGAATCTCAAGCTCGACGTCTCATCTTGTTGGCTCTGATGTGATCGATCGATGCCCCCGTGTAAATATAGAGCTGGATCCTTTCCACTTCCACGATTTCAACACTAGGCGATTAATTTAATAGACTCTGGAGAAGATGAAGGGGGGAGGCCGGGAGGGCTAGCGATTGGGAAGCAGAGACGGCGCTGCCATGAAAAAAAAAGAGCGACGGAAAACTGTGCGTGAGCAAGATTAGTGCTGACGTGGCAGCATGGGAATGGACGCTGATGTGGATAGGCTGCATGTGTAGAGAAATATGATAGTGGGGATGAACTATTTAGGTATTATAGATGAGAATGATCTGCATCATCTGTACTATTGTTAATGCGTTCACATCTTTCTGCTGCACTGTAGAGTGACAAATAATTAGTCCAATATCTACACAGAAGATCCTAGGAAGCTTTGGTTAGCTAGGCTCGTGGTGCATTGCTTTCATCTTCTCTTTTAAGAGAATAGGCTTCTTCTTTGCGTCTATCCAGTAACCATATTATATCAACTAGGGAATGCCGGTGACAACGAGAGATATAGAAGAGGATCAGAGCAAATTCTACTTGTGGTTAACTAAGATCAGTGTCTGAACTACCAATTCTTGATTGAATCTGGGAATTCCAGTAACTGCTAGTTTCTGCTTGCACTGGAACTGCTGGTTCCTTGCTGGGATGTTGAACCAGATACAGATTAATAAAATAGTCACTCCTATTTAGTTTATAGTTCAGCAATTGAATAATTAGGCTTCATGCGGTCCTCTTGTCTTCATCCAGTTTTCCACAGGTTGTTCCTGTCCTCCTAGAGAAAATCATTCACCATTCTGCATGCAGTCAGCCACCGTGCTTCCATGAGCAAAAGTTCATCCGCGGGTGCAGCAATAGATGAACTAATATTCAAATCAGCGACATAATTTACATAGGGAGCCAAGATGACCTTAGACCTGGTTGATTAGGTCTATGTATAATGTATTACTCGTATTTTCAAAAGGACATGGATAAGTAGAAATCTACGATCTGAGTAGGATTAAGATAATCAAGCCCGTTGCTGTCAATACAGATTTCCTTTGCCATCATTAGCCACTTTTGCTTCAAGGTTTGTAATAATTTTATAGTGCCGTACTGAGGCAAAACCCCTTTACAGAATTATCACTGCGCCCATCTTAAGACTTCAGAATCATCATTTATTTTTTCAAATTTTCAAGATTGCCTACTTAGTCATCATTGTAGTTAGAATCCCCGTTTTGATGCTCATTAGTTGGATTGTCCGTATTTAAATATTTTATCCAGTGTCCCTAAGTGTGTATTTTTTTAACACCTTATACAGCCATTGATATATAGATGTCACTACTAAATTCTGTAATAATTTGTTCCGTTTTTTTTTTGAGAAAATTCAAAGCTCGCGTCTTGATGAATTGGATAGATATAAAGAGTAGTAGTACTATTTACAAGTTTAGTCCAAGTTCGCTAAGGTTACAATTGCGCGCAAAGAAAATTAATGGAAATCTTGAGAACATGAGAGGGACATCTTTTAAGACCTAGTGCTCCGACGCACGCCCAGTTCACCTCGTCCTCCTTGATTTGATAGACTAAGCGTAGATGGCAAGGCTGATTGCAGTTGAATGTGCAGCCGTTCCTGTGCTTCCAGATCATCCCAATAGCTTTTGATGATTTGAAGGGGTCCTTGCCGGGTCTTGGCGGGCATCAGGTCGATCACATCCAAGAGAGGAATTCGTTCCAGGTCCACAGCACAAAGTGGTAGTCGACTAGCAGGTGCCTCATTGTTCAGCGTCTGGTCGCAGAATAAATAGGCCAACACATGTTGCAGTCCATGGCCCGCCCGCTGCTCCACCATCCAGCATCGGTTGAGGCTAGTGAGCCAGATGAAGAACTTGACCTTATAATATTTTGTTTTTAAGTTAGAAAAAACACCAAATACTTCTTCGCATATTAGAAAGACGCCCGCGCAGCCCCCAGGGGGGCGGCTCGGGCGAACCCTAGCCGCCGCCGCCCCCAACACACCCCAACCCACCCTCCCCCGCCGCCGCCGGAGGAAGCCGGCGAGCAAAGCTCGTCCGGCGGACGGCGGTGGCGGGCTCGCCCTTCTTCCTGGGGGCGGAATCTGGCTGCGCGCAACGGCGACCCTGGGCGTCTGGCGTGGCGGCGGAGATTGGACGCTGGAGCGGCGGCTCCAGGGCTTGTCGGCGGGGCTGCGCCTCCATGGCTGTTGGGGCAGCGTGGTGGTCAGCCATGGCGCGCGGTGGCGGCGGATCTGGCCCTCCTACCCAGATTCGTCCTGCTGTGGGTGGTGGCGGCCCGTGGTGTCGTCGGCGCTGAGGTGGTCGTCGGTGCGGCGGGTGCGTCGGATCTGGGTTGGCCAGATCTGGCCGGCGTTGTCGGGGTCCGCTTGTTCGGCTGCCGGTGTGCGCCGGCGGTGGGTTCTAGCGCCGGATCTGGCCGCAGTCATCCGGCCCTGATCAGTGGGCTTCTCTCCTGCGGGTTCCTGGCGGTGCCGGCGTGGTTGCCGGGACCCTGGCCGCGGGTGAAGCTGGTGGAGGAGATTCAGATTGGGGGAAACCCCTTGGCTGGCCCCGGTCGGCCGCGCCGACGACGACGCTCAAGGGCGCCGCTTTTCTTCTTGGAGACGTCGGTCATGTCTGCTCCTGCATTTTCCCCTCTCCGACTCTCGGGTGAAAACCCTAACTCCGGTGGGCGGCGGCGGCGTCCTTGATGCCGTGACCTTCCTGAAGGCGTCGCCTTGAGGGCTGAGTGGTGGTGGGCACTGTGTGGGTCCTTGACGGTTGCTGGTGATGGGCACTGCTTCGGGGGAAACCCTAGGATCTGGTTCTCCAGATCGGACGATGGCGGTATTGCGGTGCCGTTTCTCTCCGGGGAGCATCGTTTGTGGAGCAGCGCTAGAAGACACAGGCAGGAGGTGGAGCGGCTCCTTCTTGCACGGAGCTTTGGTGTAGTTGTCAAGTCATGCCTGGCCAACAGGTGCTACGCTGAGTCATGCCTGGTTGGCAGGTGCTACGCACGACAGCTCTTCCAGAGTCTTCGCGTCTGGACGGACGAGCGCAGGGCGGTGGCGCCGTTGGGCGTCGTGGTGGCGTCGATGGATGTCCGGACTGGCAAGGAGGGTACGGATTTATTTCCTGAAGATGGGTCAGTGGTCCGATGAAGATGGCGGCTTCTAAAACGTGTGCAAGTGGTATGCGCTTTAGGTCAGCTGCACCGGTTGTTAGTCCCGATACGTTATGTGGATGGATCGGCGACGACACTGGTTGTAGATATGGGGAGTGAGAGCACTCCTCATTATCGAATTTGTAGGTGTGAGTGGTGGCTTCGGGTGTTTTGATGTATGTTTCTTGTCAGACTTTTGTGGAATAATTAATAAAGATGGCTGCATGCATCGATTGATGCAGAGGCCGGGGGCCCAACCTCCATTTCTAAAAAAAAAAAATCTTAAAAAACAGAGTACATGCATTTGAAAACAAAACATATTTGGGTATGTGGGATCATTATACACTGTGTAACTCTTCGTATATATTTATATTAAGGTAATATTCTCACTCTTTATCGAAAAAGGTAATATTCTCACTAACTGTCACTCTTTGTCGCCAGTCATGCTACAAAAAATTCTCAGTCCACCAGAGTCTGCTGTTATTAAAGATGCACTAGAGACTCTTGTTCAAATTGATGCGGTTCAGCCAGCTTTCAGTGGAGGGTATCAGCCCAGTTTTTATGGCTATTTGCTCAATAGTTTGCCATTATCGTTGCATGCTTCTGTTCTTACCCTGAAATTTGGTGAGATGGGGTATCTCCATGAAGGAATCCTGATAGGCATTATGTTAGACATCCAACCACTTCCTATACTGCAACCTTTTGGTGATCAAGCATTGGTATGTTCTAGTTACATCAATTGAAATGCTTGTGTCCCCAGGTTCTATTAGTAACAATGGAACATGCTTATATCCTAATTTATGTTTTACAGCGCAAGAAGATTAGAGACGATTACTTTGATGAGCGTAGCTCTCAACAAATTGGCAAGAAGGAAGGTACACTCATCGGAAATCTTCGGGCATTTCAATTTTGGCAGTGTATGTTTAAGGTACATCTTATCTTATCTGTAACAAAATATTCTGTACATTTTTTGAGGACCTTTTTGTTAGTTAATTTTATTTTTGAAAATTGTAGTATTAACTTTCAAGTCCTTTTTACTAACAGTTACAAATATAAACGCTCATTATCTTTTCAAATCCTTTTCTGGTAGTACCTTTCCTAATGGATGGCTAATGCTAGGATGATATATCATGGGCCTTATTATTGATTAACCAAAATGTAAATTTTTTTGGATTCTGTTAGCACTATTTTGTTTTCACTAAAGTTACATGTTCTATTTTTTTTCAGGATAAGTTTCGTCTCGAGTACCTGATAAATATAGCCAAGAACGAAGAATCAAATGCATCTGGGCCCTTGATCTTGAAAAATGAACAAGACTGGTGCAGATTTCACAATCTCGTGCCGAAAGCACTTAACAACATCTCTGAAATCTGTATGTCCTTTAACTTGTGATAAAAAGTTTGTGAAGTGGATTTTGTACTAGGAGTAGGTACTCCCACTACCACTAGTATGTGTGTTTTGATTGCACAATTTGCATCAATTGATGTGCGCCAGATACTCTTGCATTATCATAGTTTTTCCACTAAAAGTTTGAAAATGTACATAAGATGGTGGAAAGGGTTGCCTGCTGTACCCTACCGTGCTATACATCAGTGTTTTCTGTTCCTTCAAAATATGCATAGTTCGTGTGAGGACCAACTCCTAGAAGTGCAAGTATCAAAATGCTTTCCAAAAATACAATACATGGATATTTCTTGTTGCTAACTCTTTCTTTTAAACAGATGATGATATTATGAGCACACTGCACCGCTTTAGGCCTCCTTTTCTTCTGAAAATCAGTCCTCCAAAGTACCTTCAGACCTCTGAATTCCACCATGCATGTCGTGACCCTGAATTGCCGGAGCCAGAGCATATGCCTTCATTCTCGTTGGAAGCTGATAATTCTCAGTTAGATTCACAGCGGAGGTGTGCTTCACAACCTTATATTTCCGCAACTGATTTTGGAGCCACTGACATTGTTAATGACCTGAAGAAGGCTATAAAAGAGGTGATTTGTATTCTATAACTTTATGCATTGTCAAGTTACCCGTATACAAGACATAATGTATAATAAATATTTTCTCCATGCAAACATAATGCTTCTTGATTGGTTCACAGATGAAGATACAACTTGCAGACGAACAAGTTGGTGGTAATGCTCAACCAGCCTTTGGAGCTGAGAAGTGGGTGGAGTATGTTGACAACACTTTTGAAGAATACAAAGGCCCCTTTACCAATTCGGATGATGACCCCAGGCCATGCAAGTTCTTCCTCACATTAAAGGTAGACTGTTGTTCTCTTTCATGCTATTTTCACCTGTCCTTTCTTCCCCACAGTCATTTGCAGGAGATGTTATTTGGCTATTTTTCTCTGTGTGTTGAGTAAGATATTTTAATTGAAGGATTGCCCTATTTTCATATCTGAAACTGTAGTAACCACAGTCCCTGCAACATAGTACATCATGTTATAACCAGCCGGATGCAGACCAACTGAACTCCAAAGATCCTCAAGATTCTAGTGCAACTACGTACTTGATAACAGTTTTCCCTGCCTCGGCGAAGGACTTAACATATTCTTTAATGTGATATTACCCTATCAATTAATAAAATGTAACACATTGATGAAACTATGAATAAAGTGGTGGCGACAGCCGACAGGTCAAATGACATTGACAACAGTGATACTATGCCAACATGCGTTTGGTTAAAATTGTATCTACCTAACTGCAAGTACTCCCTCCGTCCCAAAATAAGTGTCTCCAACTTTGTACTAACTTCTGTACAAAGTTGTACTAAAATTGAGACACTTATCTTGGGACGGGACGGAGGGAGTATATGTATATATAAAAAAAAAACTGCAGGTTTATGTTAACTTAGTATTTTGACAACTCGATGGGTATGAATTAAACTTCTTTCTTCTCACATGTTGTTCCTTTGATCAGGGTTGTATAAAGGGCAGCTCTTGTTCATTTCCACATGATTGTGACTCTTTGATCTCTTCATCGGTTACATCTAAAATAAACCCAGAAGAACTACCCTGGCATGCTGACAGAGGTTGGACAAAGTTGCTGACTGGAGGTGAAAATGGTCACATTCTTGTCGTGAATGACAAAAATCTGAAGTTTTCTCGTGAACTTCGTAAGATAGTTGCCTGTACACCTGAGCTGCATTCGGCTGAGCATAATTCAGTTGCAAACAACCTCAGCATAGTCCTGAATGTCACTGATCCTTCTCATCTAACTATTGGAGGTGAACATGAACTACCAGTTCCTTGGACGAAATTACAGCGAATTATTTTGTTAGATGATTATGGTTCTGGTGAAGCAATCAAGCACCAACTATTGCAGAAGTTCTTTGAGTATATTGCCATCAAGATCTGGCCAGAAACATTATCTGGTTTGCAGGTCATTGTGATCATGAATAACACAAAATTTGTTAAGATACAGGTACGCCATTTGTGAAGTTCTATCACAAATCTGAAGTTCGATTAACACACATTACAGCAAATTAATCTTGGTGTCATGACTCATGATAGTTTATTTATTTATTTTCTGGTACCTATGGCCTGTTTTAACATTTGAGAATTACCTTCCATATCTCAGCTTAGTCAACAAGCAAACATTATTTATCAGTCCACTGCTAAAAATGACCGACATTGGCTGCTGTTTTTATAGGTGGAAAAAATGGCCAGAGAGTGTTTCTTCTTTCTGGGTGAATCATTCCTGTTAAATGGAGTGCCTCTTGGATGGTTTCCGTGCATCCGTCAACAAGATGGGCGAGTAGCAGGACCAGTTGCTTACGTTTTCAACATGCATCCTCCATCCCCGCGGCGATTTTGCAACACAAGAGAACTGAGCGCCAAGTCCTCTGCAGAGACTAGTTAGGCCAGTCTAGGGCATACGCATGTTCATAGCTACTCCTAGGTCAAATCGTTTTGTAAGCTGGAAGTACGTATAGTTCTTTTGTCGGGTCAGCTTGTACAGAAATATTATGGCACACTAGCTACGATGGATACGGTAGGCACTGTTGCGCTGCGCTGCTAACTTGGGTTTTAGTGTTGTCGTCGATGCTCTAATTTTTGTTAGAAGTCCAGTTGGCATGGAAGTGCCTTGAAAGGTGTTATATGTTCAGTTGAAAGTGCCTCCAACGGCATGGAATCCCACTCCGCTACTCCCTCCGTCCCAAAATAAGTGTCTCAACCTTAGTACAACTTTGTACAAAAGTTAGTACAAAGTTGAGACATTTATTTTGGGACGGAGGGAGTATGTGATAACCTTTAATTGCGTGCACTATATGGTGAATTGCTAAATCCGGACCTTCATTACGTACCTTACACCAATACACCTGTGTCCGGTCTTAAGTTGATGATGAATGACCTGTTATCTTCCGGGACAAGTGTAATGCCCAGGATGGGACTATACCTCCTACGTGTCGAGACATGACTTAAAGGTATAAGCCCATTCTGGAATGATCTCAAGATTGGTATCTTTGCACGACTCATGTAAAAATAGGGATGAAATTGCAAAAGGAGATAGTTGGCTTACACTCGCCACTTCACACAATACATTACATAAACAAAACATCATCCAAAATAACACAACCCGACTACGGGTGAAGATTCAAAAGAAAGATACCAAAAACATAAAGCCACAGGTCCGAATCGCCCCTAGTAGAAACCACTACTGATCGTCGAAAACGTCACAAGCATACGGCCACTCTCTTCATGGAACTCCCAGAAGTACTTGAACCAGCTCATGCATCATTCTCGTGTTGGGGAACGTTGCATGGGAAACAAAAATTTTCCTACGCTCACCAAGATCAATCTAGGAGATGCATCTACGAGGGAAGAGTCGGATCCACATACCCTTGTAGATCGCGATGCGGAAGCGTTGCAAGAACGCGGATGAAGGAGTCGTACTCGCTGCGATTCAGATCGCGGTTGATTCCGATCTAAGCGCCGAACAACGGCGCCTCCGCGTTCAACACACGTGCAACCCGGTGACGTCTCCCACGCCTTGATCCAGCAAGGAGAGAGGGAGAGGTTGGGGAAGACTCCATCCAACAGCAGCACGACGGCGTGGTGGTGGTGGAGGAGCGCGGGACTCCAGCAGGGCTTCGCCAAGCGCTGCAAGAGACGAGGAGGGAGAGGGGTAGGGCTGCGCCAAGAGGGAGACGTTCTCATGTGTCTAGCAGCCCCAAAACCTCACATATATATAGGGGGAAGGGGTGGGGCTGCGCCCCCTTTAGGGTTTCCCACCCCTAGGGGTGCGGCAGCCCCCAAAAACCCATCTAGGGTGCGGCCAAGGGGGGGGGGGAGAGAGAGAGGGGGCGCCCTAGGGTGGGCCTTAAGGCCCATCTGGACCTAGGGTTTGCCCCCCTCCACTCTCCATGCGCCTAGGGACTTGGTGGGGGGCGCACCAGCCCCCTTGGGGCTGGTCCCCTCCCACACTTAGCCCACGCAGCCTTCTGGGGCTGGTGGCCCCACCTGGTGGACCCCCGGGACCCTCCCGGTGGTCCCGGTACATTACCGATATCGCCCGAAACTTTTCCGGTGACCAAAACAGGACTTCCCATATATGAATCTTTACCTCCGGACCATTCCGGAACTCCTCGTGACGTCCGGGATCTCATCCGGGACTCCGAACAACATTCGGTAACCGCGTACATACTTTCCCTATAACCCTAGCGTCATCGAACCTTAAGTGTGTAGACCCTACGGGCTCGGGAACCATGAAGACATGACCGAGACAACTCTCCGGCCAATAACCAACAGCGGGATCTGGATACCCATGTTGGCTCCCACATGTTCCACGATGATCTCATCGGATGAACCACGATGTCAAGGATTCAATCAATCCCGTATACGATTCCCTTTGTCTATCGGTATAGCACTTGCCCGAGATTCGATCGTCGGTATACCGATACCTTGCTCAATCTCGTTACCGGCAAGTCTCTTTCCTCGTTCCGTAACACATCATCCCGTGATCAACTCCTTGATCACATATTGTGCACATTATGATGATGTCCTACCGAGTGGGCCCAGAGATACCTCTCCGTCATACGGAGTGACAAATCCCAGTCTCGATTCGTGCCAACCCAACAGACACTTTCGGAGATACCTGTAGTGCACCTTTATAGCCACCCAGTTACGTTGTGACGTTTGGTACACCCAAAGCATTCCTACGGTATCCGGGAGTTGCACAATCTCATGGTCTAAGGAAAAGATACTTGACATATAGAAAAGCTTTAGCATACGAACCACACGATCTGTGCTAGGCTTAGGATTGGGTCTTGTCCATCACATCATTCTCCTAATGATGTGATCCCGTTATCAATGACATCCAATGTCCATGGTCAGGAAACCGTAACCATCTATTGATCAACGAGCTAGTCATCTAGAGGCTTACTAGGGACATGGTGTTTGTCTATGTATCCACACATGTATCTGAGTTTCCTATCAATACAATTCTAGCATGGATAATAAACGATTATCGTGAACAAGGAAATATAATAATAACCAATTTATTATTGCCTCTAGGGCATATTTCCAACAGTCTCCCACTTGCACTAGAGTCAATAATCTAGTTCACATCGCCATGTGATTAACACTCACAGGTCATATCGCCATGTGACCAACATCCAAAGAGTTTACTAGAGTCAGTAATCTAGTTCACATCAATATGTGATTAACACTCAATGAGTTCTGTGTTTGATCATGTTATGCTTGTGAGAGAGGTTGTAGTCAACGGGTCTGCACCATTCAGATCCCTATGTACTTCGCAAAACTTTATGTCATATCGTAGATGCTGCTACCACGTTCCACTTGGAGCTATTCCAAACTGTTGCTCCATTATACGTATCCGGTATCTCCACTTAGAGTTATCCGGATAGGTGTTAAGCTTGCATCGACGTAACTCTTTACGTCGAACTCTTTATCACCTCCATAACCGAGAAACATTTCCTTATTCCTCTAAGGATAATTTTGACCACTATCTAGTAATCCACTCCTGGATCACCTTTGTACCCTCTTGCCAGACATGTGGCAAGGCACACATCAGGTGCGGTACTTAGCATGGCATATCGTATAGAGCCTATGACAAAACCATAGGGGACGACCTTCGTCCTTCCTCTTTCTTCTGCCGTGGTCAAGCTTTGAGTCTTACTCAACTTCACACCTTACAAATTAGGCAAGAACTCCTTCTTTGACTGACCTATTTTGAACTCCTTCAAAATCATGTCAAAGGTGTGTGTTTCTTTTGAAAGTATCATCAGGCGTCTTGATCTATCTCTATAGATCTTGATGCCCAATTATGTAAGCAACTTTATCCAGGTCTTCCTTTGAAAAATACCTTTCAAACAACCCTTTACTCTTTCCAGAAATTCTACATCATTTCGGATCAACCATATGTCATTCACATATGCTTATCAGAAATGTTGTAGTGCTCCCACTCACTTTATTGTAAATACAAGTTTCTAACAAACTTTGTATACCCAAAAACTTTGATCACTCCATCAAAGCATATATTCCGACTCCGAGATGCTTGCTCTAGTCCATAGAAGGATCGCTGGAGCTAGCATATCTTTTAGCATCCTTAGGATCGACAAAACCTTTCTGATTGTATCATATACAACCTTTCCTTACGAAAACTGGTAAGGAAACTTGTTTTGTCATCCATCTGCCAGATTTCATAAATGCAGCTAATGCTAACATGATTCCGACGGACTTAAGCATCGCTACGGGTGAGAAAATCTCATCGTAGTCAACTCCTTGAACTTGTGAAAAACTCTTTGCCACAAGTCGAGCTTCATAGACGATGACATTACCGTCCACGTCCGTCTTAGTCTTAAAGATCCATTTGTCTCAATGGCTTGCCGATCATAGGGCAAGTCCACCAAAGTCCATACTTTGTTTTGATACATGGATCCTATCTCGGATTTATCGGCTTCTAACCATTTGTCGGAATATGGGCCCACCATCGCTTCTCCATAGTTCGTAGGTTCATCGTTGTCCAACAACATGACCTCTAAGACAGGATCACCGTACCACTCAGGAGTAGTACATATCCTTGTCGACCCACGAGGTTCGATAGCAACTTGATCTGGAGCTTCATGATCACTATCATTAGTATCCTCTTCAACTGTCGTAGGTTCCACAGAAACATCTTTCTGTGTTGCACTACTCTCCGGTTGAAGTGAGGGTTCGAAAACCTTATCAAGTTCTATCTTCCTCCCACTCAATTCTTTCGAGAGAAACTCTTTCTCGAGAAAGGACCCGTTCTTAGTGACAAACATTTTTGTCCTTGGATCTGAGATAGAAGGTATACTCAAATGTTACCTTTGGGTATTCTATGAAGATGTATTTGTCCGCTTTGGGTTCGAGCTTTTCCTGGCTGAAGCCATAAGCATCGCAGCCCCAAACATTAAGAAAACGACAACTTTGGTTTCTTGCCAAACCTTAGTTCATACGGCATTGTCTCAACGGACTTAGATGGTGCCCTATCTAAAGTGAATGCAGCTGTCTCTAATGCATAACCTCAAAATAATAGCGGTAGATCGGTAAGACACACCATAGATCGCACCATATCTCATAAGGTTCGATTACGATGTCCGGACACACCATTACGCTGTGGTGTTCCAGGGGACTTCAACTGCGAAACAATTCCACAATGTCTTAAGTGATTGCCAAACTCATAATTCAGATAATATCCCCTTGATCAGATCGTAGGAACATGATCTTCTTGTTATGATGTTTCTTAATCTTCACTCTGAAATTTTTTGAACCTTTCAAACGTTTCAGACTTTTGCTTCATTAAGTAAATATACCATATCTACTCAAATCGTCAGTGAAGATGAGAAAATAACGATATCCACCACACGCCTTAATTCTCATTGGATCACATACATCAGCATGTATGATTTCCAATAAGTCACTTACCCGTTTCATTGTACCTGAAAACGAGATCTCAGTCATCCTGCCCATGAGGCATGGCTTGCATGTGTCAAGCGATTCAAAATCAAGTGACTCCAAACGTCCATCAGCATGGAGTTTCTTCATGCATTTTATGCCAAAATGACCTAAGCGGCAGTGCCACAAGAAAGTGGTACTATCATTATTAACTCTACATCTTTTGGCATTAATATTATCATTATGTGTATTACCATGATCGAGATTCAACGAACCATTGGGTGCATGACCATAAAGGTATTATTCATGTAAACAGAATAACCATTATTCTCTAACTTAAATGAATAACCGTATTGCGATGAACATGATCTAATCATTTTCATGCTCAACGTAGACACCTGATAACATTTATCTAGGTTCAACACTAATCTCGAAAATAGAGGAAGTGTGCGATGGTGATCTCATCAACCTTGGAAACACTTCCAACACACATCGTCACCTCGCCCTTAGCTAGTCTCCGTTCAGTCCGTAGCGTTTGCTTCAAGTCACTAATAATAGCAACTGAACCGGTATCTAATACCCAGGTGCTACAAGGAGTACTACTAAGGTACACATCAATAACACGTATATCAAATATACTTTGTTGAAGTTGCCAGCTATCATATCTACCATGTATTTGGGGTGGTTCCGCTACCATGTGACCGTTCCCCTTACAATAGAAGCACTTAGTCTCGAGGTTTGGGTTCAACCATGGGTTCCTTCATCAGAGCGACAACAGGTTTGCCATTCATGAAGTTTCCCTTCTAGCCCTTACCCTTTTGAAACCAGTGGTCTTGTTAAACCATCAACACTTGATGCTCCTTCTTGATCTCTACTTTTGCGGTACTAAGAACCGCTGACAGCACCGGGATTATCACCATCCTTTGCATGTCATAGTTCATCACGAAGTTCTAGTAGCTTGGTGATAGTGTCTAGAGAATTCCGTCAACCACTATCTCACCTGGAAGATTAACTCCCACTTGGTTCAAGTGATTTCAGCACCCAGACATTCTGAGCACATGCTCAATAGTTGAGCCATTCTCCTCCATCTTTTTGGCAAAAGAACTTGTCAGAGGTCTCATACCTCTCAACACGGGCATGAGCCTGAAATCCCAATTTCAGCTCTTAGAACATCTCATATGTTCTATGGCGTTCAAAACGTCATTGGAATCCCGATTCTAAGCCGTAAAGTATGGTGCACTAAACTATCAAGTAGTCATCAGGACGTCTCTGTCAGGTGTTCACAACATCCACAGACAACGTTGTAGGGGTTTGCACATCGAGCGGTGCATCAAAGACGTAAGCTTTCTGTGCAGCAGTGAGGACACTCCTCGGACTACGGACCCAGTCCGCATCATTGCTTACAATATCTTTCAACTTAGTCTTTCTCTAGGATCGTATTAAACAGGGAGCTACAACGCAGTTATTGGTCTACTACATAATTTGCAAAGACAACTTAGACTATTGTTCATGACAAGTGAGTTTTAACTAATCAAATTACTTAAAACTCCCACTCAAATTGACATCCCTCTGGTCATCCGAGCGTGACATGATCCAAATCCACCAACCCAAGTCCGATCATCACGTGAGATGAGGTGGTGTCAATGGTGAACATCTTCATGTTGATCATATCTACTATATGACTCATGCTCGACCTTTCGGTCTTCCGTGTTCCGAGGCCATGTCTGTACATGCTAGGCCCGTCAAGTCTAACCCGAGTGTTCTGCATGTGCAAAACTGGCTTGCACCCGTTGTATGCGAACGTAGAGTCTATCACACCCGATCATCACGTGGTGCTTCGAAACGACGAACCTTCGCAACGGCGCACACTCGGGGGGAACACAATTTTATCTTGAAATTTTAGTGAGGGATCATCTTATAATGGTACCGTCGTCCTAAGCAAAATAAGATGCATAAAAGGATTAACATCACATGCAAATCATAAGTGACATGATATGGCCATCAACTCGTGCTTTTGATCTCCATCTCCAAAGCACCGGCATGATCTCCATCATCACCGGCGTAACACCATGATCCCCATCATCATGATCTCCATCATCGTGTCGCCATCGGGGTTGTCGCGCGCCCACCATGCTCTTACTACTATTGCTACCGTTTAGCGATAAAGTAAAGCATTACATAGCGCTTAATGATTGACACGCAGGTCATACAAAAATTAAAGACAACCCTATGGCTCCTGCCGGTTGCCGTATACATCGACATGCAAGTCGATATTAACTATTACAACATGATCATCTCATACATCAAATATATCTCATCATGTCTTTGGCCATATCATATCACATACATACCCTGCAAAAACAAGTTAGACGTCCTCTAATTTGTTGTTGCATGTTTTACGTGGCTGCTATGGGTATCTAGCAAGAACGCTTCTTACCTACGCAAAGCCACAACGGTGATATTTAAGTTGCTATTTAACCTTCTACAAGGACCGCCTTCGTCGAATCCGATTCAACTAAGATAGGAGAGACAGACACCCGCCAGCCATCTTATGCAACAAAAGTCGCATGTCTGTCGATGGAACCGGTCTCATGTACGTGGACAAGTAAAGTTGGTCCGGGCCGCTTCATCCCATAATGCCGCTGAATCAAGAAAGACCAAAGAGGGAAGAAATCTAAACATCAACGCCCACAAACCCCTTTGTGTTCTACTCGTGAAAACATCTACGCAAGATCCTAGCTCTGATACCACTGTTGGGGAACGTTGCATGGGAAACAAAAATTTTCCTACGCTCACCAAGATCAATCTAGGAGATGCATCTACGAGGGAAGAGTCGGATCCACATACCCTTGTAGATCGCGATGCGGAAGCGTTGCAAGAACGCGGATGAAGGAGTCGTACTCGCTGCGATTCAGATCGCGGTTGATTCCGATCTAAGCGCCGAACAACGGCGCCTCCGCGTTCAACACACGTGCAGCCCGGTGACGTCTCCCACGCCTTGATCCAGCAAGGAGAGAGGGAGAGGTTGGGGAAGACTCCATCCAACAGCAGCACGACGGCGTGGTGGTGGTGGAGGAGCGCGGGACTCCAGCAGGGCTTCGCCAAGCGCTGCAAGAGACGAGGAGGGAGAGGGGTAGGGCTGCGCCAAGAGGGAGACGTTCTCATGTGTCTAGCAGCCCCAAAACCTCACATATATATAGGGGGAAGGGGGGGGCTGCGCCCCCTTTAGGGTTTCCCACCCCTAGGGGTGCGGCAGCCCCCAAAAACCCATCTAGGGTGCGGCCAAGGGGGGGGGGAGAGAGAGAGGGGGCGCCCTAGGGTGGGCCTTAAGGCCCATCTGGACCTAGGGTTTGCCCCCCTCCACTCTCCATGCGCCTAGGGACTTGGTGGGGGGGCGCACCAGCCCCCTTGGGGCTGGTCCCCTCCCACACTTAGCCCACGCAGCCTTCTGGGGCTGGTGGCCCCACCTGGTGGACCCCCGGGACCCTCCCGGTGGTCCCGGTACATTACCGATATCGCCCGAAACTTTTCCGGTGACCAAAACAGGACTTCCCATATATGAATATTTACCTCCGGACCATTCCGGAACTCCTCGTGACGTCCGGGATCTCATCCGGGACTCCGAACAACATTCGGTAACCGCGTACATACTTTCCCTATAACCCTAGCGTCATCGAACCTTAAGTGTGTAGACCCTACGGGCTCGGGAACCATGTAGTCATGACCGAGACAACTCTCCGGCCAATAACCAACAGCGGGATCTGGATACCCATGTTGGCTCCCACATGTTCCACGATGATCTCATCGGATGAACCACGATGTCAAGGATTCAATCAATCCCGTATACGATTCCCTCTGTCTACCGGTATAGCACTTGCCCGAGATTCGATCGTCGGTATACCGATACCTTGCTCAATCTCGTTACCGGCAAGCCTCTTTACTCGTTCCGTAACACATCATCCCGTGATCAACTCCTTGATCACATATTGTGCACATTATGATGATGTCCTACCGAGTGGGCCCAGAGATACCTCTCCGTCATACGGAGTGACAAATCCCAGTCTCGATTCGTGCCAACCCAACAGACACTTTCGGAGATACCTGTAGTGCACCTTTATAGCCACCCAGTTACGTTGTGACGTTTGGTACACCCAAAGCATTCCTACGGTATCCGGGAGTTGCACAATCTCATGGTCTAAGGAAAAGATACTTGACATATAGAAAAGCTTTAGCATACGAACTACACGATCTGTGCTAGGCTTAGGATTGGGTCTTGTCCATCACATCATTCTTCTAATGATGTGATCCCGTTATCAATGACATCCAATGTCCATGGTCAGGAAACCGTAACCATCTATTGATCAACGAGCTAGTCATCTAGAGGCTTACTAGGGACATGGTGTTTGTCTATGTATCCACACATGTATCTGAGTTTCCTATCAATACAATTCTAGCATGGATAATAAACGATTATCGTGAACAAGGAAATATAATAATAACCAATTTATTATTGCCTCTAGGGCATATTTCCAACATCTCGGCTGAACCTGCATCTGGTGTTGTAGTATCTGTGAGCCACGAGGACTCAGCAATCCCATAACCATGGGTATCAAGACTAGCAAAGCTTTATGGGTAGGAAGAGGTAAAGTGGTGAGGTTGCAGCAGCGGCTAAGCATAATATGGTGGCTAACTTACGAGTACAAGAATAAGATGAGCATCTACGCAAACGGTCGCAAACTAGTAGTGATCGCTAAAGATCCTGAACTACATACGAGTCAAACATAACCCCACCGTGTTCTCTTCTCAAAGTGAAAAGAGAAAGTCACGGTTACTCACACAGTTGTGTGTTTTACTTCGGATCCTCTGTCAAGTTTTCTACAACCGGACATTAACAAATTCCAATCTGCCACATAACCGCGGGCACGGCTTTCGAAAGATCATAACCCTGCAGGGGTGTCCCAACTTAGCCCATCACAAGCTCTCACGATTAGCTAAAGTGATAAATATAATATCATCACCCCTTATCTTAGGGAAATCCGATCAGGCTCGGCATCCCGGTGCACAAGACATTTCGACAATGGTAAAACAAGTCCAGCAAGACCTCCCGGTGTGTCGACACCCTGATAGTAGCCGCGCGTATCTCGTCTCAGGCCACATCCGGATAGGTGATCCTACGAGTAAAACCAAACCTCGAGTTTCCCCGTGGTGGCCTCGCAGTCTCCCTGTTTGGGACCAACACCATCAGCACTGGCCCCCCCTGCTATGTAGAAAGAATCCTCGGGTAGCGCTAACTCCCTATGCAATTAGTTAATTAATTAAGTTGTTATTATGAGCAAATTAAAACCAATGTTGGGCCTTGCTGGAGGAGTTTTATTCAAAGTCGAACTGTCAAGGGGTCCCCATCCACCCATCGTGTAAGGAACGCAAAATCAAGGAACATAATGCCGGTTTATCGGCGCCTAAGGTGGCATGAGTGGAACGAAACACCGAGCAAAAGGCCAAGCCTTCCACCCATGCCAGTATATAGGTGTGTTAATAATAATAATAATAATAATAATAATAATAATAATAATAATAATAATAGATATTGTGATATTCCAACAACAAGTTCCCTCCTGGAACGAACTTCATCTTCACCTGCAACTAACAACGCTATAAGAGGGGCTGAGTAAGCGGGTAACATAGCCAAACAGTGGTTTTGCTAGGAAGGTTTCAAAGGTTAGAGGTTTCATGGCAACAAGGAGAGGGCTGACAATAAAAGATGGGTAGCGCGACATGTAACGATAGCATCGAGACAACTAAGCATGTCAATGGTAGTAAAGGTATCCAAAGGTATGATCATCTTGCCTGGGATTCCGCGAGGGAGAAGAACAAGTCCAAGAAGTAGACGGAGCAACATAGTCGAGCGAATCCTCACAACTCCGGAACGAATCTGAAGCTAACAAGAGAAGCAACCGGAAAGAAGCAAACAACACGGTAAACACACAAGCATAAACATGGCATACGATGCACATCCAAGTATGATGCATGTCCGGTTTAATTATGCATGGCATGGCAAAGTGCACAAACAAGACTACAAGTTAAGTGGAGCTCAATATGCAACGAGTTGCATATTGACGAAACACCACATTTAATTATTTAAATGACTCTCGTTTATTTACAAGACAAGATTAAATGTTTTTAACATAGCAAGAGGTGAATCAAAAGTAAACTACCTATCTAGGCAATTTTAAATGAGTCCGGAAATAACAACAACAATTCCGGAAAAATCCCCATGTGCATGTTTAGCAATTTTAAGCAAACAACAATTCACACATTTAATGTTGTTAACATGATGCGGATGACATGACCAAGTTTATGCAATTTAGTTAAACATTAACATGAAGAGATAAGGAGTATATGTCACCGTGGTGGAAGAAAAGGGTGCCACGGCAACGATCCGAAAATGATGCAACGGCAACATCTCGGTTCCGGTAACTCGTTGAGAGACCGGTGCAAAAGAAAGGGTGGCGTGAACAAGCCGAACAAGATGGAAGGTGGGGTGATCCCGTCACCGGGTTCCCACGAGTCGGCGACGAGGCAACCGAGGAGCACGACAAAAGACGAATCGGGCACGGTGCACACAAGGGAAACATCTCATACAACACAAGCATTCCACGGGTCATCGTCTCGGGGTTATACCTTCGAAGCGTTCGTTTCGGGGCGGTTCGAGTCATCGAGGGACGTAGTGGAAGTAGTCGTTCTCGCGAGTCGTGGTACACGTTCGTAGAGGGAAGTAGGCGTTCACGTTCAGAGAGGTACACGGTCTTCGGCGGCGGTAGTCGTACACGGTTCGTAGGCGTTCAAGTCGTCGGTAGAGGTACTTGGGGTCTTCGGACTTGCCGGTCTCGGGACTTGGCGACGGTAGTTGTACTCGGTCGTCGTGGTACTTGGCGGTTCGTCGTCTGGCGTAGGGGTACACGAGCCGTCGTGATACTTGTTGCATCGTCGGGCGTAGTTGAACTTGGCATATCCGAAGGGGTACTTGGCGGGTCGTCGTGGGAAGTAGATGAACTTGTGCAGTAGTCGTTCGGGTCATGTAGAGGTACTTGGTGCTTCGGGTTCCATCGTTACTCGTTTGTAGATGTACATGTTCATCCTGGCACTTGGCGAAAAAAAAACAGCAGCAACAAACATGGCGGTCTCGGACACGGCCACGACAAGGTCAGGCGAAGCTTGCCGGGAAGCAAGGAGGCAGGACAGCAGCGAGTTGATGCAGGACTCGGCGGCGGGCAACCATGGCGAGGAGGCGCAGATGAGGAGGCGGGGCGGCTTCGAGGCAGGGCCTGGGGCGCGCAGCCGAACTGCTCGAGGAGGGACGGCGCGGCTCCGCGCGGGGAGAGCCCGCGAGCTCCGGCCACCGTGGTGGCGAGGACGGCGCCCGGCGGTGGGAGGTGAGGCGAGGAGAGGCGCGGTGGTCGAGGCTGGAGACGGAGGGCGCGGCGTGCGGCCTGGAGGACGCGTCCATGGCGGCTCAGTGGCGATGCGGCCTGGAGAGGAGGGAGCGGGGTGTCGGCCTGACGAGGGGAGAGCGGGGCTGGGGCGTCGGCTGCTCGGGAGGGAGAAGCAGAGCGCTGGGCTCGAGGGGAACGAGAGCGAGGAGGCGCTCGCTAGCTGGCGGCGGGGAAGAGAGGGAGAGCGAGAGGAGGGAGAGCGCTGCGGGTGAGGGAGCGAGAGAAAGATGGCGGCGCGAGGGGGAAAGAGCGAGGGAGAGGGATCGGGCTAGGGTTGCGCTGGAGATGGGGCGGCTGGGCCTGATGGAGGCGATGGGCCTTGAGGCCTGGGCCTGGGAAGGTGCGGCTGGACGCTGGGAGGCCGGCCCAGTAGGTCTATCTCTCTCCCTCTACCTAAAAATAAAATAAAAAAACAAAACAAAGAAAAGAAAGGAAGGATAGGGGAAGAATTTGGGCATGAGGTTTATTCTCCCGGACTCGCAAAAATGTCCACGGTCCACGAAAAATAGGAGAGGCAAGAAAAGAGAAAGAGAAGGCATGGGGAAAATATGCAAGTGTGTTGGGTTAATTCCAAACAAATAGAATATTTATTTATAATAGCTTCATAATATTAGGAGAATATGTTATAAAGAGAAGTCACACTTCCCTCGATTTAAATGGACCGAAGGTCCACACAGTTTATTTAGCTGAGAAGAAAAGGTTAATGACATGAAGGCAAGATGATATGATGCAATGCAAAAAATAAATAACACAAGCACAAAAGAAACACACGGAAGAACCCGAAACATCTGGAATTTTCTGGAATCTTCTGGGACGTCGGTCTTCGGACGTCACAACAAGTCTAAATTTGGAATACATAACCTCCTGGTAACAGAATCAGGAGGATCCCGAGGGAAACACTTTCAATCAGTCGTCTCGTCTGATTCTTTCCGGTCTTCAGATCAGGTCATTAGCGTTGATTTGCTATTCCATCGGACGGCTGTTAGCTTCCAAGGCCTCTAGCATCAACTGCTCGCTATTTCAAAGCCCAGAATCGAGTGAAGCTCCGATGCGTACGGGATGGGGCACGCACACGGCGACGGTGACATGAGGTGGGGGTGGCATGCAATGCAACCATCGCTGTTTTGGGCTAATTCATCTCCTCAACTATTTCTTTTTTTTGAAAGTTTCATCTCCTCAACTATTTCGTACTGTACTAGTTAATTGGAATTTCGGCTAATGATGCATCAATCCTGCAGCGTCACTCCGTCGATGCCACTCCTCAGCTTTTTTTTTTTTTTTTTTTGGAGACAAATGCCACTCCTCAGCTGACATCAATTCGATCTTGTGGGCCACCTAGCGATGGAAGGATACATATGATCCGGCCTTAGGAAGCATTGTACTAACCAGACTTATGTTCTGTTCGAAGCACTTCAGGTTTGCAAAACAGTATTATATGTTTGTAATGGAAACACTTTTGTAGTGGATGGAAGCAAGGTTTTCCTGTGTTGGAAATTAAATAAAATAAGCTATATACGACTCAGATTTTCCTAGGTCGAAACAAATTCTTGGATGCAATTGTTTACATGGAAGCAAAGTTTTTCGACACAATTTTTTTGTTAGGTTAAAATAAAATTTGATTGTAAATGTGCAACGGAAGCACATTATATCATGAGTGGTAGCAATTTTTTGTTCCATTGGGCATAAAATAAAAGCTACAGTAAATTTTATGTTCATTTGAAGCAGTTTTTGCCAGCGTCCAAATAAATGGTTGAATAAAAAAATCTCCGAAAATAAATGAGTATATTCATGCGTGATTTCCTGAAGCAGTTATAAGTTAGTATTATTCCATTGTACTAGCAAACAAAAATCAGGTTTGGAAGCACTGGCGTATAATATGAAAACCACCTTGAGGGGTGGGCCACACCTTAACTAAGCATCTAATCTGACGTTACAAGTGCAGTTGATCAAACGGCCATCCACTGGTCTGATATGCTGCTAGGGATCAGACGTCTGATCCCTAGTGGTGCCCATAATTCTTTGGCAGGTAAGACACTCCAGGTAGTGGATCACACACAATGAAGGGATAATTGATTGGACATTTGCATACCTCAGTAGGTTACCATCAAATATATTGTCAGCCTTGAACAATCAAATATTTCTGCACCTGTCACTTCATGTGAAACAAATGTGACTCAAATTCTATCCTATCATTGCACGTTGATGCCATACAACTCTCTCACTGACTTCAGTTCTACACGGCCAAACTCTGGCCAGTTTAGCTCTTCAGTTCTAAATGCAAGAAAGGGAACGCTTTCCTCCACTCCAAAACCAACAACGCACACGGAGTGAAATACAGGGGTTTTATCATTTTTGTCGTCCATATGAAGTTCTTCAATGAATTTGTAGATAGACCCATGTCGCATGGAGGAATTATAGTTGGTGCTTATAGCAAATACTGCAATCATTGGTCCCCGCCTCAAATGGTTAGTCAAAGCCCTTCTAATATCCCCACGGCGTGAGAGATGATACTCCACATGGCCTGCTATCTTGTACATGTGGCACCCCACTATTTGCCCCTGCAATTGTAATTAGACAGCAACAACTGAAGATGGAAATGATAATATTTTTAATCTACAAGTGAACTTCTACTGTTACTAAAAACACAGTGCACGCTGGAAAGGAAAAAAACGATAATTAATCTAAATAGTACCCCAAAACACTAAGAGAGAAAACCTCATACCTGACAGTATGCACGATAATCCAATCTTTTTGGGATGCCGGTCTCTTTAAGAATTTTCAACAATCTCTGATTCCTACCCATTCTCTTGTAACCATTAAGTAGCTTCATTTTCTCATCTTTCTTCTTAATATAAGATATGGAGAGTTCCTCAGGAAATGCATAAACTAATCTCAACTGTGATTCCATGGCAGCGACAGTAGAAAAATAGCTGCAATCACCTACAAATGAGCATTCCGTGGTACACAGTGAGACCAAATTAGCAGATAAAATAAAATTACAATTAGAAGGCATCAGAAATAGAAAGTTAATCCACCTCTTGGTTCTTGCCTCCTGCCTGACAGAACTGGAATCCTATGTGCGGTTCTATTCTGCCAGGTGTACCTTCGGTATGACCGCTTGTACCTTCGCACAGGTCTTACCTTATCCACTACAATCACCCAAAGACAACCATGTGAAGTCCATATTAAAACTATTAAATGTTTCTACACAAAGGGAAAAAACAAATGGACATTACAACGTTCTTCTGATTAAGATGATTATACCTACCATTTCCAGAATTCATTCTTCTCGTATCCTGAAAATCAAGAGTATGATCGTTAAACAAGAATGTCAATCGGCCATTTTAGTAAAAGACAACGGTATTGCAGCTTTCTTCTGTATCAATTATAGTTTCTATTTATCAACATCTCTCTGTATATAGTAGTTTTAAAATGCTAAGTAAATAAGAAAATCGCTGTATATTAGGCCACCAGAATAGAAGTATGACAAACTTTTTTGAAGTTCTAACACCGGCATTTGCACGGTTATGCTGTTTTATTTAAGAATGCAAATGGAGTATGTGATTCTTACTTCTGAGGACTGCTGAGTCAGAGGTTTTTCTCCTGTTGCATTAGGATCACTGCTCAGAAAAGAAACAACTAGATGAGTATCACCTCTTAAAATAAATTCAACTAGATGCAGTTTGGAAGGTAGAGATCATATCCCTCTTTAAAAGGAACCTCTACACAAGGCCTGGATGTTTGAGCCCTAAATATTTGTGCAAGATATCAAAAGCATGGAAAAGAATTCTGTACAGCCCTTTGGCTCAACAGCCATATTTCTGCCCATACCTACCATGTGCCTCATAAGAACTCATACTGAACTGTGGACAACTATTTAATAGAGTAATTCACATAGTATTTTATACGTTCAAAGTAATACCCTATTCATCCTTGACAATAGCCACAAATAATGATACATTCAAGCTTACAAATCAGTTCTGGCAACAGTATTAAACGCACTGGTCATACCTGTACCTCCTACGACACCTGCTGTAACTCCTGCTTTGACTCCTTTCACAACACGGTGATGACAACCTTGAGTTGCTTCGCCCTCGCCTGTATTTGCGGAGACTACAAATCAATTTTGCACTAAAGAAGGGCACAAACAAAGCTTGTCTCCAAGTCGCAGAGCGCTTTCATCAAGACGCGGAGCATTCATGATAACTTTCTTTACGTTCGGAATTTGACCCGCAGACTGCACCGTCTCAAGAAACCCTCACTTCTCCTCAAGTTAGATATTAAGAAAGCTTTCGACTCTGTACGATGGGATTACCTGCTCGACCTCCTCAGCCATCGCGGGTTTCCGGTTAGGTTCAGAGACATGGTTGCTGCATTGTTGCGATCTTCAACATCTAGAGTTTCTATCAACGGGATTCTAGGCGACCCCATTTTGCACCATATTGGCCTCCGGCAAGGAGATCCTCTATCCCCGCTGTTGTTTGTGCTTGCCATAGACCCACTGCAAAACCTCCTGGACATTGCCACTCGCAAGAACCAGCTGACCCCAGTGGGCGGCCGGGCAGCTTGCCTCCGCTCCTCTCTTTACGCTGACGACGCGGCAATCTTTGTGGCTCCCATACGCGAGGACATCGTGCGCTTAAATGCCATCTTGCACGGTTTTGGGGAGGTGACGGGCCTCGTCACCAATTTGGAGAAGACCCTTGTGGTGCCCATCCGCTGTGATGGCATCGATCTCGACGCGCTGTTCGATGGCTTCCCGGTAAAGCGGACCTCCTTCCCCCTGAAGTACCTGGGGCTGCCTCTCTCAGTGCACCGGCTACGAAGGACCGACATTCAACCTTTGGTCGACAAGGTGGCGGGGAAGCTTGTACCCTGGCAAGGTGGGCACATTACTGCCGTCGGTAGGGCAGCTCTTGTCATGGCGGTCCTCACGGCGCAGACTACCTTCCATGTTACGTCCCTCATCCTTTCGGAAGGGACCCTCGATGATATAGAGAAGATTGAGCGCGCTTTCCTCTGGGCAGGCTCTGACAAGGTCTCTGGCGGTAAATGCAAGGTAAACTGGAAGCTTGTCTGCAGACCAAAAGAATATGGCGGGTTGGGGATCCTGGACCTCAGAAAATACGCCCGTGCGCTCCGGCTGCGTTGGGCGTGGCACGAATGGAAAGACCAGGAAAGGGCCTGGGTGGGATTGGGGAAACCATGTAATAAAGGAGACATGGATCTTTTTTATGCGGCGACAACCATCACGGTAGGCGACGGCAGAATCGCCAAATTTTGGCACTCTCCATGGCTGCTTGGGGCCAAGCCTAGGGACATCGCTCCCCTGATCTTCGAAATCTCCAAGGGCAAGAACCTCACGGTAAGGGCCGCGATGAACGAACAGCTTTGGTCCAGGAACATTGACTTGGCTAGAGGACTATCCGTCAACCACATCGCACAATTTTGCGCTCTGTGGTCAAGCCTGGAACAAGTTCAGCTTCAGGTTGACACTGCCGACGACATTGCTTGGAAGTTCACCGCCAATGGGAAATACTCCGCGGCGTCCGCTTACAGAGCTCAGTTCCTGGGGACGATCAACTCAGCTATGGTGCCTGCAGTGTGGGGAAACTGGGCTCCACCCAAATGCAAATTCTTCGCTTGGCTTGTCCTAAAAAACAGAATCTGGACTGCCGACCGGCTGGAGAAGCGAGGGTGGCCAAACTGCGGCTTCTGTAAGCTTTGCCACTGTGTGCCGGAGTCTGCGGCACACATGCTGTTCAAATGTAGGTTCTCCATTCGCATCTGGAACGCGGTAAAATCTTGGCTGGGGGCGCCTGAGATTGACACCGATGCGTGGCAGGCTTTGCCCTCGGTCCTCGCCTGGTGGGAGGCCACGACCTTGCGGCAAGGCCACAGAAGGCGCGCAATGTCAACACTGCTGATGTTGGTTGTTTGGGAGATTTGGAACGAGAGAAACGCGAGGGTTTTCAAAAACAAGGCCACCTTGCCGTCGCTCATCATCGATCGCATAAAATGTGAGGCTAGAGATTGGGTCTCGGCCGGGGCAAAACATCTGAGTTGTATCATGCCGCGAGAGTAGGTCTTTCTCCATTCGTGGCGGGGTGATATCCCCGCTTAAGACTATGTATGTTTAAACCCTTCTTTATTAATGAGATGAGGCAAAGCTTTTGCCTCCGTTTCGAAAAAAAAAAAGATTCTTAGGACTGTTCTGGCAGTTTCTATCTACATGGTCCCTTTCTCCAGAAAAATAGCCCTTATTTTTCCAGTCACCAGCATTGCAATCTCGGGCCCAGTGGCCCTCTATCCCACAGTTTAAGCACCGTCCAGAACGCGGTCCTCTGCCCATATAATCATGGGAACCTCCTGGACCAGGTGGGGTCTAGAAAATCAACACAACCATGTCAGTTTAAGTAGGGAGGGAGGTATACATTAAAGGGACACATTATTAAATAAAGAACAATATGGTTCTGGTGTCTCCAAGATATATCCAGATTGTCCGCAACACACATAAAAAGAGGAACATTTATGGCAAATGTTATAGTACAGAGGAACATTGATATACATCATCAGTTTACACCTTTTGCAAACTCAACAATGATGCGGCTCTTATCAAACTCTTGGCCATCAAGTTCATAATTACGCAAGCATAATAGAGTAGTAAGAAGTTCTACTTACCAGAAAACCATAATCCTGCTTCGGATCCACAAACCGCTCTCTGGAAATGGTTGAAAGAAATAATAACACCATGAATACAGCAGTCAGTACTCAAACTAAACATCACTTAATGATGAGTGTCATTTCCATAAACTAGACAACTGGTTATTTATTTTGAACTGAAAATCACATAATGATGATTGTCATTTCCATAAACTAGACAACATGTTATTGTTTTTGAAGATTCATCGAAAACCGTTTGAACTTGATATTCCAATATCCATTTCCAGCAAGAGCAAGGGCTTGACCCTTTGATTATAAGAACTAATCCAAACAAGGACACCCTCCCACCAAGGTTATCCAAGTCAAAATCGTAGAAGTGTGTTTGTGTGTGGAGATGTCATGGAAAATTACTGAATGCAACCTGTTCCCTTGTGCATCTTACAGCAGCAGACTAGTTTGTGTGTGGGATGTCATGGAAAGTTACTGAGAAATGCAGCATGTTCCCTGGTGCATCTTACAGCCGAAGACTAGTTTGATGTATCCATCTCGAAAAACTGGTGATAACGGGGTTTGAACAATGATCGAAATGCTAGGAAGACCAAAGACGCACCCTGATGAATTCCCGCGGCAACCATACTCGTCGCCCAGCCGTGAACGCTTCAACGGCATGGACGGGGAATTCCTGGGGAGCGATTGGCCGCGGCCTCCACGGTACGGCGAATAGGTGGGGCTGCCACGCCCGCATCCGTCGTGGACGAGGCAGCGCTCTTGTCGTGACGAAACCGGCAGGAGGGGGGACGGTGGCGGGGGGGCGAAGCAGGGCGACGGCGACCTTCTCGGCAGCGACTCGCGGCAGCCGCCATGGTACGGCAGGGAGCTAGGGCTGCTACCGCCACGCTCGCCTCGGTAGTGGTGGTCGCGGTAGCGCTCTGGGTGCGACGATGCTGGCCGGAGGGAGGGCGGCGGCTGGGGAAGGAGGGGCGACGGTGACCGACTTCTCTTCCGGCGCCGCCCCGCGGAGTTCGAGGTGGCATCCATCACCGTGACGGCAGAAGACGGGTGGGAGGCTGTGGTGATGGTGACGGCACAGGGAGTTTGGAGGAGGCGAGAGAGGGGTTTACGGGACGCTGTGAGGAACTCAGGATCTCGGCATTTGGCACGTTCGCCCTTGGGAAAAACAAAATGGCATCCGCACCCCATCTATAGTCAGATGAACTGAATAAAATAGCCTTTAAATACTACTACCACTACTATTACTATTACTACTACCACCTTGCCACAAGGCCTTGCGAGCATTTCTTCAGGTTTATCAACAGCTCCGACTATAGTTTCGGTACGGTGGACACCGCCAACGATCTAAAAGCGCAAAGGTTTCGGAATTGAAATGCCTGAATCTTGTCAACATCCAGCACCACTACAAGGTCTGGGGCAGCGACAAAAACAAACTGAACTCCCTGGTTGACCTCGCCTCGGCCATCATCGATCCTACTACACGAAGATGGAGGAAGAGAGCAATAAGGACAAGAACGCCTGGCACAGTGTGTGGCATGAGAGACTAGATGAACAACATGTCAAGTACGCAGCCATGGACGCGTACACAAGCTACGAGATGTACAGGCGGATCGTTGACATGAGGAACTGTCTTCTTCCTGATCCAGACGAGGGATCGAGCCACATGGCAGTGGCGGGAGCGTCACAAGAAGTAGATGACTAGGCGATCATTTCTCCTACTTTAGAATGCATGCAATTGTTTATTGAGGTGTGTGCGAATGATCTGTATAGTCACACATGTTATTCTACTGTAGATAGTGCAATTCACATGGCTTATTAGCAGCAATCATCTGTGTTATTATTGGTCTTCGCACGCAATTCTGATTACGGACTTGTTTGCCGCGTATCACACACATCTTGTTCAGTTGAACCGTTTTCATTGTGTTGCCTAATCACACACAGTTAATCCTAATGAACCGTATGCTGTATATCGCACACACCTTCATCTGGCTGTCCATTTCTTTTGTTCCTCCTCATCACAAACAATTAATTGAACTGGACTGTATGCCCTTCATCGCACACACAACAAATATCTGAACTATGTTCGATGCATCCGTCATCGCAAATATTTTGCACCTTTTTTGATAGTTATTTTACACCATCGTTTGTGATTATGGCATCGCACATAGTTTCGTCGAAGGGTCTCTGATTGTAGTGTTGCGTTTGCACCATCATGCAGTAGTGTGATAAAAGGCCCTATTAGCGAGAATGAATTTTTCAATCTTATTCCTAGAAATTTTGTTATTGAAAGCATGCATGCCAAATATTTTAAGAATTGTGTGATTGAGGAATTGGAAACCAAAGATGACAATACTTGAGATCTATATATGTGCTATGCCTAGCTAGGGGCTTAAAAGGATAACGCTTGTTGGGAGGCAATCCAACTTGTATCTTTTTGTTTGTTTTTGTTTTTTTCCAATACATACACAATTATGCCTCTGGTTAGATGTGTTTTGTGGTCTAAATTAGTGTTTGTGCCAAGCAAAGCCTTTGGGATAATTTGGTTGATAGTTGATTTGATTGCATTGAAAATCAGAAACTTTTTGCGTCAGTGCCAGAATTGTTGATGGCTACTGGAACGTGATAAATTCTTGAAATTTTTACATGTTATCAGGATAGAAATTTCCCACGTTGTCCTAATGTTTCGGAATTTTTAAAGCTATATAAGTATGAATGAAATTCGCATCTTTACAGACTGCTCTGTTTTTGACAGATTCTATTTTTGTTGTGTTGTGTGCTTGTTTTCATGAATCTATGGTTTCTTTTGAAGCGTTTAAGCCATGGTTTGCTATAATGCAATGACAGAATATGAATTGGTTTGCTACAGTACTTAAAGTAAAGATTGGTTTGTTATACTAACGGATCTCACGAAGTTTTGTTGAGTTTTGTGTGATTGAAGTTTTCAAGTTTTTGGTGAGATCATGATGGATGAAGAAATAAGGAGTAGCAAAAGCCTAAGCTTGGGGATGACCGAGGCACCCCAAGATAATATTCAAGAAGTATCAAGCAACTAATGACCATCAGTATTTTACTTGGAGCTATATTTTTATTTGTCACGTATCATGAGTTTTGCTTGGAGAGCGTCTTCTTTGATATGAGTCTTTGCTTGTTTTCATTTATAGTTTGTGTCATCTATCCTTGCTGAACACACCTACTTGAGAAAGCCAAATTATGCTATGTTTGCTCTTTATGCTTCACTTAAATTTTTTGAGAGCTATGGAATGGCTCTGTTGCTTCACTTATATCTTTTGAGCACTGTGTGCTTTAATATTTTTGAAGAAATGCTCTCATGCTTCACTTAGATTTATTCGAGAGTTGGTATATTTTTGAAGAAATTTTCTCATGCTTCACTTAGACTATTTTTAGAGAAAGAAAATTTTATGCTCATGTTCTTGACTTAGATTTGTTTGAGCTTATCAAAAGCAACATATGAAACTAGTCACAAAGTGATAGATATTCAAGAGGGATATAATAAAAACTTTCTTGAAGATCATTGGACAAAATAAACTTGATTCTTTGTAATAGTTTTGAGATATGATGATAGTGATATGTAGTCATGTTAATGAGTAATTATGTTTTAGTAAGAATATTGATGTTAAGGTTTGTGATTGCCTATGCAAGCACGAAAGTCAATAGTTATGCTGAAATTACATCCTACTTGTGGTGCATTTTTCGTTTCTTGGTTGGTTTCTTCTCAATCTATTTGCTAGCCTCCACTTGTACTAAGTAGAAATACTACTTGTGCATCCAAAATCTTTAAACCCAGCTTTGTCACATGAGTCCATCATACCTACCTATATGCGGTATTTCCTTGCTGTTCTAAGAAAATTTGTATGTGCCATCTATAAATTTCAAAATAAACTTCTCTTTTGTGTGCCTGTATCGCTCATGAGGTGGTGAGGGGTGGCCGATAATTTTCCATGCTAGATGTGTTATTCTAAAGATGAGTGTTTATTCACTTGTCATTGCACGAGAGTGCGGCGGTAATATGGATGCCCAATCCCGAAATGAAATAATAAATTTACTTTATGCTGTCAAATAATAAATTCCTTGGAAAGTGTTGGTATGGAGGGCACCCGTGGATACGGTTAGCCATGGATTGTGAAAGAATGGTGAAAAAAGTAATAAACTTTATTTTCTGTTCGGGAACCGCCTATGATGTATCTAGCATAGAAATTATTCGAAACTCTTAGTCGTTTTCGCTGACAGGAAAAGTATGCCTCCCAAAAAAAAATTATCTCTCAATTTAAGCTTTGAGCTCTCGCACCTCTACAAATCCCTACTTCCCTCTGCGAAGGGCCTTTCTATTTACTTTATGCAATTATTATTATTATTTGTGTCTCCATCTTCTCCTATAAAGCACCAACTAAGGGGCACTATGATCGTACTTGGGCATTGGGTGTAGCTAATATACGGGTGTGTTTCATGAATGGATCAATGATTGAGCATGATGGGCTAGGGATAACTTGCTTTAGTATTATATTTTGAAAGACATGGTTGCTTGTTGATATGCTTGATTATTGAAGTCTTCATGTTAAAACTAGACTACTGCTTTGAATCATATATAAGTCCAAATGTCCATGCTACAACAGAAAAGAATATGTGATGAACATGTCAGGCAACATTCCACATCAAAAAATTGGTTTTTATCATTTACGTACTCGAGGACGAGCAGGAATTAAGCTTGGGGATGCTGATACATCTCCAACGTATCTATAATTTCGAATTGTTCCATGATGTTATATTATCATTCTTGGATGTTTTACAACCATTTTATAGCAACTTTATATCATTTTTTTGGGACTAACCTATTGGCATAGTGCCCAGTGCTAATTGTTGTTTTTTGCTTGTTTTTTACTTCGCAGAAAATCAATACCAAACGGAGTCCAAATGCAGCAAAACTTTTTTGGAGAATTTTTCTGGGCCAGAAGTGTGACGCCCCCGATTTGTCCGTACACTAATCATGCACGCAATGTGTACGACCAAGATCAGGGACTCACTGGTAGATATCACAACACAACTCTAAAAGTAAAATAAGTCATACAAGCTTCATATTACAAGCCAGGGGCCTCGAGGGCTCGAATACAAGTGCTCGATCATAGACAAGTCAGCGGAAGCAACAAATATCTGAGTACAGACCTAAAGTTAAACAAGGTGCCATAAGATGGCTAGCACAAACTGGGATACAGATCGAAAGAGGAGCAGGCCTCCTGCCTGGGATCCTCCTAACTACTCCTGGTCGTCGTCGGCAGGCTGAACGTAGTAGTAGGCACCTCCGGTGTAGTAGGAGTCGTCGTAGGTGGCGTCTGGCTCCTCGGCTCCACCATCTGGTTGCAACATCCGAGAAGAAGATACAGAAGGGGGAAAAGGGGAAGCAAAGCAACCGTGAGTACTCATCCAAAGTACTCGCAAGCAAGGATCTATACTACATATGCAATGGTAACAATGATATGGGTAATATCGGTGGACTGAACTGCAGCAAGCGGGAATAAGAGGGGGATAGCTAATCCGAACGACGACTACGCTTCAGGCAGCCTCCATCTTGCAGCAGTAGGAGAGAATAGATGGTAAGTTCACCAGGTAGCATCGAATAGCATAATCCTACTCGGCGATCCTCCCGCACATCACCCTGTGAGAGAGCAACCACCGAGTTATATCTGGAACTCATCTGGGTGTGTTTTATCAAGTGTCCGGTTCTAGTTATCATGAGGTCGGAATACAACTCCGGGTCGTCCTTTTACCGAAGGACACGGCTATTCGAATAGATTAACTTCCCTGCAGGGGTGCACCACATAACCCAGCACGCTTGATCCCATTTGGCCGGACACACTTTCCAGGGTCATGCCCGGCCTCGGAAGATCAACACGTCGCAGCCCTACCTAAGCACAGCAGAGAGGTCAGCACGTCGGTCTAAGTCCTAAGCACACAGGGGTCTGGGCCCATCGCCCAATGCACACCTGCACGTTGCGAGGGCGGCCGGTAAGCAGACCTAGCCTCTCCTAATACCAGAGCAGGCTTCCAGTCCAATCCGGCGCGCGCCGCTAAACCGCTGACGTCAAGAAGGCTTCGGCTGATACCACGACGTCGAGTACCCATAACTATTCCCACGTAGCTGGTTAGTGCGTATAGACCAAATGGCCAGACTCAGATCAAATATCCAAACTCGTTAAGCGTGTTATTATGAAATAACCGCGGACAACGACCAGGGCCAGGCCACCTGTCTCCTAGGTGTCTCAACCTGCCCTGTCGCTCCGCCACAAAGATCCACACAGAGGGCCGTCGGGAAAGTAAGTCCTTTCAGCCCCCAATCCGTGAATCAACCGCGGGTACTCAACGAGCCGACCCGACTTTAGTCACATCAAGTATCATGTATAAGTGTATGTAATATATACCCGTGATCACCCCCAAGTGATCACGGCCCGATAGAATAGCAGGGCAGACGGACAAGGGTGAAGGGCCACTGATGGAACACTAGCATCCTATACTAAGCATTTAGGACTGCAGGTAAAGTATCAACAGTGATAGCAACAAAGACAGGCTATGCAGCAGAATAGGATTATCGAAAGCAGTAACATGCTACACTACTCTAATGCAAGCAGTAGAGAGAAGAATAGGCGATATCTGGTGATCAAAGGGGGGGGGCTTGCCTGGAAGCTCGGCAGCCAAAGTGGGGTCGTCAACACCGTAGTCGATCGGGGCAGCAGCAGCGTCGGTCTCGTAGTCTACCGGAGAGAAGAGGGGGAAGAAAAGTGAATACAATGCAAACAGATGCATGACGATGCATGACATGACATGTAACGGTGCTAAGTGTGCCCTAACGCAGTATCGGGTGATACTGACGAAGGGGGGAAACATCCGGGAAAGTATTCCCGGCGTTTTGCGTTTTCGGGCGGATGAAACGGAGGGGGAAAGTTGCGGGTTCGGTATGCTAGGGATGTGTGGTGGACGAACGGTCTGCGTATTCGGATGCGTCTCGAAATTCTGAGCAACTTTCATATATAATTTATTTTCATCCGAGTTACGGTTTAAAAGATATGAATTTCTAAAGGTTTTATTAATTTCTGGAATTTAATATTAATTAAATTAATTCGAAAAATGATTTATGACATCAGCATGACATCATGCTGACGTCATCATAGTTGACTGGTCAAACTGACCAGTGGGTCCCGTGTGTCATACAGTGTTAAGCCTAATCTGGGTTTATCTAATCTAATTACTATTTAGTTAATCTAACTAGTTAATTAGATTAATTAAACAGGATTAATTAACTTAATTAATTTGTTAATTAATTAATTAATATATCTATTTATTTATTTATTTATTTATTTTTTTATTGTTTTTTTTTTAACTTTCTTTTTTTTTGTTCTGGGGGGCGGGCCCCACGTGCCATAGGCACAGAGGCCAAATGGATCGGGCATGGGCATATGGGTGCGGGCGCTCGCACCCGAAGCCACCGGAGGCGAGGCCATTGCCGCCCTGGCCGTGGGGTGCTGGCGCGGCGCGGCCAGGGGCGTGGCCGGCGGCCAGGGGCGCGGTGGGGGGAGGGCCGGCCGGCGAAGTCGGGGGAGCGGCGCGGCCAGGACAGCCGGAGCGGCGCGCGCGTCCGCGGGAGAGGCCGGTGGTGCGGGGCGGCCGCGATGAACGCTGGTGGGCGCGCGCGGCTGCAGGAGGTTGCCGGGGCAGGCGCGCGGCGGGGACCGAGCCGAGCGCCGGCGGCTCGAAAGGGAAGCGGCCGGAGCGGGCGCGCGCGTGGCCAGGCCAGGCGGGGGAGGGGGCTCGCGGCCGCGCGGTGGTGAGGAAAGGGGGGCGGCGTGGCTGGGCGCTAGGCGGGGCACGGCGGCCAGAGTGAGGCCATGGGGCGCGGGTGGGCCAGGGCGTGGCGAGGCGCACGCCGGCGGGGTGAAGTGCGGCCACGGGTGCGCGCCGGGCTGTGGAGTTGCAGGGCGCGGGCTCGATCGGGGGCGGAGCTAGGCAGAGGAGAGGAGGAGGACGGAGCCTGCTCACAGCGTTGAAGAGAGGGGCCGGTGCAGTACGGTGGTGAGGCGACAGTCCGGCGAGGCGAGGTAGCTCCAGGCGGCGGCGTTCGACGGCGTCGGCGAGCGGCGTCCAGGGCGGACGGGGCCTTCCCCCGATCCAGAAGAGGGAGAGAGATATTTCGTGGGGGGGGGGAAGTGTCGGTGGGATGGGAAATATCCCACCGATGGGGTGGGGTTATAGGCCGGGGGGGTTAGTGGGCCGAGGCCCAGTTGGGCTGGGGGGGAAGGTTTTTATTTCATTTTAGTTTAGGATTTACTTTTATTTATTTTCCTGTTTTAGTTTTAATTTATTTAAAACACTTAGGCATTTTTAGAAATTGCAAAACCTACACCAAAATTAATGGTGCAATATTTAGCACCGCGTGAACATTTTTGTTTGACTTTTGGAAAACTTTTATTGTTGCATTTATATTTGGATTTTTAATTCGAACGGTTTTTCGATAACAGCGAGATTATCAACAGTAACACGATGACGTGTCACCATTAACGTGGGATTACTGTAGCTTAATTATCTGGGCGTTACAAGAAGACACATGATGGGTCAAAGAAGCACCTTGGGGGTTGATACGTCTCCAACGTATCTATAATTTTTTATTGTTCCATGCTATTATATTATCTATTTTTGATGTTTTATATGCATTAATATGCTATTTTATATTATTTTTGTGACTAACCTATTAACCTATAGCCCAGTGCCAGTTTCTGTTTTTTCCTTGTTTTTTAGTTTCGCACAAAAGGAATATCAAACGGAGTCCAAACGGAACGAGACTTTACGAGGATTTTTCTTGGACCAGAAGACATCTAGAGGACTTGGAATACACGTCAGGGAAGCGACGAGGCGGCCACAAGGACGGAGGGCGCGCCCCCACCCTTGTGGGACCCCCATGACTCCAACGACCTATTTCTTCTACCTATATATTCACATATATTCCAAAACCCCTAGAGGAGGCATCGAAACCACTATTCCACCGTTGTAACTTTCTGTATCCATGATATCCCATTTGGAGGCCTTTTCCGGTACTCTGCCGGAGGGGGATTCGACCACGGATGCCATCTACGTCAACACCATTGCCCTTCCGATGAAGCTTAAGTAGTTTACCACAGACCTATGGGTCCATAGCTAGTAGCTAGATGGCTTCTTCTCTCTCTTGGATTCTCAATACCTTGTTCCCCTCGATGTTCTTGGAGATCTATCCGATGTAATCTTCTTTTGCGGTGTATTTGCCAAGATCTGATTACTTATGGATTTATGATCAGATTATCTATGAATATTATTTGAGTCTTCTCTGAAGTCTTATATGCATGATTTGATATCTTAGTAATTCTCTTCGAACTGTCAGTTTGGTTTGGCCAACTAGATTGGTTTTTCTTGCAATGGGAGAAGTGCTTTGCTGTGGGTTCAATCTTGCGGTTCTCAATCCTAGTGACAGAAAGGGACATGACACGCATTGTATTGTTCCCATCGAGGATAACAAGATGGGGTTTTCATCATATTGCTTGAGTTAATTCCTCTACATCATGTCATCTTACTTAATGTGTTACTCTGTTCTTTATGGACGTAATACTCTAGATGCATAATCGTTTCGGTCGATGTGTGGAGTAATAGTAGTTGATGCAGGCAGGAGTCGGTCTACTTGACACGGACGTGATGCCTATATTCATGATCATTGCCTTAGATATCGTCATAATTATGCGCTCTTCTATCAATTGCTTGGCAGTAATTTGTTTACCCACAGTAATATTTGCTATCTTGAGAGAATCCTCTAGTGAAACCTATGGCCCCCGGGTCTATTTTCCATCTTATAAGTTTCTGATCTACTATTTTGCAATCTTTTACATTCCAATCTATAAACCAAAAATACCAAAAATATTTACTTTATAGTTTATTTATATCTATCAGATCTCACTTTTGCAAGTAACCGTGAAGGGATTGACAACCCCTTTATAGCGTTGGGTGCAAGTTGTTTGATTGTTTGTGTAGGTATTTGGCGATTTGCGCGTTGTCTCCTAATGGATTGATACCTTGGTTCTCAAACTAAGGGGACTACTTACTCTCCTTTGCTGCATCACCCTTTCCTCTTCAAGGGAAAAACCAACGCAAACTCAAGAGGTAGCAGGAAGAATTTATGGCGTCGTCGCCGGGGAGATCTACGCCAAGTCAAGAGTCAAGATTTGTTTCCTGTCAACTCGCCAATCTCTGGTGCCGTTGAGATCTATGTCAAGTCAATTGATTCCAAGTACCCTTCATAAAACTCTCATCTCTTGCATTACATTATTTTCCATTCGCCTCTTGTTTTCCTATCCCCCACTTCTAAAACGATTTTCAAAAACCTTGCCTTTTTCCTTTGCCTTTCCTTCACCCTTTTTCTGTTTGTCTTTCTTTGTTTGCTTGGTTGTGTGCTAGATCATTTGCCTTGTCCTCTCACTATGTCCAGCTCTCCTGCTCCTCCTTTGTCTCCAGACTTTGAAAATTTAAAGGATGCATGGTCTAGGATGTTAGAGTACTACCACAGATGTACTGTAAGAGGGGATATTAAGGTTTTACTTTGTAAATTTTACATTGATTTAACTATGCCCCTTAGGCAACTTTTGGATTTTGCTGTTAAGGAAAATAATGTCGAGATCGATGCCAACATTGCTTATGAGATAATGAAGGGTGTGGTAGGAACACTACCCCCATAAAAGGCATGCAATCATGCCCAGGAGGAAGGTCGATTTTTTTAAAAGCTATGTGAAGTACAAAAAAATTTGGTTGATTTACAAAAATCTTTTGAAGCTCTCGAATATATTAGTGGAAATCTCCACCGTTTGAATATGTTGATCTCTCTTTGCAGCAAGCGGTTGGATGCGCAAGATATAAAGATCTCTGAAGGTGATGGGAAACATAAATAATCTCCGAGATTTGAGCATAAATCCAGTAAAAAAAGCCAAAGACGACAATACCTAGATCTATTCGTGTTTTATGCCTAGCTAAGGGCGTTAAACAATAGCGCTTGTTGGGAGAAAACCCAATTTTGTTTTTGCTTTTTGGTTCTGTTTTTCCATTTTCACACATTATTACTTCTGTAGTAATTGTATTTTCGTGTTTTAATAAGTGTTTGAGCCAAGTAAGACCTTTGGGATGGCTTACGGTGATCGTTGATTTGATTTTGCTGAAAAACAGAAACTTTTGCACCCAGTGCAGAAATTTCTATAATTCGCTGGAACGTTAAAACCTTTTGAATTTTTTTAAATAAAATTGATATACAAATTCCCCATGTCTCCTAATTTTCAGAGTTTTAGAGTTACAAAAGTATGCGAAGTTTTCAGATTGCTACAGACTATTCTGTTTCTGACATATTATGTTTTCTATGTGTTGTTTGCTTGTTTTGATGAATCTATGGCTAGTATCGGGGGGTATGAATCATGGAAAAGTTGGAATACATTATATATTACACCAATATAAAATAAGGATAAGATCACAATAGTACCTTGAGTGGTTATTTGCTTTGTTTTACTAACGGAGCTCACAAGATTTCTGTTGAGTTTTGTGTTGTGAAGTTTTCAAGTTTTGGGTAAGGATTCAATGGACTATGGAATAAGGAGTGGCAAGAGCCTAAGCTTGGGGATTCCCAAGGCACCCCAAGGAAATATTCAAGGGCGGCCAAGAGCCTAAGCTTGGGGATGCCCCGGGAAGGCATCCCCTCTTCCGTCTTCATCTATCGGTAACTTTACTTGAGGCTATATTTTTATTCACTACATGATATGTGTTTTGCTTGGAGCGTCTTGTATGATTTGAGTCTTTGATTTTTAGTTTGCCACAATCATCCTTGATGTACACACCTTTTGAGAGGGACACGCCTGAATCGTGATTTATTAGAATACTCTATGTGCTTCACTTATATCTTTTGAGCTAGGCAATTTTGCTCTAGTGCTTCACTTATATCTTTTTAGAGCACGGTGGTGGTTTTATTTTATAGAAATTGTTGAACTCTCTTGCTTCACTTTTATTATTTTGATAGTCTTTAAAAACATCATGGGAATTTGCTTAGGTTATGAATTTAGTCCTAATATGATAGGTGTTAGGGATGACACCTATGGGATCATAGGAATCCCTTCTACGGTTGACGGGCGCGGGGTTGTGCAAAGAGCGGGTCTGGGAATCAGCACAAGAATCTTTTACCCAGGTTTGGGCCGCGAAGATGCGTAATACCCTAGTCCTGCTTTGATGTGTATTTTACTATTCTTGAGCTTCTTGAACTAGCTACGGTGCGTGTCTAGTCCAAAAGATCCGAATCCTTCTCCAGTATGCCTTGGGCCTCCTTTTATAGTCAAAAGGGGTTGCCACAGTGGCACACAGGAGGTGGAAAGGTATACAATGTACAAGCTTATCTCATGCCATTACGGGACAAGACACATTAAGTGCGCTACTTAGGTATCCACTTGCTTTATCGGGGACGACAACGAGGCCCGTCCTATCCACCGCCGCTTCGTCTGGCTGCAACGCGCGTCCAGGCCAGCAAGGCATGCAGCGCCATGTAGGTTGGCAGGCAGCTAAGATGGTGTGGTGGTAGGGTCTTCACGAATATCTACAAGCCACCACGCATGTGCTTGATTAGCTGGATCAGGGACAATGTACTGCAACGTGGGTACTTTGCCTGAGCTAGTGGGTCGACCGCCAAGCTGGGGCGATGATGGCGCGGCAAGGGCTTGCCGCGGTCTTGCGTCTGTTCCCAACATGGGTCTTGCCGGGGCCTTTGTGAGCGCCCTCAGCAAGAGGCTTGCTGGGGCTTTGGGGGTATCTTCGGCAAGGAGCCTCGTCGGGGCCTCGTGGGCATCCTCGGCAAGGAGCCTTGCGATCGTCTTGTCTTCTGGTTCTCATCTAGGATTCGTAGACCCTTTTTCTTCACAAAGATCTGCATGCCATCACGCATGCGTTTCCTGAGCCTTGGTTCCTACATTGTTGATGGTGTCGGAGCTCCTAGGCTCAAGGATGGCTGCAACGGAGGCGTTGGGTGAGTTGCCCTGGCAAGGGTTCTTGCCGGGGGTGTGCAGGCCGCCTCGGCAAGGGTCTTGTCGGGGGAAGCTTATCTTGTTGCTTGGCCTTCTCGCGCCACTGTCTTGGCGCTGCTCTGGTAGTCTTATGCTTCGGTTTCCCTCCTCTGCCCTGTTAGGTGTGGCCGCGGGCGTGGCTCTGACTTCCCGTGCATAAGTAAGGGGTACAAAGGAGAGCCCCTACTTTTGTACACCGACAGGAGCCCCTGGACCTAGGCCATACATAAGCGCGACGCATTGTTGGTCTAGGCCCAGAACGGTGCGCGGGCAGTTGGGGCCAGATTCCTTTTACTACAGTAACTCCTCCGGTGGTTGCGCTTCCCCATGATCTGCGCATGACGTGGGGGTCGTGCATGGGGTGACCGCAGCATGCTTGTGTCACCCCGTGTTTCCAAATAGTAAAGAGGCAGTTCGCGTTCTCCTCATAAAAAATAGAGGAAGTTGCGGGGGCGTGGCTCATTTACTAAGTGGACTTGGGTCGCCCCATGATCACGGGGCGCGAAACGGTCATACCACGCGCCATCTGAATCCCGATCCGCCCGCCACGTGCCCCTCAAGCATCGGGGAGGCCAGGCGGTGGACGCAGAGGGTGCGGGCTTTAACGCCGGAGCGGGGGGCCAGGCGCTGCTGATTGGGGCAGCGGGTCATTCTTGTTTCATTGCATCTCCAGCGACTGGATTGGTCGATTCGGGTGGTCGCCTTCAGGCTTGCTTGGTCTTGCCCTCCTATAAAGGAGGGGAGAGGGACAATGCTCTCCACCCTACTCATCCTCTTTCAGTCCGATCCCTTCCCTTCCCAAGTTATGGAGAGAGGGCGTGGCCGTGGTCGTGCCCCTGCGGAGGCGACCAGGTCTTCCTCTCCTCAGAGGGCGGCGGTGGTAAAAGAAGAGTTGGACGCCCAAGATGAGGGCCATGCTAGAGGTAGAGGCACCGGCCAGGGCCGTGGTCGGCGAGGCGGTCGAGGCAGAGGCGGGCGAGGACGGGGGACACCCGCGTCGTCATCATCTCCGTCTCCATCTCCTCCGCCGTCTCCTCCTGCCTCACCACGCGGCCATGTCAGGGACATGGCGTTGGAGTTCATTCTGCAACTGCGTGAGCCGCTACGCAGTCACCTTCGTCTTCCTAAAGCGTTCGCGAGGGTGTTGGAGGTCGACAACCATCGAGGTTGAGGCTTCACATGGAGGGGTGTTGCAATGGTGCCATGTGGGTGAACACCAAGTTCCCTGCCCCCCGATGTAATGCTTCTCCGCCGAGGGTGGAAGACCTTCACGCGTGCCCACTGCTTTATGAAGGGGCACGTCCTCTACTTCAAGTTAGCGGAGAGTGATTTGCTCTCCATCAAGGTCTTCGGTCACTCGGGACAGAGGCTAGGGTGCTATGCGAAGAGCTCGAACGATGACGAAAATTCCTCCTCGAGCGACAGTGACGGGGAGGACAATGATAGCGACGACGAGGGCAGCAGACGGGAGGATGACGGGTCCGACTAGGCGTCGGATACACCATCCCTGGGCGACGCGGCGACACCATCATCTGCATCGCGAGCCCCTTGAACTTCTTGGGGTCGCCTCCTTGGGCAGCTGGCATTGGGAGGTCGGAGAAGATGAAGAAGGTGGGCGGCGGCCATCAAGTCGGAGTACGTGGGCATCAAATGCCTTCATCGCGTATTGCTGGCCCGCTGCCCCATCCTTCGGCTCTTCTCCCGGCGCCATCATCACCAGCCTTCTTCGGGACAGCCAACGGGATGTTCTCTTGGTACTTTCTGTTGCTCGTGTTTTGCCTAGGCACTCCCTTTGCCCTTTTTCCATCTTGTTCCATTTCCCGAGGAGAGGGACAAGAAAGGGATTACGGGCACCTTATCTCTTTTCAGTTTTTAAGCCTACTGGCCTTTGTAAGATTTAAATCTTGTAATCCCCTTGCTCATGCATGCATTCCGTATGAATTGTACTTTTTTACAACATATTAATGGAGAGAAGGGTGTTTGCCGGGTTTCTTTTGTGCGTGGGCAGGGGCCACACGAAGGAACGAATCCTTGTTACCTTAAGATAAACATCGTACCCCGATAACAGGCCTTGCCGTCCTCCTGCTCTATAGCTTGACCACATTCATGCCCTTGGCGGAAGTAGGAGCAGAATAGGATTAGGCCCTTCGTCTGCTCCTTTCCCATCACACTACTACCGAGTTCCGGTCCAAAATAAAGTTTGTTGGACGCAGGGAAAAAGGGAGCATGATGGTATAAGAGCGAGCGAAGTCTCGTATGTTCCAGTTTCATACAGAAGTAAGGAGTGGGGGATGAAAGACTTATCTGATTTTGTAGCCCCCGGCAACCTTGTATTTCCGTGGTCGGATCCTTGGATCTGAAGCCCCTGGCAACCTTAGTTCGCCGGGGTCGGAGCGTCGACCCGTCCTCTTTCTTCCAAACACCTCAGCAGAAACGTCCATGCGTCCTACGAACAAAAGAGGATGGAAAAGGAACAAAGAGACACACACTCGACCTCTATGCTAGGGGTTAGTCGCCGCCAATCACTATCAACCCTAACAGAGAAAGAGACTCAACCTAGCATGCATGATAAAACTAAGGGCGCCAGCGCTTCATTTATTTATGCTCAGGGTCTGCGCCTGGCTTTGTACAAAGGGTTACATCCCTTGCCGGCAAGGCTTGTACAAAAGGGTGGTTTGCCGGGGAGCCCGACAACCGCACCTTAGGGGTAAAACTTGCGAAGATGTTCGATGTTCCAGGAGTTGCTCACTGGAATACCATCTTCGGTCTCCACGCGGACGCGCCAGGCCTGGGGACTCGTATTACTCGATAAGGGCCTTCCCTCTTTGGCATCAACTTGTTGGAATTCTTGGCCGACTAAACACGCCGAAGAACAAGGTTGCCTTTGTCAAAGCTTCGGGCATGAACCTTGCAGCTATGGTAGCGGCAAAAGGCTTGATGGTAGTGTGCTGCGTGCACAGTCGCCCGAATACAATCTTCCTCGAGGAGCGTTGCGTCATCTGGCCGCAGTTGCTCTTGCTCAAGCTCATCATAAGCGAGCACTCGGGGCGACCCGTATATGAGTTATGTGGGGAGAACTGCTTCCGCCCTGTAAACGAGGGAGAACGGTGTTTGGACAGTGGCTCGATTTGGTATCGTTCGGATTGACCAAAGAACCGCCAACAGTTCATCAATCCAGCGCCTTCCGCACTCATGCAGCCTGTCAAAAGTCCTTGTCCGGAGGCCTCGCAGTACTTCAACATTTGCCCTCTCTGCCTGGCCATTGCTTCGAGGATGCGCAATAGAAGCAAAACAGACCTTGTTGCCGAGGTCTTGAATGTACTGCATGAAAGTGCGGCTTGTGAACTGCGTGCCGTTGTCGGTGATGACTCTGTTTGGTACACCAAAACGACAAACTAGGCCCTTGAAGAACTTGACGGCTGATTGTGTTGTCACCTTTCTCACTTCTTCCACCTCCGGCCACTTTGTGAACTTGTCGATTGCAACGTACAAGTACTCAAAGCCCTCGACAACACGGGGAAAGGGGCCCAGTATATCGAGCCCCCAGACCGAGAATGGCCAGGAAAGAGGGATTGTTTGGAGAGCTTGAGATGGTTGATGAAGCTTCTTTGAATGGAACTGACATGCTTCACACTTGGTTACTAGTGTCGTTGCATCCTGGAGGGCAGTGGGCCAGAAGAAACCTTGCCGGAATGCCTTGCCGACAAGGGCTGATACGTCTCCAACGTATCTATAATTTTTTATTGTTTCATGCTATTATTTATGAAGTCTTGGATGTTTAATGGGCTTTATCATTAACTTTTATATCATTTTTGGGACTAACCTACTAACCCAAAGGCCCAATCCAGATTGCTGTTCTTTTGCCTATTTCAGGGTTTTGCAGAAAAAGAATATCAAACGGAGTCCAAACGGAATGAAACCTTCGCGAGAGATATTTTTGGAGAAAATCACGCCAGAGGAACTTGAGAACCACGTCAGGGGAGCCTCGAGTGGCCCTCGAGGGTGGGGGCGCACCCCCTGCCTCGAGGGGACTCAATCGTCCCCCGGTGCCCACCTTCTTCCTATATAAGTCCACGTACCCCAGAAACTCCATATACAGAGAGAAAACCCTAATTCCACCGCTGAAGCTTCTGTTCCCATGGAGATCCCATCTTGGAGCTTGTTCCGGAGCTCCACCGGAGGGGGATCCATCACGGATGCCTTCATCATCATCATCATCGCCCTCACCATGAGTTGTGAGTAGTTTACCACAGACCTTTGGGTCCATAGCTAGTATCTAGATGGCTTCTTCTCTCTCTCTGGATCTCAATACAAAGTTCTCCTCGGTCTTCGAGGAGATCTATTCGATGTAATCTCTTTTTGCGGTGTGTTTGTCGAGATCCGATGAATTGTGAGTTTATGATCAAGGTTATCTATGAAAGATATTTGGTTCTTATCTGAACTTTTTATGTGTGCTCATAATATCCTTGCAAGTTTCTTCAAATTATTGGTTTGGTTTGGCCTACTAGATCTATAGTTCTTGCAATGGGAGAAGTGCTTGGCTTTGGGTTCAATCTTGCGGTGTCCTTTCCCAGTGACGGTAGGGGCAGCAAGGCACGTATTCTATTGTTGCCATCGAGGATAAAAATATGGGGTTTATATCATATTGCTTGAGTTTATCCCTCTACATCATGTCATCTTGCTTAAGGCGTTACTCTGTTCGTATGAACTCAATACATTAGATGCATGCTGGATAGCAGTGGATGTGTGGAGTAATAGTAGTAGATGCAGGCAGGAGTCGGTCTACTTGTCTCGGACGTGATGCCTATATACAATGATCATGCCTAGATAATCTCATAATTTTTCTCTTTTCTATCAATTGGTCAACAGTAATTTGTTTACCCGCCGTAGAATATCGCTATCATGAGAGAAGCCACTAGAGAAAACTATGGCCCCCGGGTCTATTCTCAACATATCAATCTACATCTACTTTACTTTTACCACTTTTATTTGCTGTTTTATTAAACTAAAATACCAAAAATATAAACTATAATCTCTATCAAATCTCACTTTTGTAAGTGACCGTAAAGGGATTGACAACCCCTTATCGCGTTGGCTGCGAAGTTCTTATTTGTTTGTGCAGGTGCGAGGGACTCGCGCGTGGTCTCCTACTGGATTGATACCTTGGTTCTCAAAAACTGAGGGAAATACTTACGCTACTATGCTGCATCTCCCTTTCCTCTTTGAGGGAATACAACGCAAGCTCATGAGGTAGCAAGAAGAATTTCTGGCGCCGTTGTCGGGGAGGCTTACGCAAAAGTCATATACCAAGTACCTACCACAAACCCTTATCCTTCGCATTATATTTATTTGCCTCTCGTTTTCATCTCCCCCACTTCACCCTTGTCGTTTTATTCACCCTTCTTCCGCTGTGTGTTTATCGTTCGCTTGCTTCTTGTTTGCTTGTGTGTGTTGGCTTACTTGCTTGTCACTATGGCTCAGAACAATACCAAATTGTGTGACTTCTCCAATACCAACAACAATGATTTTATTAACACTCCGATTGCTCCTATTACCGATGCTGAATCTTGTGAGATCAATGCTGCTTTATTGAATCTTGTCATGAAAGATCAATTCTCCGGCCTTCCTAGTGAAGATGCCGCTACCCATCTAAGCAAATTTGTTGATTTGTGTGATATGCAAAAGAAAAGGGATACAGATAACGATATTGTTAAATTGAAGTTATTTCCGTTTTCACTTAGAGATTGTGCTAAAACTTGGTTGTCCTCTTTGCCTAGAAATAGTATTTATTCGTGGAATAAGTGCAAAGATGCTTTTATCTCTAAGTATTTCCCTCCTGCTAAGATCATCTCTCTTAGAAACGATATTATGAATTTTAAGCAACTAGATCATGACCATGTTGCACAATCTTGGGAGAGAATGAAATTGATGATACATAATTGCCCTACACATGGTTGAATCTATGGATGATTATTCAGAACTTTTATGCTGGTTTGAATTTTGCTTCTAGAAATCTTTTAGATTCGGCCACCGGAGGCACTTTCATGGAAACTACCTTAGGAGAATCTATCAAAATCCTAGATAATATTATTGTTAATTATTCTCAATGGCACACCGAAAGATCTACTAGTAAAAAAGTGCATGCTATCGAAGAAATTAGTGTTTTGAGTGGAAAGATGGATGAACTTATGAAATTGTTTGCTGCTAAGAGTGCTTCTTCTGATCCTAATGATATGCCTTTGTCCACTTTGATTGAGAATAACAATGAATCTTTGGATGTGAATTTTGTTGGTAGGAATAATTTTGGTAACATTGCTTATAGAGGGAACTTTAATCCTAGGCCTTTTTCCTAGTAATTCCTCTAATAATTTTGGTAATTCCTACAACAACTCTTATGGAAAGATGCCTTCTGAATTTGAAACTAGTGTTAAGGAGTTTATGATCTCGCAAAAGAATTTCAATGCTATGCTTGAACAGAAATTGCTTAAAGTTGATGAATTGGCTAGAAGTGTGGATATAATTACTCTTGATGTTGATTCTTTGAAACTTAGATCTATCCCACCTAAGCATGATATTAATGAGTCTCTCAAATCCATGAGAATTTCCATTGATGAATGCAAAGAAAGAACAGCTAGAATGCGTGCTAAAAGAGAAGATTATATTAAATCGTGTTCTTCTAGTTATCATGAAAATAAAGATGAAGATCTGAAAGTTATTGATGTGTCTCCTATTAGATCCTTGTTTTCCAGTATTAATCTTGATGAGAATAGGATTGGAGATGATTCTGCTTTAAGGTGTCCCAATGATTCAGAGTTTTTAGATCTTGATGCTAAAGTTACTAAAATTGGGAGTGAAGAGATTAAAACTTTGCATAGTGATGAACCCACTACTTTGGATTTCAAGGGATTCAATTATGATAATTGCTCTTTGATTGATTGTATTTCCTTGTTGCTATCCGTGCTAAATTCTCTGCATGCTTGTAGTCAAAATAAAGCTTCACTAAACATATAGTTGATGCTTTGATGCAATGTTATGAAGAAAAACTTGAGTTGGAAGTTTCTATTCCTAGAAAGCTTTATGATGAGTGGGAACTGTCGGTGTACTAAAGTAGGGGTACCTTAGTATCCCAACTTGTGCACGGGGAGTAGCAGCGTCCCGTGGTAGGGTTTGCCACGCGCCCGCCAAGGCCCACTATGGTTCCTTTGAAGCCATTCAAGAACAAAGTATTCAAGTTAAAGAAACAAGACCCCGGCAAGAGGAGCTTGCCGGGAAGGCCGCTCCAGGCTCAAGACCACCCCTTTGGGACAAGACCCTGGAAAGAGGAGCTTGCCAGGAAGGCCAAAACATGGCATTTCAAGAGACTTGCTGTGGCGCATCGCGCGCCCCGGCAAGGCCTGGAGAGCGAGAAGCTCCCGGGCGCGACAAGTTAACAACCGCGGCAAGGTGCAAGCCGCGGCAAGCTTCCACTATGTGCCCGCGCTCCAGCTCATCCAGCCACGCGTCGCCCTGGGGCCCTTCCAGGTGCACGTGGCTGAAGGCTGTGCAGCCTGGGGAACACGGTGGCGAGCTACGATGATGAGGCTACCATCGTGGCGAACGGAGACGCCCTGACGGACGCTTTTTGCACTGTTTAGGGCGACGGCGACGGACATTTAATGCCTTTGTCCCCTGCCGTCAGAGTTAGGTATAGAGCACTATGCATACACTGTTCCAACTACCACCGCTTTTACGTTTTTACCCTCGACTGCGTTGCCACCTGTCGGTGACCCCTTTGACTTATAAAAGGAGGCCCATGCGCAACGTTGAGGGGGTTCCGATCTTCGATCACTCTTACGCTCGGTGTTGCTAGCGATAGGCACTGTAGCCCTTCTCGCTCCCAAGCCAAGAACGCAATACAAACCAAGGCAGGAGTAGGGTTTTACGCATCCGTGTGGCCCGAACCTGGGTAAACTGCTCGCGTGCACGCTTCGATCCGCTCTTTGTGCATCCTCCGCCCCCTTACCGTACCGAAAAGGGGCTCCGGTCCCATAGGTGTTCGAGGGCGATCAGTTTCCCCGACAGGAACCTATTATAAAAATAAAAATAAAAGATCATGAATGCTATGCTTTGTGTGATTTGGGTGCAAGTGTCTCCACTATCCCAAAAACTTTCTGTGATTTGCTAGGGTTCCATGAGCTTGATGATTGTTCTTTAAATTTGCACCTTGCGGATTCCACTATTAAGAAACCTAGGGGAAGAATTAATGATGTTCTTATTGTTGCCAGTAGGAATTATGTGCCCGTAGATTTCATTGTTCTTGATATAGATTGCAATCCTTCATGCCCTATTATTCTTGGTAGACCTTTCCTTAGAACGATTGGTGCAATTATTGATATGAAGGAAGGAAATATTAGATTCCAATTTCCATTAAGGAAAGGCATGGAACACTTTCCTAGAAAGAAAATCAAATTACCATATGAATCTATCATGAGAGCCACTTATGGATTGCCTTCCAAGGATGGCAATACCTAGATCTATCTTGTATCGTGCCTAGGTAGGGGCGTAAAATGATAGCGCTTGTTGGGAGGCAACCCAATTTTATGTTTTTTGTTTTTGTTGCTGTTAGGGAATAAATATTGCATCTAGCCTCTGATTAGATGTGGCTTCATGTTTTGTTTAGTGTTTGTGCCAAGTAGAACCTTTGGGAAGACTTGTGTGAAGTTTATGTGATCTTGCTGTGAAAGACAGAATTGTTAGCGCTCGCTAACGTAGTCGTGGGATTTTACTGGAGCGTGCTTTTTAGTTGATTCTTTTTGCAGATAATTGGTAGATAAAGTCCGCGAATTTAACAATTTAGTTTGAATTATTTGGAGTTCCAGAAGCAGACGAACCCTGCAGATTACTACAGAATGTTCTGTCTTTGACATATTCTGTTTTTCGTGTGTTGTTTGCTTATTCCGATGCATCTATGAGTAGTATTGGAGGATATGAACCATAGATAAGTTGGAGTACAGTAGGTTTAACACCAATATAAACAAAGAATGAATTCATTGTTGTACCTTTGAGTAGTGGTTTGCTTTCTTATACTAACGGAGCTCACGAGAATTTTTGTCTAAGTTTTGTGTTGTGAAGTTTTCAAGTTGTGAGTATTGCTTTGATGGACTATGGAACAAGGAGTAGAAAAGGCCTAAGATTGGGGATGCCCATGGAACCCCAAGTAAATTCAAGATAATCAAAAGCCTAAGCTTGGGGATGCCCCGGGAATGCATCCCTTCTTTCGTCCTCATCCATCGGTAACTATACTTGGAGCTATACTTTTATTCGCAACATGATATGAGTTTTGCTTGGAGCGTCTTGTATATTTTGAGTCTTTGCTTGTTAGTTTTCCACAATCATCCTTTCTGGACACACCTATTTGAGAGAGTTAAATATGGCCTAGAAATTGTTAGAATACTCTATGTGCTTCACTTATATCTTTTGAGTTGAATAGTTTTTGCTCTAGTGCTTCACTTATATCTTTTAGAGCACGGTGGTGGTAATATTTTGTAGAAAATTTTGAACTCTCATGCTTCACTTAGATCTATTTGAGAGTCTATTAAAATAGCATGGTAATGTATGTAGGCTAAAGAAACTAGTCTTCACATGATAAACATCCAATGTCAATGTAGTAAAAAAAATCACACTAAGTGCATTGAATAGAATGAGATGTTGGATGCTTGATAATTGTTTTGAGATATGAGGATAGTGATATTAGAGTCATGCTAGTGGAGTTATTACGAAATTGAGAAATACTTGTGTTAAGGTTAGTGATTCCCGTATCATGCACGTATGGTGAACCGCTATGTGACGAAGTTAGAGCATGAGGTATTTGTAGAGTGTCAACCTTTGTGTGGAGGTCGGGGGCGCGCGATGGTTAACTCCTACCAACCTCCTGAAGGAAATATGCCCTAGAGGTAATAATAAAGTTATTATTTATTTCCTTATATCATGATAAATGTTTATTATTCATGCTAGAATTGTATTAACCGGAAACTTAATACATGTGTGAATACATAGACAAAACAGAGTGTCCCTAGTATGCCTTTACTAGACTAGCTCATTGATCAAATATGGTTATGTTTCCTAGCCATAGACATGAGTTGTCATTTGATCAACGGGATCACATCATTAGGAGAATGATCTGATGGACAAGACCCATCCGTTAGCTTAGCACTATGATCGTTTAAGTTTTACTGCTATTGCTTTCTTCATGACTTATACATGTTCCTATGACTATGAGATTATGCAACTCCCGAATACCGGAGGAACACTTTGTGTGCTACCAAACGTCACAACGTAACTGGGTGATTATAAAGGTACTCTACAGGTGTCTCCGAAGGTACTTGTTGGGTTGGCGTATTTCGAGATTAGGATTTGTCACTCCGATTGTCGGAGAGGTATCTCTGGGCCCACTCGGTAATGCACATCACTATAAGCCTTGCAAGCATTGCAGCTAATGAGTTAGTTGCGGGATGATGTATTACGGAACGAGTAAAGATACTTGCTGGTAACGAGATTGAACTAGGTATTGAGATACCGACGATCGAATCTCGGGCATGTAACATACCGATGACAAAGGGAACAATGTATGTTGTTATGCGGTTTGACCGATAAAGATCTTCGTAGAATATGTGGGAGCCAATATGAGCATCCAGGTTCCGCTATTGGTTATTGACCGGAGACGTGTCTCGGTCATGTCTACATAGTTCTCGAACCCGTAGGGTCCGCACGCTTAAGGTTTCGATGATAGTTTTATTATGAGTTTATGAGTTTTGATGTACCGAAGGAGTTCGGAGTCCCGGATGAGATCGGGGACATGACGAGGAGTCTCAAAATGGTCGAGACGTAAAAATCGATATATTGGACGACTATATTCGGACATCGGAAAGGTTCCGAGTGATTCGGGTATTTTCGGAGTACCGGGGAGTTACGGGAATAAAGGAGAGAGGCCAAAAGGAAGGAGGCGTGCACCCCCCTTCTGGTCCGAATTGGACAAGGGGTGTAGCCCCCTTTTCCTTCTCCCTCTCCCCCTCTTTCCTTCTCTCCTACTCCAGAAAGGAAAGGGGAATCCTACTAGGACTTGGGAGTCCTAGTAGGACTCCCCACACTTGGTGCGCCCCCTCTAGGGCCGGCCTCTCCCTCCCTCCTTTATATACGGGCGCAGGGGGGCACCTCTAGACACAACAATTGATCTCTTGATCTCTTAGCCGTGTGCGGTGCCCCCCTCCACCATAGTTCTCCTTGATAAATATTGTAGCGGTGCTTAGGCGAAGCCCTGCGACGGTAGAACATCAAGATCGTCACCACGCCGTCGTGCTGACGGAACTCTCCCTCGACACTCGGCTGGATCGGAGTTCGAGGGACGTCATCGAGCTGAACGTGTGCTAGAACTCGGAGGTGCCGTAGTTTCGGTGCTTGATCGGTCGGGCTGTGAAGACGTACGACTACATCAACCGCGTTGTTCTAACGCTTCCGCTTTCGATCTACGAGGGTACGTAGACTCACTCTCCCCTCTCGTTGCTTTGCATCTGGTAGATAGATCTTGCGTGATCGTAGGAAAATTTTAAAATACTACGTTCCCCAACAGTGGCATCATGAGCCAGGTTTATGCGTAGATGATATGCACGAGTAGAACACAAGTGAGTTGTGGACGATACTAGTCATACTGCTTACCAGCATGTCATACTTTGATTCGGCGGTATTGTTGGATGAAGCAGCCCGGACCGACATTACGCGTACGCTTACGCGAGACTGGTTCTACCGACGTGCTTCGCACACAGGTGGCTGGCGGGTGTCAGTTTCTCCAACTTTAGTTGAATCAAGTGTGGCTACGCCCGGTCCTTGTGAAGGTTAAAACAGCACATACTTGACGAAATATCGTTGTGGTTTTGTATGCATAGGTAAGAACGGTTCTTGCTAAGCCCGTAGCAGCCACGTAAAACTTGGAACAACAAAGTAGAGGACGTCTAACTTGTTTTTGCAGGGCATGTTGTGATGTGATATGGTCAAGACATGATGAGTTATACGGTTTTGTATGAAATGATCATGTTTTGTAAAGTTATCGGCAACTGGCAGGAGCCATATGGTTGTCGCTTTATTGTATGAAATGCAATCGCCATGTAATTGCTTTACTTTAGCACTAAGCGGTGGCGATAGTCGTAGAAGCAATAGTTGGCGAGACGACAACGATGCTACGATGGAGATCAAGGTGTCGCGCCGGTGACGAAGGTGATCATGACGGTGCTTTGGAGATGGAGATCAAAAGCACAAGATGATGATGGCCATATCATGTCACATATTTTGATTGCATGTGATGTTTATCTTATTATGCTTCTTATTTTGCTTAGTTCGACGGTAGCATTATAAGATGATCCCTTACTAAATTTCAAGGTATAAGTGTTCTCCCTGAGTATGCACCGTTGCGAAAGTTCGTCGTGCCGAGACACCACGTGATGATCGGGTGTGATAAGCTCTACGTTCAAATACAACGGGTGTAAGCCAGTTTTGCACACGCAGAATACTCGGGTTAAACTTGACGAGCCTAGCATATGCAGATATGGCCTTGGAACACTGGAGACCGAAAGGTCGAGCGTGAATCATATAGTAGATATGATCAACATAAGATGTTCACCATTGAAACTACTCCATCTCACGTGATGATCGGACATGGTTTAGTTGATTTGGATCACGTGATCATTTAGATGACTAGAGGGATGTCTATCTAAGTGGGAGTTCTTAAGTAATATGATTAAATTGAACTTTAATTTATCATGAACTTAGTCCTCGTAGTATTAGCATATCTATGTTGTAGATCAATAGCTCGCGATGTTACTCCCCGTTTATTTTTTTATATGTTCCTAGAGAAAACTAAGTTGAAAGATGTTAGTAGCAATGATGCGGAATTGTTCCGTGATCCGAGGATTATCCTCATTGCTGCACAGAGAATTATGTCCTTGATGCACCGCTAGGTGACATACCTATTGCAGGAGCAGATGTAGACATTATGAACGTTTTGACAAAAGCTCGGTATGATGACTACTTGATAGTTTAAGTGCACCATGCTTTACGGCTTAGAACCGGGACTTCAAAAACGTTTTGAACGCCACGGAGCATATAAGATGTTCCAAGAGTTGAAATTAGTATTTCATACTCATGCCCGTGTCGAGAGGTATAAGACTTCTGACAGTACTTTGCCTACAAGATGGAGGAGAATAGCTCAACCAGTGAGCATGTGCTCAGATTGTCTGGGTACTACAATTACTTGAATCAAGTGGGAGTTAATCTTCCAGATAAGATAGTAATTGACAAAGTTCTCTAGTCACTATCACCAATTTAGTAGAACTTTGTGATGAACTATAATATGCAAGGGATGACGAAAGGAATTCCCGAGCTCTTCGCGATGCTGAAGTCGGCGAAGGTAGAAATCATGAAAAAGCATCAAGTGTTGATGGTTAACAAGACCACTTGTTTCAAGTAAAGGGCAAAGGGATAGAAGGAGAACTTCAAGAAGAATGACAAGCAAGTTGTCACTCCCGTGAAGAAACCCAAAGCTAAAACTCAAGCCTGAAACTAAGTGCTTCTACTGCAAAGGAAATGGTCACTGGAAGTGGAACTGCCCTAGATACTTGGCGGATGAGAAGGATGGCAAAGTGAACAAAGGTATATTTTGATATACAGATTATTGATGTGTACTTTACTAGTGTTCATAGCAACCCCTGGGTATTTGATACCGGTTTAGTTGCTAAAATTAGTAACTCGAAACGAGAATTGCAGAATGAACAGAGACTAGTTAAAGGTGAAGTGACGATGTGTGTTGGAAGTGGTTCCAAGATTGATATGATCATCATCGCACACTCCCTATACTTTCGGGATTAGTGTAAAACCTAAATAAATGTTATTTGGCATTTGCGTTGAGCATGAATATGATTTGATCATATTTGTTGCAATACAGTTATTCATTTAAAGTCATAATAATTGTTATTCTGTTTACATGAATAAAACCTTCGATGGTCATACACCCAATGAAAATAGTTTGTTGGATCTCGATCGTGGTGATACACATATTCATAATATTGAAGCCAAAAGATGCAAGGTTAATAATGATAGTGCAACTTATTTGTGGCACTGCTGTTTAGGTCATAATGGTGTAAAGCGCATGAAGAAACTCCATAGTGATGGACTTTTGGAATCACTTGATTATGAATCACTTGGTGCTTGCGAACCATGCCTCATGGGCAAGATGACTAAAACTCCATTCTCCGGAACAATGGAGCGAGCAACAGATTTGTTGGAGATCACATACAGATGTATGTGGACCAATGAGTGTTGAAGCTCGCGGCGGGTATCGTTATTTTCTGACCTTCACTGATGATTTGAGCAGATATGGGTATATCTACTTAATGAAGCACAAGTCTAAAACATTTGAAAAGTTCAAAGAATTTGAGAGTGAAGTGGAGAATCATCGTAACAAGAAAATAAGAGTTTCTACGATATGATCGTAGAGGTAAAATATTTGAGTTAGCGAGTTTGGCCTTCAGTAAAAACAATGTGAAATAGTTTCACTACTCACGCCACCTGGAACACCATAGTGTAATGGTGTGTCCGAACGTCATAACCGTACTTTATTAGATATGGTGCGATCGATGATGTCTCTTACCGATCTACCACTATCGCTTTTGGGGTTATGCATTAGAGATAGATACATTCACGTTAAATAGGGCACCATCTAAATCCGTGGAGATGACACCGTATGAACTGTGGTTTGACGAGAAACCTAAGCTGTCATTTCTTTAAGTTTGGGACTGCGATGCTTATGTGAAAAAGTTTCAACATGATAAGCTCGAACCCAAATCGGAGAAGTAAATCTTCATAGGATACCCAAAAGAAACTGTTGGGTACACCTTCTATCACAGATCCGAAGGCAAGGTCTTTGTTGCTAAGAGTGGATCCTTTCTAGAGAAGGAGTTTCTCTCGAAAGAAGTGAGTGGGAGGAAAGTGGAACTTGATGAGGTAATTGTACCTTCTCCCGAATTGGATAGTAGTACATCACAGAAACTGGTTCCAGTGATTCCTACACCAATTAGTGAGGAAGCTAATGAAGATGATCATGAAACTTCGGATCAAGTTACTGTTGAACTTCGTAGATCAACCAGAGTACGTTCCGCACCAGAGTGGTATGGCAACCCGGTTCTGGAAGTCATGTTACTGGACCATGATGAACCTACGAACTATGAGGAAGCGATGATGAGCCCAGATTCCGCAAAATGGCTTGAGACCATGAAATCTGAGATGGGATCCATGTATGAGAACAAAGTGTGGACTTTGGTTGACTTGCCCGATGGTCGGCAAGCCATCGAAAATAAATGGATCTTCAAGAGGAAGACTGACGCTGACAGTAATGTTACTGTTTACAAAGCTCGACTTGTTGCGAAAGTTTTTCAACAAGTTCAAGGAGTTGACTACGATGAGACTTTCTCACCCGTAGCGATGCTTAAGTATGTCCGAATCATGTTAGCAATTGCCGCATTTTATGAAATCTGGCAAATGGATAACAAAACTGCATTCTTTAATGGATTTATTAAAGAAGACTTGTATATGATGCAACCAGAAGGTTTTGTCAATCCTAAAGGTGCTAACAAAATGTGCAAGCTCCAGCGATCCATCTATGGACTGGTGCAAGCATCTCGGAGTTGGAATATACGCTTTGATAAGTTGATCAAAGCATATAGATTTATACAGACTTGCGGTGAAGCATGTATTTAGAAGAAGTGAGTGGGAGCACTACAACCTTTCTGATAAGTATATGTGAATGACATATTGTCGATCGGAAATGATGTAGAATTTTCTGGAAAGCATAAAGGAGTGTTTGAAAGGAGTTTTTCAAAGAAAGACCTTGGTGAAGCTGCTTACATATTGGGCATCAAGATCTATAGAGATAGATCAAGACGCTTGATAAGACTTTCGATGAGTACATACCTTGATATGATTTTCAAGTAGTTCAAAATGGATCAGTCAAAGAAGGAGTTCTTACCTGACTTGTAAGGTGTGAAGTTGAGTAAGACTCAAAGCCAGACCACGGCAGAAAAATATAGAGAGAATGAAAGTCATTCCCTATGCCTCAGCCATAGGTTCTATAAAGTATGCCATGCTGTGTACCAAACATGTTGTGTACCTTGCCATGAGTTTGTCAAGAGGGTACAATAGTGATCCAGGAGTAGATCACTGTACAGCGGTCAAAATTATCCTTAGTAACTGGATGACTAAGGAAATGTTTCTCGATTATGGAGGTGATAAAGAGTTCGTCGTAAAGGGTTACGCCGATGCAAGCTTTGACACTAAATCCAGCTGACTCTAAGTATCAATCTGGATGCGTATTGAAAGTGGGAGCAATTAGCTAGAGTAGCTCCATGCAGAGCATTGTAGACACATAGACATTTGCGAAATACATACGGATCTGAATGTGACAGACCCGTTGACTAAACTTCTCTCACGAAGCAAAACATGATCACACCTTAGTACTCTTTGGGTGTTAATCACATAGCGATGTGAACTAGATTATTGACTCTAGTAAACCCTTTGGGTGTTAATCACATGACGATGTGAACTATCGGTGTTAAATCACATGGCGATGTGAACTAGATTATTGACTCTAGTGCAAGTGGGAGACTGAAGGAAATATGCCCTAGGGGCAATAATAAAGTTATTATTTATTTCCTTATATCATGATAAATGTTTATTATTCATGCTACAATTGTATTAACCGGAAACTTAATACATGTGTGAATACATAGACAAAATAGAGTGTCCCTAGTATGCCTCTACTAGACTAGCTCATTGATCAAAGATGGTTATGTTTCCTAGCCATAGACATGAGTTGTCATTTGATCAACGGGATCACATCATTAGGAGAATGATCTGATGGACAAGACCCATCCGTTAGCTTAGCACTATGATCGTTTAAGTTTTACTGCTATTGCTTTCTTCATGACTTATACATGTTCCTATGACTATGAGATTATGCAACTCCCGAATACCGGAGGAACACTTTGTGTGCTACCAAACGTCACAACGTAACTGGGTGATTATAAAGGTACTCTACAGGTGTCTCCGAAGGTACTTGTTGGGTTGGCGTATTTCGAGATTAGGATTTGTCACTCCGATTGTCGGAGAGGTATCTCTGGGCCCACTCGGTAATGCACATCACTATAAGCCTTGCAAGCATTGCAGCTAATGAGTTAGTTGCGGGATGATGTATTACGGAACGAGTAAAGAGACTTGTTGGTAACGAGATTGAACTAGGTATTGAGATACCGACGATCGAATCTCGGGCATGTAACATACCGATGACAAAGGGAACAATGTATGTTGTTATGCGGTTTGACCGATAAAGATCTTCGTAGAATATGTGGGAGCCAATATGATCATCCAGGTTCCGCTATTGGTTATTGACCGGAGATGTGTCTCGGTCATGTCTACATAGTTCTCGAACCCGTAGGGTCCGCACGCTTAAGGTTTCGATGATAGTTTTATTATGAGTTTATGAGTTTTGATGTACCGAAGGAGTTCGGAGTCCCGGATGAGATCGGGGACATGACGAGGAGTCTCAAAATGGTCGAGACGTAAAAATCGATATATTGGACGACTATATTCGGACATCGGAAAGGTTCCGAGTGATTCGGGTATTTTCGGAGTACCTGGGAGTTACGGGAATAGAGGAGAGAGGCCAAAAGGAAGGAGGCGTGCACCCCCCTTCTGGTCCGAATTGGACAAGGGGTGTAGCCCCTTTTCCTTCTCCCTCTCCCCCTCTTTCCTTCTCTCCTACTCCGGAAAGGAAAGGGGAATCCTACTAGGACTTGGGAGTCCTAGTAGGACTCCCCACACTTGGTGCGCCCCCTCTAGGGCCGGCCTCTCCCTCCCTCCTTTATATACGGGGGCAGGGGGCACCTCTAGACACAACAATTGATCTCTTGATCTCTTAGCCGTGTGCGGTGCCCCCCTCCACCATAGTTCTCCTCGATAAATATTGTAGCGGTGCTTAGGCGAAGCCCTGCGACGGTAGAACATCAAGATCGTCACCACGCCGTCGTGCTGACGGAACTCTCCCTCGACACTCGGCTGGATCGGAGTTCGAGGGACGTCATCGAGCTGAACGTGTGCTAGAACTCGAAGGTGCCGTAGTTTCGGTGCTTGATCGGTCGGGCTGTGAAGACGTACGACTACATCAACCGCGTTGTTCTAACGCTTCCGCTTTCGGTCTACGAGGGTACATAGACTCACTCTCCCCTCTCGTTGCTTTGCATCTGGTAGATAGATCTTGCGTGATCGTAGGAAAATTTTAAAATACTACGTTCCCCAACACCTCCCCCCTAGGAGCATGTGTTGATTGATTTGTTTTGATGACTCGTATATTTTTGCAATAAGTATATGAGTTCTTATGACTAATGTTGAGTCCATGGATTATACGCACTCTCACCCTTCCACCATTGCTAGCCTCTCTTGTACCACGTAACTTTCGCCGGTGTCATAAACCCACTATATATCCTTCCTCAAAACAACCACCATATTTTTTCTCAAAACAGCCACCTACCTACCTATCATGGCATTTCCATAGCCATTCCGAGATATATTGCCATGCAACTTTCCACCGTTCTGTTTATATGACACACATCATATTGTCATATTGTCATGCATGATCATGTAATTGACATCGTATTTGTGGCAAAGCCACCAAGTATAATCTTTTCATATATGTCACTCTTGTTTCATTGCATATCCCGGTACACCGCCGGAGGCATTCATATAGAGTCATACTTTGTTGTTGTAGTATCGAGTTGTAATATCGAGTTGTAATGAAAGTGTGATGATCATCATTATTAGAGCATTGTCCCATGGGAGGAAAGGCTAAATCTATAAAGCCCCTCCGCAAAAAAAAAGAAAAAAAAGAAAGGCCGAAGAAAAAAAGAAAGGACCAAAAAAAGAGACAATTGCTACTATCTTTTTCCACACTTGTGCTTCAAAGTAGCACCATGTTCTTCATTGTAGAGAGTCTCATGTTTAGTCCTTTTCATATACTAGTGGGAATTTTTATTATAGAACTTGGCTTGTATATTCCAACGATGGGCTTCCTCAAATGCACTAGGTCTTCGTGAGCAAGCAAGTTGGATGCACACCCACTAGTTTCTTTTGTTGAGCTTTCATTCATATTTAGCTCTAGTGCATCCGTTGCATGGCAATCCCTACTCACTCACATAGATATCCATTGATGGGCATCTCCATAGCCCGTTGATACGCCTAGTCGATGTGAGACTATCTCCCTCCTTTTTGTCTTCTCCACAACCACCTCTATTCCACCCATAGTGCTATATCCATGGCTCATGCTCATGTATTGCATGAAAGTTGAAAGGTTTGAAAAGATAGAGTATGAAAACAAATGCTTGGCTGAAATCGGGGTTGTGCATGATCTGAATATTTTGTGTGATGAAGAGGGAGCATAGCCAGACTATATGATTTTGTAGGGATAACTTTCTTTAGCCATAGTATTTTGAGAAGACATGATTGCTTTGTTAGTATTGCTTGAAGTATTGCTTGAAGTATTGTTATTTCTTATGTCAATATAGACTTTTATCTTGAATCTTTCAGATCCGAACATTCATGCCACAATTAAGAGGATTACATTGAAAAACTATATTGGTTAGCATTCCACATAAAAAATTCTTTCTTTATCATTTACCTACTCGAGGACGAGCAGGAATTAAGCTCCGGGATGCTTGATATGTCTCCAACGTATCTATAATTTTTGATTGTTCCATGCTATTATTTATGAAGTCTTCGATGTTTAATGGGCTTTATCATTCACTTTTATATCATTTTTGGGACTAACCTACTAACCCAAAGGCCCAGTCCAGATTGCTGTTTTTTGCCTATTTCGGGGTTTTGCAAAAAAGAATATCAAACGGAGTCCAAACAGAATGAAACCTTCGTGAGGGATATTTTTGGGGAAAATCACGCCAGAGGAACTTGAGAACCACGTCAGGGGAGCCTCGAGTGGCCCTCGAGGGTGGGGGGCGCGCCCCCTTCCTAGGGCGTGCCCCCCTGCCTCGAGGCCCACTCGATCATCCCCCGGTGCCCTCCTTCTTCCTATATAAGTCCACATACTCCATAAACTCCATATAAAGAGAAGAAACACTAATTCCACTGCCGTAGCTTCTGTTCCCGTGGAGATCCCATGTTGGAGCCTGTTCCGGAGCTCCACCGGAGGGGGATCCATCACGGAGGCCTTCATCATCATCATCATCGCCCTCACCATGAGTTCTGAGTAGTTTAACACAGACCTTCAGGTCCATAGCTAGTATCTAGATGGCTTCTTCTCTCTCTCTGGATCTCAATACAAAGTTCTCCTCGGTCTTCGAGGAGATCTATTCGATGTAATCTCTTTTTGCGGTGTGTTTGTCGAGATCCGATGAATTGTGAGTTTATGATCAAGGTTATCTATGAAAGATATTTGGTTCTTCTCTGAACTTTTTATGTGTGCTCATAATATCCTTGCAAGTCTCTTCGAATTATTGGTTTGGTTTGGCCTACTAGATCTATAGTTCTTGCAATGGGAGAAGTGATTGGCTTTGGGTTCAATCTTGCGGTGTCCTTTCCCAGTGACAGTAGGGGCAGCAAGGCACGTATTGTATTGTTGCCATCGAGGATAAAAAGATGGGGTTTATATCATATTGATTGAGTTTATCCCTCTACATCATGTCATCTTGCTTAAGGCGTTACTCTGTTCGTATGAAGTCAATACACTAGATGCATGCTGGATAGCGGTCGATGTGTGGAGTAATAGTAGTAGATGCAGGCAGGAGTCGGTCTACTTGTCTCGGACATGATGACTATATACAATGATCATGCCTAGATAGTCTCATAATTATTCGCTTTTCTATCAATTGCTCGACAGTAATTTGTTTACCCACCGTAGAATATCACTATCATGAGAGAAGCCACTAGAGAAAACTATGGCCCCCGGGTCTATTCTCAACATATCAATCGACATCTACTTTAGTTTTACCGCTTTTATTTGATGTTTTATTAAACTAAAAATACCAAAAATATAAACTATCATCTCTATCAGATCTCACTTTCGTAAGTGACCGTAAAGGGATTGACAACCCCTTATCGCGTTGGCTGCGAAGTTCTTATTTGTTTGTGCATGTGCGAGGGACTCGCACATGGTCTCCTACTGGATTGATACCTTGGTTCTCAAAAACTGAGGGAAATACTTACGCTACTGTGCTGCATCTCCCTTTTCTCTTCGAGGGAATACAAAGCAAGCTCAAGAGGTAGCAAGGGCCCTTGACCCTATGTGGGAGCCACATATGCCTCCGTGTATCTCTGCCAACAGCTCCAGTCCTTCCTCTCGGGGAATGCACTTCAATTTCACGTCGTTCGCCCTTTTTCTATACAAGACTTCATCGACGAACTGATCCATGGCAGACCGACGGGCTACTTTCTTCGCTTCTTCTTGCTCCTCAGGAAGCTCCCCTGCTTGGAGAAGTCGGACGGTATGCCATGCCCATGCCGGAGCCTGGGGCTCGATGGTAAGGACTAAAGGCATCTCCTCTACCGTAGGAGCAGCTGTCTCCACGGCCAGGGCTTAACGCACTGCCGAAGTCTGATGCCCTACGACAGGCTCAGCGTCCCCGGCAACATCTTTGCCGGCAGCCCCTGGGAGCTCAGCAGAAAAGTACTTGCCGGGACCTGATTTCCTTCCCTTGTTCTGCTCTATCGATGGTTCAACAGATGGTTGAGTTAATCGAAGCACAAAAGTACCTGGTTCCACAAGTAGTTTGAGGGCGGTGCGCTTTGACAAGTAGTCGGCAATGTCGTTCTCCACAAAGGAAGCATGCTCTGGTTTTATATCGTCAAGACGTTCCTCCAGCTTCCTCACTTCATCTACGTAGGCCTCCATCAACGGGCTCTGGTAATCCTTGTTAACTTGCTTGATGACAAGCTGCGAATCACCCCTGACGATGAGCTTCTTGATTCCGAGGTCTGCCGCGATCCTGAGACCGGCAAGCAGTCCGTCGTACTCGGCAGTGTTGTTCGTTGACATCTCCATGGGGAAGTGCATCTGGACCACATACTTGAGGTGCTCTCTAGTGGGCGCAATGAGCAGCACACCAGCACCGGCGCCTTGCAGCGCGAAAGCTCTGTCAAAGTACATAACCCAGTCGTGACTTGTTTCCTTGCCGGGGAGAGTGGTCTCCTGGATCTCTTCGACGGTGTTGAGGTCCATTCTGCAACGAACTCTGCCAAGACTCTACTCTGAATCGTCGAAGTGCTTTCAAACTTCAAACCAAAGCTCGACAGTTCCAAGGCCCATTCCACAATCCTCCTGGCCACATTTGGGTTATGCAATATCCGCTGCAGCGGGAGGCGGGTGACAACGATAATTTCATGTGCTTGGAAGTAATGACACGGCTTCCTCGAGGCAATAAGGAGGCCAAAGAGCAATTTCTGCACACCGGAGTACCTTGACCTAGCCCCCTGCAAGAGGGAGCTGACAAAGTAAACCGGGTGCTGCATCATCTTATTCTTTTGCACTACTTCATTTGGTTGCGTCGCTTCTGCCCCAGTGGCGTCAGGTTCTGTTGTTGCTATTACTTCCGTATTGACATCTCTCTGGGCTACCAGCGCAACACTAACCACTTGATTCGTCGCCGCTAGATATAGCAGCAATGGCTCTTGGGGTTTAGGCGCAACCAGTATTGGCGTAGAGGAGAGGTATTTCTTCAAATCTTGTAGAGTTGCTTCGGCTTCTGGGGTCCACTCCATTGGGCCCACCTTTTTCAAGATTTTGAAAAAGGGAAGGGCACACTCGACAGATTTGGAGATGAATCTGCTCATGGCGGCAACGTAGCCAGCAAGCCGACGCACATCCTTGATCTGCCTGGGTGACTCAATTTGCTCGATAGCCTTGATCTTGTCTGGATTCACCTCGATCCCGCACTGTGACACGAATAAACCAAGAAGCTTGCCGGACGGAATGCCAAAGACACACTTCTCAGGGTTCAGCTTGAGGCTGATCTTGCGCAAATTCACAAACGTCTCTTCTAAATCCTGTATGAGTGTTGCCTTGTCCTTGGTTTTGACCACTATGTCATCCATATAGGCTTCCATATTTCTATGTAGCTGAGGCTCAAAACCAATTTGGACTGCTCTTGCAAATGTTGATCCAGCACTCTTCAACCCGAAAGGCATTCGTATAAAACAATACATACCACATGGGGTGATGAACGCTGTCTTCACTTCATCCTCTCTCGTCATGAAGATTTGATGGTATCCTGAGTAAGCGTCAAGGAATGATAACAGGCCACACCCGGTCGTGGAGTCTACAATCTGGTCAATGCGCGGCAACGGGAAATGGTTCTTTGGACAGGCCTTATTGATGTCTATGTAATCAATACACAGTCTCCACTTCCCATTTGCCTTGCGCACCACCACCGGATTGGCCAACCACGTTGGATGGAGTACTCCTCTCACCAAACTTGTTGCCTCCAACTTCCTGATTTCCTCTATCATGAACTCTTGCCTTTCCATAGCTTTCTTCCTGACCTTCTGCTTGACGGGCCGGGCGTGAGGGTAGACATCAAGATGGTGCTCAATCACCTCCCTGGGAACGCCGGGGATGTCGGATGCTTGCCACGCAAACACGTTGATATTTGCCCGCAGTAAGGTGACGAGCGCGCCTTCCTATTTGCTGTCGAGGGCGGAGCTTATGGTGAAAGCCCCTCCCGTAACATCCTCCTTGATGGACACCTTCTTGGTTTCTGGTGGTGCAGCTCTAGATTTCTTGCTCTTGCCGGTGGATCCCTCTGGCACATCCTCAATGGGAGCACTGCACTCCAAAGAGGTGCGCTTGCCGGAGTGGGTGCGAGAGGTCTTACCGGTCTTCTTCCCTCTTGGGGCTTCAGCAGCAGGAGCAAGTGCCTTGGCGGCAGTCGCTGCAACTACCTCCCGGTAAAGTTGATCAGCGCAGATCAGCACATCCTTCTTGTCGGAGGGGACGGTGATGACGGTCATCGGCCCAGGCATCTTCAGCGTGTTGTAGGCGTAATGTGATGCTGCCATGAACTTGGCCAACGCTGGGCGGCCGAAGATCCCGTTGTAAGGCAGGGGGACTCGGCAATATAAAAAACAACCCTCTCTGTCCTATAGTTCAGCTCGCCTCCGAATGTCACAAGCAGCGTGTCTTTTCCCTTCGGCTGACTCCTTCCCGGGCTGACCCCTTGAAACATGCCCGTCTCTTGGAGGTCTCCATCAGGAATTTGCAGCCTTTTGATCATAGTGGGCGAAATCAAGTTCAGACCAGCCCCGCCATCAACCATCATTTTCGTCACCTTGAGGTTGCGTATTGTTGGTGAAACCAACAATGGCAAACACCCGACCGCAGTTGTGCGATCGGGGTGATCCTCGGTGTAAAAAATGATTGGTGTGCTGGACCACCACAACGACTTCAGGGCATCGAACGATGGTTCCGCTGCCGTGATCTCACGCGCCCACTGCTTGAGCTCGCGGTGAGAGGTGTGCAGAGAGGCACCACCATCGACGCACATGGCCTCCGTAGCTTTCTGGAATTCTTGCTCGCCGGACTCGTCGTCCTCATCATGATCATCGTCTTCTTGCTTCTTCTTGCGGCCTCGAGCGGGCCTTTCTTGTTGGTTATCCTTGCCGCAGCGGCCAGGCTAGCCGCCATGCTTCTTGATGGATCCCTCAGCACCATCTTGGCCCTTCTCCTTGTCCCACCTTTCATATTCGATTTTTTGCTTCTCTGCGAGCTGCTCGACTTGCCGATAGTTCTGGATGTCATGGCCCTTGGTGCGGTGGATATTGCAGTACTGCTTGTTGGAGCCTCCTAGCTTGCCGGCAGCCGCCAAGGCCCGGTAGGCGACACACCCGGCAACTTCCTTGCCGGGGTCATCTGCCTTGGTCTTCTTGGCAGCGCCGTCGTCGTCGGATCCCACGACGGCTAGCACGGCCTTGCCCTTGCATTTCCTATTGCGACATCGGCCCTTCTTTGTCGGGGCAACGACGCCTTCGTCTGAGGAATCGGTTTCCACACCGGTGTCTTCGCCGGGGTGATTCCTTCCCTCTTCGGCCCGAGCGCATCTGTCGGCCAGAACATAGAGTTCGGCCACATCCTTGACCTTATTCATCGCCAGCTCTTTGTGCATCTTGTGGTTATGCACATTCTGATGGAATGCGCTGATGACGGCTGCGGGATGAACATCTGGGATGTTGTACTGCCCTCGACTGAATCTCTATATGTACTTCCGTAAGTTTTCACCTTCTTTCTGGGGGATGACATGCAAATCGCTTGCCTGGCGATGAGCCTGGTGGCCTCCTGTAAAGGTGCCGACAAACTCATGGCACATATCCGACCAAGAAGAAATAGAATCTACTAGCAAGTGCATCAACCATAACATGACGTTGGATTTAAGCGCCAACGGGAAGTAATTGGCAAGCACCTTGTTGTCATGTACTCCGGCGGCCTGCATCGCGATGGTGTAAATGCTGAGGAACTCTGACGGGTGAGTCTTGCCATTGTACTTCTTGCCGACGTTAGGCTTGAATGTGCGGTGAGTGGGCCACTGGAACTACCGTAGCTCACGGGTAAAGGCTGGACAGCCTACCTCGTAAGGTAAGCCTCCAGCCCCCCCGGTGCTGGGTGGTCCATAGTGGGCCCTACCCGCCCGTCTGACCGATGGCGTGCTTCGCGCCGGTGCTCGATGGTAGTTCGAGCATCTTCATGGGCTCGCTCCCAAAGAACTTGGCATTGATGGTGGTGGGTCGGTGGGTCGGACGACGCTATGGAAATGTTATCGCAAGCGTCGTCCCAACGGACCGGTGCCCGTGGTAACTGGCGAGGAGGAGGAGAATGCACCATGGCTGCAGCACCTCCGGTCCTTCCACCACTGGCGTGCGGTGGCTTGACAGAGTGTCGGCCTGAGGGCCCTACTGACCATGGCTCGTCTTTGTTGGCAATGCCAACGAGGCTCTAGATGGTTGCTCTCCACTCGTCGAGCTTCTCCGCTGCAGGAGGGAAGTTGAGGAGCAAATGCGCGCGCGCTAAGGCCTCCACCGGTGTGGGCGGCGGCGAAAGCTGCATGGACCGTGATGCACTCCGACTTCTAACCACGTTAGAAGGAGCTCTATCACGGCCCTGTGGATGTACGCCATTTTCGCCAGCACCTCGGTGAGCATGTTGATCTTCTATGTCCTGCGAATGATGCGCAGGGCTCTTTCCGCGGCGGCGCCCGGGGTCACCAACGTGGCGAAGCTGCTCATCACGCACGACTTGGGGGGAGCGTGTTGTGGGCGCCGAAGTGGGCGTCTTGGAAGCCGTCGTGCCACCCGTACGTGGCATGACGCCGCTCTTGGAGGGCCCCGTGCCGCCTATGGGGGGCCCGGCTCCACCTTTGGACTTGGCGGCGTGCGACTCGTCGTCTTGTGTACGAGCGACGCTGCTCGCCAAGCTTCGGCAGCTGGAGCGACGTGGGTATTCACGTGCCGCGCCTTGACTTCCATCCGCGACGACCCCGTCACCTGCCTGCACCGGCACGGGCCGTTCGGCTCCAGATAAGCCAATCACCGTGATCGTCTTCTTCTTGGGAGCCATGGCGATGAAGAACTGTTAAACTAATCGCTGGACCAGATTTTCACAACTGCGCCCCTACCTGGCGCGCCAAAGATGTCGGGGACAACACCTATGGGATCACGGGAATCCCTTCTACGGTTGACGGGCGCGGGGTTGTGCAAAGAGCGAGTCTAGGAATCAGCACAAGAATCGTTTACCCAGGTTAGGGCCGCGAAGATGTGTAATACCCTAGTCCTGCTTTGATGTGTATTTGAGTGTTCTTGAGCTTCTTGAACTAGCTACGGTGCGTGTCTAGTCCAAAAGATCTGAATCCTTCTCCAGTTTGCCTCGGACCTCCTTTTATAGTCAAAAGGGGTTGCCACAGTGGCACACAGGAGGTGGAAAGGTATACAGTGTACAAGCTTATCTCCTGCCATTACGGGACAAGACGCAATAAATGCGCTACTTAGGTCTCCACTTGCTTTATCGGGGACGACAATGAGGCCCATCCCGTCCGCCGCCGCTCCGTCTGGCTGCGACGCGTGTCCAGGCCAATGAGGCATGCATCGCCATGTAGGTTGGCACGCAGCTGACATGGCGTGGTGGTAGGGTCTTCACGAAGATATGCATGCCACAACGCAGGTGCTTGACTAGCTGGATCAGGGACCACGTAATGCCATGTGGGTACTTTGCATGAGCTAGTGGGTCGGCCGCCAAGCTAGGGCGATGATGGGGCGACAAGGGCTTGCCGTGGTCTTCCGTTTGTTCCCGACAAGGGTCTTGCCGGGGCCTTTGTGAGCGCCCTCGGCAAGAGGCTTGCCGGGGCTTCGGGGGTATGTTCGGCAAGGAGCCTTGCCAAGGCCTCGTGGGCATCCTCGGCAAGGAGCCTTGTTGTCGTCTGCTACCTCTTGAGCTTGCGTTGTATTCCCTCGAAGAGGAAAGGGAGATGCAGCACAGTAGCGTAAGTATTTCCCTCAGTTTTTGAGAACCAAGGTATCAATCCAGTAGGAGACCACGCGCCAGTCCATTGCACCTGCACAAACAAATAAGAACTTCGCAGCCAACGCGATAAGGGGTTGTCAATCCCTTTATGGTCACTTACGAAAGTGAGATCTGATAGAGATGATAGTTTATATTTTTGGTTTAATAAAACAGCAAATAAAAGCAAGAAAAGTAAAGTAGATGTAGATTGATATGTAGAGAATAGACCCGGGGGCTGTAGTTTTCTCTAGTGGCTTCTCTCATGATAGCGGTATTCTACGGCGGGTAAACAAATTACTGTCGAGCAATTGATAGAAAAGCGAATAATTATGAGACTATCTAGGCATGATCATTGTATATAGGCATCACATCCAAGACAAGTAGACCGACTCCTGCCTGCATCTACTACTATTACTCCACACATCGACCGCTATCCAGCATGCATCTAGTGTATTGAGTTCTTACGAACAGAGTAACACCTTAAGCAAGATGACATGATGTAGAGGGATAAACTCAAGCAATATGATGAAAACCCCATCTTTTTATCCTCGATGGCAACAATACAATACGTGCCTTGCTGAACCTACTGTCACTGGGAAAGGACACCGCAAGATTGAACCCAAAGCCAAGCACTTCTCCCATTGCAAGAACTATAGATCCCGTAGGCCAAACCAAACCAATAATTCGAAGAGACTTGCAAGGATATTATGAGCACACATAAAAAGTTCAGAGAAGAACCAAATATCTTTCATAGATAACCTTGATCATAAACTCACAATATATCGGATCTCAACAAACACACCGCAAAAATAGATTACATCGAATAGATCTCCTCGAAGACCGAGGAGAACTTTGTATTGAGAGGCGGAGAGAGAGAAGAAGCCACCTAGATACTAGGTATGGACCCGAAGGTCTGTGGTAAACTACTCACAACTCATGGTGAGGGTGATGATGATGATGATGAAGGCCTCCGTGATGGATCCCCCTCCCGAAACAGGCTCCAAGATGGGATCTCCAAGGGAACAGCAGCTACGACGGTGGAATTAGGGTTTTCTCTCTGCCTTTGGAGTTTCTGGGGTACGTAGGCATACATAGGAGGAAGAGGGGCACCAGGGGCCACGGGGCCTGCCCTCGAGGCAGGGGGCGCGCCCTGGGAAGGGGGCACGCCTCCCACCCTCGAGGGTGGCCCCCCTATCCTCTGGCTTGGCTCCGAAGTTTATCTTGCGTGATTTCCTCCAAACATATCTCCTGCGAAGGTTTCATTCCGTTTGGACTCCGTTTGATATTCCTTTTCTGCAAAATCCTGAAATAGGCAAAAAATAGCAATCTGGACTGGGCCTTTGGGTTAGTAGGTTAGTCCCAAAAATGATATAAAAGTGAATGATAAAGCCCATTAAACATCTAAGACTTCATAAATAATAGCATGAAACAATAAAAAATTATAGATACGTTGGAGACGTATCAAGCATCCCCAAGCTTAATTCCTGCTCGTCCTCGAGTAGGTAAATGATAAAGAAAGAATTTTTGATGTGGAATGCTAACCAATATAGTTTTTCAATGTAATTCTCTTAATTGTGGCATGAATGTTCAGATCTGAAAGATTCTAGATAAAAGTCTATATTGACATAAGAAATAACAATACTTCAAGCAATACTAACAAAGCAATCACGTCTTCTCAAAATACTATGGCAAAAGAAAGTTATCCCTACAAAATCATATAGTGTTGGCTATGCTCCCTTGCTATCACACAAAATATTCATATCATGCACAACCCCGATTTCAGCCAAGCATTTGTTTTCATGCTCTATCTTTTCAAACCTTTCAACTTTCACGCAATACATGAGCGTGAGCCATGGATATAGCACTATGGGTGGAATAGAGGTGGTTGTGGAGAAGACAAAAAGAGGGAGTTAGTCTCACACCGACTAGGCGTATCAACGGGCTATGGAGATGCCCATCAATAGATATCAATGTGAGTGAGTACGTATTGCCATGCAATGGATGCATTAGAGCTAAATATGAATGAAAGCTCAACAAAAGAAACTAGTGGGTGTGCATCCAACTTGCTTCCTCACGAAGACCTAGGGCATTTGAGGAAGCCCATAGTTGGAATATACAAGCCAAGTTATATAACGAAAATTCCCACTAGTATATGAAAGTGACTAAACATGAGACTCTCTACAATGAAGAACATGGTGCTACTTTGAAGCACAAGTGTGCTAAAAGATAGTAGCAATTGTCCCTTTTTCTTTCCCTTTTTTAACCTTTTTTCTTTTCCTTTTTTTGGGCCTTTCTTTTTATTTTCTTTTCTTTGGCCTTTCTTCTTTTTTTTCTTTTTTTTTGCGGAGGGGCTTTATAGATTCAGCCTTTCCTCCCATGGGGCAATGCTCTATAAATGATGATCATCACACTTTCATTACAACAGAAGATTACAACTCGATACTACAACAACAAAGTATGACTCGATATGAATGCCTCCGGCGGTGTACCGATATGTGCAATGAAACAAGAGTGACATGTATAAAGATTATGCATGGTGGCCTCGCCACAAATACGATGTCAACTACATGATTATGCAATGTCAATATGACAGTATGATGCGTGCCATATAAACGGAACGGTGGAAAGTTGCATGGGAATATATCTCGGAATGGCTATGGAAATGCCATGATAGGTAGGTATGCTGGTTGTTTTGAGGAACAATATGGTGGCTGTTTTGAGGAAGGATATACAGTGGGTTTATGGCACCGGCGAAAGTTGCGCGGTACAAGAGAGGCTAACAATGGTGGAAGGGTGAGAGTGCGTATAATCCATGGACTCAACATTAGTCATAAGAACTCATATACTTATTGCAAAAATCTACGAGTCATAAAAACAAAGAAATCAACGCATGCCCCTAGGGGGGACGTTGGTAGGAGTTAACCATCGCGCGCCCCTGACCTCCACACAAAGGTTGGCACTCTACAAATACCTCATGCTTTAACTTAGTCACACAACGGTTCACCATACGTGTATGCTACGGGAATCACTAACCTTAACACAAATATTTCTCAATTTCATAATTACTCCACTAGCATGACTCTAATATCACTATCCTCATGCCTCAAAACAATTATCAAGCATCCAACATCTCTTTCTACTCAATGCACTTGGTGTGAATTTTTTTACTACATTGATATTGGATGTTTATCATGTGAAGACTAGTTTCTCTAGCCTAAACACTTTACCATGCTGTTTTAATAGACTCTCAAATAGATCTAAGTGAATCATGAGAGTTCAACAATTTCTACAAAATATTGCCACCACCGTGCTCTAAAAGATATAAGTGAAGCACTAGAGCAAAAGCTATTCAACTCAAAAGATATAAGTGAAGCATATAGAGTGTTCTAACAATTTCTAGGGCATATTTAACTCTCTCAAATAGGTGTGTCCAACAAGGATGATTGGGGAAAACTAACAAGCAAAGACTCAAATTATAAAAGACGCTCCAAGCAAAACACATAATCATGTTGCGAATAAAAATATAGCTCCAAGTATAGTTACCGATGGATGAAGACGAAAGAGGGGATGCCTTCCCGGGGCATCCCCAAGCTTAGGCTTTTAATTATCTTGAATTTACTTGGGGTTCCATGGGCATCCCCAAGCTTAGGCCTTTGCTACTCGTTGTTCCATAGTCCATCAAAGCAATACTCAAAACTTGAAAACTTCACAACACAAAACTTAGACAAAAAATCTCGTGAGCTCCGTTAGTAAGAGAAAGCAAACCACCACTCAAAGGTACAGCAAGGAATTCATTCATTGTTTATATTGGTGTTAAACCTACTGTACTCCAAGTTCTCTATGGTTCATATCCTCCAATATTACTCATAGATGCATCGGAATAAGCAAACAACACACGAAAAACAGAATCTGTCAAAAACAGAACAGCCTGTAGTAATCTGCTGGGTTCGCCTACTTCTGGAACTCCACAAAATACAAACTAAATTGGTAAATTTGAGAAATTTGTCTACCAATCATCATAAAAAAGAATCAACTAAAAATCACGCTCCAATAAAATCTGAAGACTACTTTAGCCAACGCTAACGATTCTGTTTTTCACAGCAAGATCATATAAACTTCACACAAGTCTTAACAAAGGTTCTACTTGGCACAAACACTAAACAAAACATGAAAACACATCTAATCAGAGGCTAGATGCAATATTTATTCCCTAACAGCAACAAAAAAACATAAAATTGGGTTTTCTCCCAACAAGCGCTATCGTTTTACGCCCCTAGCTAGGCACGATACAAGATAGATCTAGGTATTGCCATCTTTGGAAGGCAATCCATAAGTGGCTCTCATGATAGATTCATATGGTAATTTGATTCTATTTATAGGAAAGTGTTCCATGCCTTTCCTTAACGGAAATTGAAATCTAATATTTCCTTCCTTCATATCAATAATTGCACCAATCGTTCTAAGGAAAGGTCTACCAACAATAATAGGACATGAAAGATTGCAATCTATATCAAGAACAATGAATTCTATGGGCACATAATTTCTATTGGCAACAATAAGAACATCATCAATTCTTCCCATAGGTTTCTTAATAGTGGAATCCGCAAGATGCAAATTTAAAGAGCAATCATCAAACTCATGGAACCCTAGCAAATCACATAAAGCTTTTGGGATAGTGGAAACACTAGCACCCAAATCACACAAAGCATAGCATTCATGATCTTTTATTTGTATTTTGATAGTAGGTTCCCATTCATCATAAAGCTTTCTAGGTATAGAAACTTCCAACTCAAGTTTTTCTTCATAAGATTGCATCAAAGCATCAACTATATGTTTGGTGAAGCTTTATTTTGACTATAAGCATGCGGAGAATTTAGCACGGATTGCATCAAGGAAATACAATCCATCAAAGAGCAATTATCATAATTGAATCCCTTGAAATAAAAAGTAGTGGGTTCATCACTATGCAAAGTTTTAATCTCTTCAATCCCACTTTTAGCAATTTTAGCATCAAGATCTAAAAACTCCGAATTATTGGGACACCTTAAAGCAGAATCATCTCCAATCCTATTATCATCAAGGTTAATACTAGAAAACAAGGATCTAATAGGAGACACATCAATAACTTTCAGATCTTCATCTTTATTATCACGATAACTAGAAGAACACAATTTAATATAATCTTCTCTTTTAGCACGCATTCTAGCGGTTCTTTCTTTGCATTCATCAATGGAAATTCTCATGGCTTTGAGAGACTCATTGATATCATGATTAGGTGGGATTGATCTAAGTTTTAAAGAATCAACATCAAGAGTAATTCTATCCACACTTCTAGCCAGTTCATCAACTTTAAGCAATTTCTCTTCAAGCATAGCATTGAAATTCTTTTGCGAGATCATAAAATCCTTAACACTAGTTTCAAATTCAGAAGGCATCTTTCCATAAGAGTTGTTGTAGGAATTACCAAAATTATTAGAGGAATTACTAGGAAAAGGCCTAGGATTAAAATTACATCTATAAGCATTGTTAGCAAAATTATTCCTACCAACAAAATTCACATCCAAAGATTCATTGTTATTCTCAATCAAAGTGGACAAATGCATATCATTAGGATAAGAAGAAGCACTCTTAGCAACAAACAATTTCATAAGTTCATCCATCTTTCCACTCAAAACACTAATCTCTTCGATAGCATGCACTTTTTTACTAGTAGATCTTTAGGTGTGCCATTGAGAATAAATAACCATAATATTATCTAGGAGTTTGGTAGCTTCTCCTAAGTTAGTTTCCATGAAAGTGCCTCCGGCGGCCGAATCTAAAAGATTTCTAGAAGCAAAATTCAAGCCAGTATAAAAGTTCTGAATAATCATCCATAGATTCAAACCATGTGTAGGGCAATTACGTATCATTAAGTTCATTCTCTCCCAAGCTTGTGCAACATGCTCATGATCTAGTTGCTTTAAATTCATAATATCGTTTCTAAGAGAGATGATCTTAGCAGGAGGGAAATACTTAGAGATAAAAGCATCTTTGCACTTATTCCACGAATCAATACTATTTCTAGGCAAAGAGGAGAACCAAGTTTTAACGCAGTCTCTAAGTGAAAACAGAAATAACTTCAATTTAACAATATTGTTATCCGTATCCCTTTTCTTTTGCATATCACACAAATCAACAAAGTTGTTTAGATGGGTAGCGGCATCTTTACTAGGAAGGCCGGAGAATTGATTTTTCATGACAAGATTCAACAAAGCAGCATTGATCTCACAAGATTCAGCATCGGTAATAGGAGCAATCTGAGTGCTAATAAAATCATTGTTGTTGGTATTGGAAAAGTCACACAATTTGGTATTGTTCTAAGCCATAGTGACAAGCAAGCAATCCAACACACACAAGCAAACAAGAAGCAAGCGAACGAGAAACACACGGTAGAAGAAGGGCGAATAAAACGACAAAGGTGAAGTGGGGGAGAGGAAAACAAGAGGCAAATAAATGTAATGCGAAGGATAAGGGTTTGTGATAGGTACTTGGTATATGACTTTTGCGTAAGCTTCCCCGGCAACGGCGCCAGAAATTCTTCTTGCTACCTCTTGAGCTTGCGTTGTATTCCCTCGAAGAGGAAAGGGAGATGCAGCACAGTAGCGTAAGTATTTCCCTTAGTTTTTGAGAACCAAGGTATCAATCCAGTAGGAGACCACGCGCCAGTCCCTCACACCTGCACAAACAAATAAGAACTTCGCTGCCAACGCGATAAGGGGCTGTCAATCCATTTACGGACACTTACGAAGGTGAGATCTGATAGAGATGATAGTTTATATATTTGGTATTTTTGGTTTAATAAAACAACAAATAAAAGCAAGAAAAGTAAAGTAGATGTAGATTGATATGTTGAGAATAGACCCGGGGCCATAGTTTTCTCTAGTGGCTTCTCTCATGATAGCGGTATTCTACGGCGGGTAAACAAATTACTGTCGAGCAATTGATAGAAAAGCAAATAATTATGAGACTATCTAGGCATGATCATTGTATATATGCATCACGTCCGAGACAAGTACACCGACTCCTGCCTGCATCTACTACTATTACTCCACACATCGACCGCTATCCAGCATGCATCTAGTGTATTGAGTTCTTACGAATAGAGTAACGCCTTAAGCAAGATGACATGATGTAGAGCGATAAACTCAAGCAATATGATGAAGACCCCATCTTTTTATCCTCGATGGCAACAATACAATACATGCCTTGCTGCCCCTACTGTCACTGGGAAAGGACACTGCAAGATTGAACCCAAAGCCAAGCACTTCTCCCATTGCAAGAACTATAGATCTAGTAGGCCAAACCAAACCAATAATTCGAAGAGACTTGCAAGGATATTATGAGCACACATAAAAAGTTCAGAGAAGAACCAAATATCTTTCATAGATAACCTTGATCATAAACTCAAAATTCATCGAATCTCGACAAACACACCGCAAAAAGAGATTACATCGAATAGATCTCCTCGAAGACCGAGGAGAACTTTGTATTGAGATCCGTAGAGAGAGAAGAAGCCATCTAGATACTAGCTATTGACCCGAAGGTCTGTGGTAAACTACTCACAACTCATGGTGAGGGCGATGATGATGGTGATGAAGGCCTCCGTGATGGACCCCCCTCCCGGAACAGGCTCCAAGATGGGATGTCCACGGGAACAGCAGCTACGGCGGTGGAATTAGGGTTTTCTCTCAGCCTTTAGAGTTTCTGGGGTACGTAGGCATATATAGGAGGAGGAGGGGCACCAGGGGCCACGGGGCCTGCCCTTGAGGCAGGGGGGCGCGCCCTGGGAAGGGGGGCGTGCCCCAACCCTCGAGGGTGGGCCCCCTATCCTCTGGCTTGGCTCCGAAGTTTATCTCGCATGATTTCCTCCAAAAATATCTCCTGCGAAGGTTTCATTCCGTTTGGACTCCGTTTGATATTCCTTTTCTGCAAAACCCTGAAATAGGCAAAAAACAGCAATCTGGACTGGTCCTTTGGGTTAGTAGGTTAGTCCCAAAAATGATATAAAAGTGAATGATAAAGCCCATTAAACATCTAAGACTTCATAAATAATAGCATGGAACAATCAAAAATTATAGATACGTTGGAGACGTATCATCGTCTTGTCTTATGGTTCTCATCTAGGATTCGTAGACCCTTTGTCTTCACAAAGATCTACATGCCATCACGCAGGCATTTCCCGAGCCTTGGTTCCAACATTGTTGACGGTGTCGGAGCTCCTAGGCTCAAGGGTGGCTGCAACGGAGGCGTTGGGTGAGTTGCCCCGGCAAGGGTTCTTGCCGGGGCGTGCAGGCCGCCCCGACAAGGGTCTTGCCGGGGGAAGCTTATCTTGTTGCTTGGCCTTCTCGCGCCACTGTCTTGGCGCTACTCTGGTAGTCTTATGCTTCGGTTTCCCTCCTCTGCCCTGTTAGGTGTGCCCGTGGGCGTGGCTCTGACTGCCCGTGCACAAGTAAGGGGTACAAAGGAGAGCCCTTACTTTTGTGCACCGACAATAGGCATCCAAAGGAGATATAATAAAAACTTCCATATAAAAAGTATGATTGTTTAAAGATTTGAGGATGGTAATATTAGAATCATGCTAGTAGTAAATTGTGGGATTGAGGAAATAATTGTGTTAAGGTTCGTGATTCTCTTAGCATGCACGTATGGTCTCCTAACTATGCAACTGAATTGAAGCACTTGTGTCTTGATTGTTTACCTTTGTGTGAAGGTCGGGGGCACGTGATGGTGAACTCCTACCAACCTCCCCCTAGGAGCATGTGATGACTGCTAGGACTATGTTAGTTTTTCCCCCAAAGAGGAAGGGATGATGGAGTATAACAGCGGTATGTATTTCCCTCAGTGATGAAACCAAGATTATCGAAACAGTAGGAGAACAAAGCAACACAACGTAAACATCACCTGCACACAAATAACAAATACTCGCAACAAAACGTGTAAAAGGGGTTGTCAATCCCTTTTGGGTAACGGACGTGAGAGAGATATAAATATTGATAGATTGAACGCCAAATAAGATAAATTGCAGCAAGGTATTTTTGGGTTTTTGGCTTAACAGATATGAAAATAAAGGCAAAGGAAAAAATAGATCGCAAAGGCAAATAATATTGGAAGAGACCCCGGGGCCATAGATTTCACTAGTGGCTTCTCTCGAGAAAAATACCAAATGATGGGAAAACCATTATTGTTCAGCAATTGATAGAACTTCGAATAATCATGATGATATCCAGGCAATGATCATTATATAGTCATCACGTCGAAGATTAGTAGACCGACTCCTGCCTGCACCTACTACTATTACTCCACACATCGACCGCTATCCAGCATGCATCTAGTGTATTAAGTTCATGGAGAAATGGAGTAATGCAATAAGAACGATGACATGATGTAGACATGATCTATTCATGTAGGAATAGACCCCATCCTTTTATCCTTAATAGCAACAATACATGCATGCCTTAGTAGCAATGATACATACGTGTCGGTTCCCCTTCTGTCACTGGGATCAAGCACCATAAGATCGAACCCACTACAAAGCACTTCTTCCCATTGCAAGATAAATAGATCAAGTTGGCCAAACAAAACCCAAATATCGAAGAAGAAATACGAGGCTATAAGCAATCATGCATATAAGAGATCAAATAAGACTCAAATAACTTTCATGGATCCCTAGCCCATCATGCTCAATCATTGATCCATTCATGAAACACACTCGTATATTAGCTACACCCAATGCCCAAGTACGATCATAGTGCCCCTTAGTTGGTGCTTTATAGGAGAAGATGGAGACACAAATAATAATAATAATTGCATTAAGTAAATAGAAAGGCCCTTCGCAGAGGGAAGTAGGGATTTGTAGAGGTGCCAGAGCTCAAAGCTTAAATGGAGAGATAAAATTATTTTGGGAGGCACACTTTTCCCACCAACCAAAATGAGTTAAGGTTCCCAACACTTTCCATGCTAGATATATCATAGGCGGTTCCCAAACATAAAATATAGTTTATTCCTTTTCGACCAAACTTTCACAAGCCATGGCTAGCTGAATCCACGGTTGCCTTCCATACCAACACTTTCCAAGGAATTTATTATTTGACAACATAATGTATTTTTTTTCCATTTTGGGACTGGGCATCCCTACTACCTTTGCCTTACTCTCGTGCAATGACAAGTGAATAAACACTCATCGTGAGAATAACACATCTAGCATGGAAAATATTGGCCACCCTCACCGCCTCGCGATCGGTACGAGCACACAAAATTCATCTATCACCGGTTTTTCACGATTCATACCATAAAATTCAAAGATTTCTCTAGATTCCCGTATTATGTAGTCAAATTCATTCATAAGGACAAGAGTGGCCAATTTTTTAGCCCTAGGATTTTTTATATCGGGAAGCTCAAAAAACAATCTTTGCAAAGTGGGGTGAGTACGAATAAATTTGCTTTCAAGCTTCAGAACTAGTGCTGAAATAGCATCCGCACAAGATCTAGTAGTTCTAAGTATAGGAGCATCATCAAGACTTAGATTCCCAATACAATTGAAAAATTCTTGGATACGTTCTTTTCCTGTAACATTCCCTTGACCCAAGATAAAAGTTTTAGCATCAAGATTGCCCGTACGTCCAATTTTAGGAGTTAGGCCATCATCCTTTGGTGCCATACTGAAATCACTCATAATTGCAAGCAAAGAATAGATCTCACGAGAAAACGACGAACGAAAAAGAGGGCGAATAAAACGGAAAATGTTTGTGAAGTGGGGGACATGAAAACAAGAGGAAAAAGGAAAATAATGGAAATTGCGAGGAAATGAGATTTGTGATTAGGAACCTGGTATATGTTGAAGGTGTTCCCCGACAATGGCACTAGAAAATTCCTTTTGATGGCTGCTAGGACTACGTCAGTTTTTCCCCCAAAGAGGAAGGGATGATGCAGTATAGCAGCGGTAGGTATTTCCCTCAGTGATGAAACCAAGGTTATTGAACCAGTAGGAGAACCAAGCAACACAACGTAAACATCAGCTGCACACAAATAACAAATACTCGCAACCCGACGTATAAAAGGGGTTGTCGATCCCTTTCGGGTAACGGACGTGAGAGAGATATAAATATTGATAGATCAAACACCAAATAAGATAAATTGCAGCAAGGTATTTTTTGGATTTTTGGTTTAATAGATCTGAAAATAAAGGCAAAGGAAAAATAGATCGCAAAGGCAAATAATATTGGAAGAGAACCGCGGGCCGTAGATTTCACTAGTGGCTTCTCTCAAGAAAAATAGAATATGGTGGGAAAACAATTACTGTTGGGCAATTGATAGAACTTCAAATAATCATGATGATATCCAGGCAATGATCATTATATAGGCAGCCCATCCAAGATTAGTAGACCGACTCCTGCCTGCATCTACTACTATTACTCCACACATCGACCGCTATCCAGCATGCATCTAGTGTATTAAGTTCATGGAGAAATGGAGTAATGCAATAAGAATGATGATATGATGTAGACAAGATCTATTTATGTAGAAATAGACCCCATCGTTTTATCCTTTGTAGCAACGGTACATACGTGTCGGTTCCCCTTCTTTCACTGCGATCAAGAGATCGAACCCATTACAAAGCACCTCTTCCCATTGCAAGATAAATAGATCAAGTTGGCCAAACAAAACCCAAATACATGAGAAGAATACGAGGCTATAAGAAATCATGCATATAAGAGATCAAAGAAGACTAAAATAACTTTCATGGATATAAATTGATAGATCTGATCATAAACTCAAAGTTCATCGGATCCCAACAAACACACCGCAGAAAGAGTTACATCATATGGATCTCCAAGAGACCATTGTATTGATAATCAAAAGAGAGAGAGGAAGCCATCTAGCTACTAACTACAGACCTGTAGGTCTACAAGGAACTACTCATGCATCATCGGAGAGGCACCAATGGAGATGGTGAACCCCTCTGTGATGGTGTCTAGATTGGATCTGGTGGTTCTGGACTTTGCGGCGACTGGAATAAAATGATGTTGACTCGCCTAGGGTTTCTGGAATATCTGAGTATTTATAGAGCGGAGAGGCGGTGCGGGAGGCCAGCAAGGTGGGCACAACCCACCTGGGCACGCTAGGCGGGCCTAGCGCTCCCTGGTGGGTTGTTCCCCCCTCGGGGCAGCCCCCAAGTGTAGCTCTGGCCCAATGGGTGTCTTCTGGCCCAAAACAAATCTTCAAAAAGTTTCGCGGTGTTTGGGCTCCGTTTGATTTTGATTTCCTGCGATGTAAAAAACATGCAGAAAATAGCAACTGGCACTTGGCACTATGTCAATAGGTTAGTACCAAAAATGATATAAAATGACTATAAAATGATTTTAAAACATCCAAGAATGATAATATAACAGCATGGAACAATCATAAATTATAGATACGTTGGAGATGTATCAACATGCGTAGTAGTACTTTGCTTTCAGGGCTAATAAACCTTTTTGCAATAAATATGTGAGTTCTTTATGACTAATGTTGAGTCCATAGATTGTACGCACTCTCACCCTTCCACCTTGATAGCCACTCTAGTGTCGCGCAATTTTCGCCGGTGCATCAAACCACCTTATACCCTTCCTCAAAACAGCCACCATACCTACCTATTATGGCATTTCCATAGCCATTCCGAGATATATTGCCATGTAACTCCACCATTCCGTCCATTATGACACGCATCATCATTGTCATATTGCTTTGCATGAGCATGTAGGTGACATGGTATTTGTGGCAAAGTCACCATTCACATTGTTTATACATGTCACTCTAGATCATTGCACATCCCGGTACACCGCCAGAGGCATTCACATAGAGTCATATCTTTGTTCTAAGTATCAAGTTGTAATATCGAGTTGTAAGTAAATAAAAGTGTGATGATCATCATTATTAGAACATTGTACCATGTGAGATTATAAAAAAGAGGCCAACGAAGCCCAAATGAAAATAAAAGAGGCCAAATAAGCCCACAAAAAAAAGCCAAAGATCCCAAAATAAAAAAAGGAAAAGAAAAAAATGAGAGAAAAAGAAAGAAGGGACAATGTTACTATCTTTATCCACACTTGTGCTTCAAAGTAGCACCCTGTTCTTCATGATAGAGAGTCTCCTATGTTGTCACTTTCATGTACTAGTGGGAATTTTCTCTATAGAACTTGGCTTGTATATTCCAACGATGGGCTTCCTCAAATGCCCTAGGTCCTCATGAGCAAGAAAGTTGATGCACACTGACTAGTTTTCTTTTGAGCTTTCATACACTTATAGCTCTAGTGCATCCGTTATATGGCAATCCCTACTCACTAACCTTGATATCAATTGATGGATATCTCGATAGTCCATTGATTTGCCTAGTTGATGTGAGACTTTCTCCCCACTTTTGTCTATTACCACCTTCTATTCCACCCGTAATGCTATATCCATGGCTCACGCTCATGTATTGCGTGAAAAGTTGAAAAGGCTGAAGCGCATTAAAAAGTATGAAACAATTCCTTGGCTGACACCGGGGTGTGCATGATTACCTTGTGTTGAGAAGAGTGAGCATAATAAGACTATATGATTTTTTAGGGATAACTTTCTTTAGCCATGTTATTTTTGAAGCTTAATGATTTACTGTCTAGTATGCTTGAAATATTATTGTTCTCAGGTCAATAAAAACTTTTGCTTGAAACATATGGATGTGAATATTAATGCCACAATAAAGAGATTTCATTGATAAATATGTTAGGTAGCATTCCACATCAAAAATTCTGTTTTTATCATTTACCTACTCGAGGACGAGTAGGAATTAAGCTTGGGGATGCTTGATACGTCTCCAACATATCTATAAGTTTTGCTTGTTCCATGCTATTATATTATCTGTTTTGGATGTTTTATATGCATTAATATTCTATTTTATGTTATTTTTGGGACTAACCTATTAACCTAGAGCCCAGTGCCAACTTCTGTTTTTCCTTGTTTTTGAGTTTCACAGAAAAGGAATATCAAACGGAGCCCAAACGGAACGAAACTTAACGAGGATTTTTCTTGGACCAGGAGACATCCGGAGGAGCAGGAGTACACGTCAGGGAAGCGACGAGGTGGCCACAAGGACGGAGGGCGCGCCCCCACACTTGTGGGCCCCCCGTGACTCCACCGACCTATTTCTTCCGCCTATATATTCACATATATTCCAGAAACCCTAGAGTAGGCATCAAAACCACGTTTCCACCGCCGTAACTTTCTGTATCCATGAGATCCCATCTGGAGGCCTTTCCAGTACTCTGCCGGAGGGGGATTCGACCACGGAGGCCATCTACATCAACACCATTGCCCTTCCGATGAAGCTTAAGTAGTTTACCACAGACCTATGGGTCCATAGCTAGTAGCTAGATGGCTTCTTCTCTCTCTTGGATTCTCAATACCATGTGCCCCTCGATGTTCTTGGAGATCTATCCGATGCAATCTTCTTTCGCGGTGTGTTTGTCAAGATCCTATGAATTGTGGATTTATGATCAGATTATCTATGAATATTATTTAAGTATTCTCTAAAGTCTTATATGCATGATTTGATATCTTAGTAATTCTATTCGAACTGTCGGTTTGGTTTGGCCAACTAGATTGGTTTTTCTTGCAATGGGAGAAGTGCTTTGCTGTGGGTTCAATATTTGCCATCGAGGATAACAAGATGGGGTTTTCATCATATTGCTTGAGTTAATTACACTACATCATGCCATCTTACTTAATGTGTTACTCTGTTCTTTACGGATGTAATACTTTAGACGCAGAATCATTTCAATCGATGTGTGGAGTAATAGTAGTACTTGCAGGCTGGAGTCGGCCTACTTGACACGGACGTGATGCCTATATTCATGATCATTGCCTTAGATATCGTCATAATTATGCGCTCTTCTATAAATTGCTTGGCAGTAATTTGTTTACCCTCCGTAATATTTGCTATCTTGAGATAAGCCTCGAGTGAAACCTATGGCCCCCGGGTCTATTTCCCATCTTATAAGTTTCTGATCTACTATTTTTCTATCTTTTACTTTCCAATCTATAAACCAAAAATACCAAAAATATTTACTTTCAGTTTATTTATATCTATCAGATCTTACTTTTGGAAGTAACGTGAAGGGATTGACAACCCCTTTATAGCGTTGGGTGCAAGTTGTTTGATTGTTTGTGCGGGTATTTGGCGATTTGCGCATTATCTCCTACTAGATTGATACCTTGGTTCTCAAACTGAGGGAAATACTTACTCTCCTTTGCTAAATCACCCTTTCCTCTTCAAGGGAAAACCCAACACAAGCTCAAGAGGTAGCAGGGGTGCTCCGAGGGAGGCACAACCCACCAGGGCGCGCACAGGCCCCCAAGCACTCCCTAGTGGGTTGTGCCCATCTCGGTGGCCTCCCGCACCGCCTCTTCACTCTATGAATACCCCAATATTCTAGAAACCCTAGGAGAGTCTACGAAGTTTTGTTCAAGCCGCCGCAAGTTCCTGAACCACGAGATCCCATCTAGATCCCTTTTCTGACACTCCGCCGGAGGGGAACACGATCACGGAGGGGTTGATCATCCTCGTTGGTGCCTCTCCGATGATGCGTGAGTTGTTCGCCTCAAACCTACAGGTTAGTAGGCAGTAGCTAGATGGCTTATTCTCTCTTTGTTTCTCAATACAAAGTTCCCTTGGAGATCTGTTTGATGTAATGACTTTGTGTGGTGTTTTTGTTGGGATCCGATGGATTGTGAGTTTATGATCAGATTTTCCTTGTTGTAATATCCATACTTTATTATTATAGCCTCATATTTCTTCTCCGATATTTGGGTTTCGTTTGGCCAACTTGATCTATTTATCTTGCAATGGGAAGAGGTGCTTTGTGATGGGTTCGATCTTGCGGTGTCCTTTCCCAGTGATAGAAGGGGCAACAAGGCGTTCATGTATTGTTTCTATTAAGAATAAAAGGACGGGGGTCTATTTCTACATGAATAGATCATGTCTACATCATTTCATCGTTCTTATTGCATTACTCCGTTTATTTATGAACTTAATACACTAGATGCATGCTGGATAGCGGCCGATGTGTGGAGCAATAGTAGTACATGCAGGCAGGAGCCGGTCTACTAATCTTGGACATGATGCATGTATACATGATCATTGTCTTGGATATCTTCATAACTATTCGCTTTTCTATCAATAGCCCAACAATAATTTATCTACCGACTGTTTGCTATTTTTCGAGAGAAGCCACTAGTGAAATCTACGGCCCCCGGGTCTATTTTCCTATCATATACTTTCAGATCCATATTGCCATTTGCTTTTTCTTTTATTTGCAACTTTTATTTTCATATCTATATTATGAAAATCCCAAAAATACCTCGCTGAGTTTTATTTGCCATTGTTCCATTTGCCAACACTCATCTACCCTTTTACCAATCAATTACCCAGGAGGGATTGACAACCCCTCTTACACGTCGGGTTGCAAGTATTTTTTATTTGTGTGCAGGTACCGTTTACATAGTGTTGCTTGGTCCTCCTACTGGTTCGATAACCTTGGTCTCATCACTGAGGGAAATACCTACCATAGATGTGCTACATCATCCCTTCCTGTTTGGGGAAATACTGACGTACTTCAAGCGACATCAATGCCTTCTCGTTATCCTCATCGAGGAGGTTGATGGCAGAGGCGATGCTTCATTGGGTTGGCATGCTTGGAAAAGGTGGATGTGCTACAGGTTGTGCTTGTTGCCTCGGTGCGTCGTGCTCCGCCTAGGTTTATGCGCAATATTACTGGGTTGCAGCGGGTAACCGATGAGGAAATGGCGGGAAACGATGGCGTGTTCATAAAACGACATCAATTAATGGAAACTTAGCATAGAAGGAACATCGAGCTAGCACGACACGTGCGGTCACATTGTTCGCCCAAGGCTATGCTCCATATGCTCGTGTGCCCAATAGAACACACTATTCACAGTAAAGAATATTGTTGAAAGTGCAACTAATCCCCGGGTGGTTTTGGTAATTAATAACAACATATATATCATTGAACTAATAGTTACTTGAGAATCATTTCAGAGAAGTTCGATGATATGGGTATGGAAATGTCTGAAGAAGTGGACCCCTCAAAATGCTAAGACAAGCATTGGCAAAAGCTCAAGACTCCATTTTTGGTTTAGTGATCGAAGATCACATTGAGTCCATAGGAAAAGCCAATACTATTAAAAGGGGATGAGGTTGTGTTGATGATCTGGTTGCTCTAGTGCTTAGTGATTTAGCTCCTTCAACTATCAGCAATTTTCACTACTTAACACACTCATAAGTAATCTCGGACAAACCGATTCTTCCAACTCAGTCCCACCGAGATGAACCACCTCAGTTATTTTCCAAACCCTAGAAATTTCGGTCCATCCGATTTTGAGTTCGGTCTCACCGAATCTGGACTGCCAACCTTCTGTAACCGTTTGTCATCATTTCGGAATATCCGAGTTGTCGATTTCGGTCCCACCGATTCTGGCAAGTTCCTACCTTTGACTCATATCGGACATACCGAGATGGTATTTTCGGTCCCACCGAAAACCCCAACGTTCACTATATTTGAACTTTCGGTCTGACCGAGTTTTCACTTCGGTCTCACCGAGATTGCTCAATTATGTGTGTAACGGTTGGATTTTGTGTGGAGGCTATATATACCCCTCCACCCCCTCTTCATTCGTGGAGAGAGCCATCAGAAAGTACTACCACTTCTACCTTACACTTTCTGAGAAGAGAACCACCTACCCTTGTGTTGAGATCAAGTCATTCCATTCCTACCATATGAAACTTGATTTCTAGCCTTCCCAAGTTGCTTTCCACTCAATCCTTTCTTCCACCACAGCCATATCAGTGAGGAGAGTTGAGTGTTGGGGAGATTATCATTTGAAGCACAAGAGCAAGGAGTTCATCATCAACAACAACATCTATTACCTTTTGGAGGGTGGTGCCTCCTAGATTGGTTAGGTGTCGCTTGGGAGCCTCCGTCTTCGAGATGTGGAGTTGAACCAAGAAGTTTGTAAGGGCAAGGAGATCGCCTACTTCGTGAAGATCTACCCCGAGTAAGGCTAGTCCTCCGTGGGCGTAGGCCATGATGGAATAGACAAGGTTGCTTCTTCGTGGACCCTTCGTGGGTGGAGCCCTCCGTGGACTCGCGCAGCCGTTACCCTCCGTGGGTTGAAGTCTCCATCAACGTGGATGTACGATAGCACCACCTATCGGAACCACGAGAAAAATCTCCGTGTCTCCAAATTGCGTTTGATCTTCTCCACCTCTCTTTACTACATGTGCAATTTACTTTCCGCTGCTTATACTCTAGAATTGCATGTGTAGGGTGATACTTGAATTGATCATAATTGTGAAACTGCCTAAAACTGTTCATGATCAGAAGGCAGAATTTTTATATTGTCAAGTAGTCTAATCACCCCCCTCTAGACATACTTTCGATCCTACAAGTGGTATCAGAGCTTTGGTCTCCATTGTTTTGGTTTCCATTGCATTGGACTCCATAAGCTTGGTTTCACAACCTAGGAGAGTATGGCGTCTAGTGAGGGTAATTATCGTAGAGGTCCTTACTTTGATGGTACAAATTTTGCTAGTTGGAAGCATAAAATGAAAATGCATATTCTTGGTCATAACCCAGCCGCATGGGGCATTATTTGTGTTAGTATGCAAGGTGAATTCTTCGAGGAAGGAAAAGTTCCGGATCGCAAAGCTACACCGGAAGAGTTGCGGATGTTGCAAAACAATGCTCAAGCTTGTGACATTCTCTTCAATGCTTTGTGTCCCGAGGAGTTCAACAAAATCAGCCGTCTTGAGAATGCTAAAGAGATTTGGGATACTTTGGTTGAAATGCACGAAGGTACTGAATCTGTGAAGGAATCAAAGCTAGATATTCTTCAAGGTCAACTTGACAAGTTCAAGATGAAGGATGGTGAAGGAGTCGCTGAAATGTACTCTAGGCTTGCTCTCATCACAAATGAGATTGCCGGCTTAGGAAGCGAAGAAATGACCGACCGATTCATCATCAAGAAGATTCTAAGAGCTTTGGATGGAAAATATGACACCGTGTGCACTTTGATCCAAATGATGCCAAACTACAAGACTCTCAAGCCAACTGAAGTCATTGGAAGAATTGTTGCTCATGAGATGACACTTAAGGATAAGGAAGAGATTCACAACAAGTCAAGTGGTGCTTACAAAGCTACAAGTGATGCTCCCACTACCTCAAGTGACAAGTTAATTTCCAATGAAGAGATAAGCCTAATGGTTAGGAACTTCAACAAGTTCTACAAGAATAGAGGCAAAGAAAGAAGCTCAAAGTCTAGATCATATGATGAAAAGAGATCTTCTAGTCGTGATCGAAACTGCTACAATTGTGGAAGACCCGGACACTTCTCAAATGAGTGTACGGCTCCCCACAAGAGAAGAGAAGAATCTCCAAGAAGAAGAGCAAGAGATGAGTCACCTCGGAGAGAGAGAAGGAGTAGAGATGATCGTTATGAACGAAGACCCTCTCGGAGAAGCAAGGATTCGGAGAGGAAAGACAAGTCATCAAGGAGCTACACAAGAAGAAGACATCAAGCTCATGTAGGTGAATGGGTCTCCGGCTCCGACTCTGACAATCAATCCGATGGAAGCTATCACTCCGACTCCGACTACAGTCAAGATGAAGGTGTTGCCGGACTTGCACTCGTATCCTCCAACTCCAACTCCTACGACCTATTTGATTCACCAAATGAGGGAATTGGAAGATGCTTCATGGCTAAAGGCCCCAAGGTAACACACCCTGAATTCATTGATTTTGATAGTGATGAGGATGACTTGCTTGGTGAAGATGAGCTCTTGCATGATAAATCTAGTGAGCTTAGTAATGATGAAAATGCTAGTAGTCTTTATAGTCGAGAAGAGTCGAATGACAATGCTATGAAGGAGATTGAGCGTCTAACTAAAGAACTAAACACTCTTAAGTTAGCTCATGAAACAACTCAAGAAGATCATAGAGAGCTCCTAAGATCTCATGAGAAGCTACGCTTCGAGAAGCTCACTCTAGAGCAAGAACATGAGTTTCTAAAAGCGATCAATGACGATCTTCGAAAGAAGAGTTCTTCATATCTTGCCAAACGACTTCTCTTGTCTAATTTCTTGCCACCTATTAAGACTAAGCATGACAAGCATAAGAAAAGTTCTTCCTCTAGTAGTAACAATAACAATGTTAAATCCAATATTGTTACTTCTAGTAGTTCTCTTGATTCCACTAACAATGATTCAAGCCAAGTTACACTTGAGCAAGAAAATAGCTTATTGAAGGAAATCATAGAGAAAGGTGTCTACAAGAGTCTTGCCGGAAGCAAGAACTTTGAGGAAATTGTTCGCAAACAAGGAAGGCACCGGAAGAATCAAGGGATTGGTTTTGAGCGAAAGTTCAACGCCGAAGATGTTGAGTGGGAAGAAGGTCAATACCCTACTCCACAGTTTGTTTCACAAAAGGAGAAGTATGATCCTACTTCTTCCAATGTGGAACAAGCTCAAGATGACCTTCCACCACAAGACCACAAGCTAAAGGCCAAGGACAAGCTTCAAGAGGAGATTGATGCATTCATTGAAGCACCTCAAGCCATGGTCAAGTGGATTCCCAAGGACACATCAAGTTCTACTTCGTCAAGCTCAACTACAACCCCAAGGATTCCCATCAAGATGATGTGGATCCCAAAGAAGAAGAACTAGAAGGTTCTTGAGGGTGACTCCGCCAACATACTTCACTCATATTCATTTTGGCAAGAACTTGTGCAATCAACTTCCACATCATGCACTAGTTCATGGAGTCACAAACCCTCTTGTTGGTAAGTCAAGGGACAAGGTAATCATTGCTTTCATGGACATCATCTTTTGTGAACTTCAATATATGTCTATGGATATCCTTGTTTGTTCCTTGTGGGACTAACCCATGTAGGTATTGAAAGTGCCCTAATCCAAAGGATAGCTCCCAACTCTTGATGATCCACATCAACTTTGAGCATCCACATCTTCAACATCTACATGAAGTCTTCTACGACAACCCAAGGTTAGTTTGACCCTTTAAAAGGGGTTCTCACATCTAGGGGGAGCTTTGCTCTAAAAATTGAGCTAAAGCATCTTCAAATGATGTGAACACATGAATGCTTTATGTAAAAGTGGTAACCCCACTTGTGCTTAAACGATGAGTATGACCTATGATCAAATGTTCTCATTTGACTCCTAAGTCAAAATACTCATATATAGATGACCTAGTCATCGACAAATTGTGTGCTAGTAGCTAGAGTTTTGGTTGTGCATGTTTGACACATATTTCATTTGCTATCTTATTGTGTGAGCATGTTGAATGCATGGTTTAATCCATTCAAGGACATCCATTTGTTGTTTTGATTGTTTTGATTTTTCTGGCCAAATGGATGGACAAGAATGCCTAAGCACCTTCCCTAGCTATCTATGCTTTCTTGTCTCAAATTCCATTCATGCTCATATCACAACTTTGAACAAGTCATTTTCGGACCCTCCGAGTGAGGAGCACTCGGAGCCACCGATCCGTCTAAGGCTGACTTCCAAAACCTTCTAAGTCAATTTCGGTCTGACCAACTTGTCCATCTCGGTCCAACCGAAACGCTTAGACTGATCTAGGTTTCATCTCGATGAAACCGAGTTCAAAATCTCGGCGTGACCGATATGTGTTACTGCACAGCAGTTAGCCATTTCGGTGTCACCGAGTTTTTCAACTCGGTCCCACCGACAGCATGGGGATATATATACTGAGGGCAGCGCGCGATTTAATTCTTCAAACCGTTTCGCCCCCAAGTCCCCTGCTGCCGTCGCCCTGGTCTTCGGATCGTCGCCGTCGTCGCCTGTGCACTTTCGCCGCAGGTCTCCGCCGCCGTCAACGGTATTCTTCTCCGCGCCGTTGCCGCCATAGAGGGACTCCACCAAGTTAGGGTGAGTCCCGATCCCTCTCGTGCTCCCCATCTGATTCTTGCACGATTGGTTTGCCATGTATCTATCCACGTTTGAGATATTCCTTAAACATCAGATCAGATCCTTTTAGTTTCGAGTGAAATTCTTAGGTTTAGGTTTCCACGGAACACATCTCGGTGAAACCGATTTTGAAAACTCGGAATGACCTATTTGGCCTCTGGCCATTGCACTGCACCATTCGGTCTAACCGATTCGTGCAAATCGGTGTGACCGATGTAGAGTCTCAGTGAAACCCTAGTGTTTCGGTAGGACCGAAACCCATTTCGGTCTGACCGAAAGTGGTGTGTAGGTTTCTGTTATACACTTCGGATTCACCGAAACTGAAAATCGGTTTGACCGAAATGCATTCTGTGAAAACTCAAAACTAAGATTTGAACTCATTTTTTTTGCAAAAACCTCTGCAGTTGTGATAACTCTTCTACTCTGCCTATACCTTATCTTTTCACAGGTTGTCAGCCATGTCAGATGTCAGTGACAGCCAGAACAGGTCTGAGTCACCGTTTGCAGAGATCCCTGAGGCAGATACTAGTCCTGAGGCTAGTAGTCCTAGTGATGATGGTGAGAGGAGCACCCCTAGTGGTTTGCCTCCTGCAGCCACCAGAACCAGAAAGAAGAGAAATTCTGATGATGAGGACTCTGACTTCGTTGCTGAGGAAGTTACCTCCAAGCCCAAGAGGAAAGTTGTTGCCAAAGAGCACGAAGGGCAGCAGTCAAAGAAAGGCACCAGCAAGGTCAAGCAGTCAGCTGTTGCAAAGAAGCTAAACTTGGAAGAGCCAGCTCCAAGTAAGGTGAAGAAAACTTCCAAGAGGAAGAGGGTAGTATATGCTGAACCTCATGTTGATGCAGCTGCTGAAGAAGAAGAAGAAGATGCACCCCAGCCTCCTCCTCAGAAGGCTAAGTTCATGGGTGATGCTATTAGGGCTCAAGCCACTTCTAAGCCCAAGAAGCCTGCTCAAGCCAAGGCAGCTCCAGCCAAGCCCAAGAGGACAACCAGGAGCATTCCAGCTTCTGAGAAGAACAAAGGTGAGATGCCACCGTCTGAGTCTGATGAAGAACATGTGTTGCTGAAGCTCCGTCCTAAATTGCCACTCCACAACGATGCTCATCCTCAAGCCGAGGATATGAAGGCAAGGAAGGATAGAGGTCTCAGGCTATGGAGACAGTCTGATCCATATGCCGTGAGGAGAAGGACTGCTGTGGACCCCAGATTCCACACCAGAGAGCAGCAGGACTTCTATGAGACCGTGCTGATGGATAAGAAGCCTATCGTTGCTGACACCAGGTATGTTGACTGGGAGTACATTGACAGTGAAGAGCACCGAGACTTCTTTCCCCATGTGCATGAGAGCTTCACTACATGTGGAGTTGATGAGTTTGTGGGTCAGAAGCTGACAGATTGGAATGACAAGATGATCATGCAGTTCTACGCCACAGCCCACTTCTATCCTGATGGCAAGATCACCTGGATGACTGAAGGTCAAAGGTTTTCTTCGTCTGTTGAAGAATGGGCAGAACTTCTGAATGCTCCAGTGCAGAGAGAGGACGACATTGATGTCTATGGGATTCCTAAGAAGAGCCATGATTCCATGAAAAACATGTACAAGGAGATCCCCGCTGCTGATTTGGAAGGATGGAAGCTTGGCTCAGTGTACTATCTCCAGGCAGGTCTCACTACAACAAACACTATTTTGAGGCATACCTTGATGCCCAAGTCTGGAGACCACCGCATGATTCGAGGCTATTCTATCAACATGCTGCACATTCTTGATGAGAAGGCACCTTTTAAGGTGATGGACTTAATGGTAGAGACCATTAAGAGGACTGCAGCTGACCAGAAGAGGTCGTGTGGATTTGCCCCACAAATTCAGATGCTCATCAATGCCAAGTTTGGCACGGGCAAATTCATGTTGGATAGGAAGCACTTGCCACTGCAGCCAGAGCATGAAGACAACGTAGTTGTGATGGATGAGGAGGATCCAACCTCAGTTGAAGGTCAAGCCAAAATTGAAGCTGCGAGGAAAGCCAAAGCTGATAAAGAGGCAGCAGCAGCAGCAGCTAAACCAAAGAGCTTCGGAGAGCAGATTCTTGAAGCTACCCAGAGAATTGAACAACGCCTGGCCAGCATTGAACAATCTCAGGAAAGCCTAGAGAGGATTGTTGAGGACAAGATCCACGCTCTGGACGTGAAGCTGACAGAGATTCAGGTGACCGTCAACAAGCTTGAGGCGGACATGGAGGAAGCAAGGCAGGAGAGAGCAGAGCTCATGCAGGATGATCTAGTCCAGGACTCTCATCGCCAGACTGCTCAGGTTCCCAGAGGATCCCGATCTGCAGCTATCCCAGTGACTGACTCCAGGGCTACCACTTCAGCACCAGCTACAGCTCCAGCAGTTACTCCAGCTCCAGCTCCAGCATCCACTCCTCCAGCGCAGACATCAGCAGAAGTCTTCGCCGATGCCGTCATTTCTACTCCGACATCTACCCAGATGGGAGCCGCCAGCAGAGCCCACAGTGACGCTTAGTTCTATGCTTTTTCGAACTTTTTGGTAACTTGTTGCCAAAGGGGGAGAAATTGTATAGATCATAGGGCTTCGAGAGAGAGAGAGTGCTCTTTCGTTCTTTTGCCGGTTTTCTTTGAGATACACTTGGTTCTTTTGGTTCTTGATACTTTCAGTGTGCTTGCTACTATGTTTGATGCTACCTTAATGAGTGCTTGGTCGTACTATGCTTTAATGTGTGCTTAATGCTTATCATATGCCATTCCTTCTTGTATGATCATTTACTCTTGTCTTGGTGATTGAGTGCATGTTATTCATTCTTATCATTTTGTGCGCTCCACCAAGATGTATGTGACATGGAAGAGTGACCCATAATCCTAATCGATTGTGCATTTGCATTCAAACGCAAATTTTAAATAATGCACAAATTTAGGGGGAGCTCTTGTTTATCACATACTTCTCAAAGCGACGATATTATTCATTGATTATATCTTTTGTCGAAGCTTTGATCTATATGTTGTCATCAATTACCAAAAAGGGGGAGATTGAAAGTGCAACTAATCCCCGGGTGGTTTTGGTAATTAATAACAACATATATATCATTGAACTAATAGTTACTTGAGAATCATTTCAGAGAAGTTCGATGATATGGGTATGGAAATGTCTGAAGAAGTGGACCCCTCAAAATGCTAAGACAAGCATTGGCAAAAGCTCAAGACTCCATTTTTGGTTTAGTGATCGAAGATCACATTGAGTCCATAGGAAAAGCCAATACTATTAAAAGGGGATGAGGTTGTGTTGATGATCTGGTTGCTCTAGTGCTTAGTGATTTAGCTCCTTCAACTATCAGCAATTTTCACTACTTAACACACTCATAAGTAATCTCGGACAAACCGATTCTTCCAACTCAGTCCCACCGAGATGAACCACCTCAGTTATTTTCCAAACCCTAGAAATTTCGGTCCATCCGATTTTGAGTTCGGTCTCACCGAATCTGGACTGCCAACCTTCTGTAACCGTTTGTCATCATTTCGGAATATCCGAGTTGTCGATTTCGGTCCCACCGATTCTGGCAAGTTCCTACCTTTGACTCATATCGGACATACCGAGATGGTATTTTCGGTCCCACCGAAAACCCCAACGTTCACTATATTTGAACTTTCGGTCTGACCGAGTTTTCACTTCGGTCTCACCGAGATTGCTCAATTATGTGTGTAACGGTTGGATTTTGTGTGGAGGCTATATATACCCCTCCACCCCCTCTTCATTCGTGGAGAGAGCCATCAGAAAGTACTACCACTTCTACCTTACACTTTCTGAGAAGAGAACCACCTACCCTTGTGTTGAGATCAAGTCATTCCATTCCTACCATATGAAACTTGATTTCTAGCCTTCCCAAGTTGCTTTCCACTCAATCCTTTCTTCCACCACAGCCATATCAGTGAGGAGAGTTGAGTGTTGGGGAGATTATCATTTGAAGCACAAGAGTAAGGAGTTCATCATCATCAACAACATCTATTACCTTTTGGAGGGTGGTGCCTCCTAGATTGGTTAGGTGTCGCTTGGGAGCCTCCGTCTTCGAGATGTGGAGTTGAACCAAGAAGTTTGTAAGGGCAAGGAGATCGCCTACTTCGTGAAGATCTACCCCGAGTAAGGCTAGTCCTCCGTGGGCGTAGGCCATGATGGAATAGACAAGGTTGCTTCTTCGTGGACCCTTCGTGGGTGGAGCCCTCCGTGGACTCGCGCAGCCGTTACCCTCCGTGGGTTGAAGTCTCCATCAACGTGGATGTACGATAGCACCACCTATCGGAACCACGAGAAAAATCTCCGTGTATCCAAATTGTGTTTGATCTTCTCCACCTCTCTTTACTACATGTGCAATTTACTTTCCGCTGCTTATACTCTAGAATTGCATGTGTAGGGTGATACTTGAATTGATCATAATTGTGAAACTGCCTAAAACTGTTCATGATCAAAAGGCAGAATTTTTATATTGTCAAGTAGTCTAATCACCCCCCCTCTAGACATACTTTCGATCCTACAATTGTTCTGTTTATCCTAGTAGAGTAGTGACGGCAAGCGTCACAAGAAGTAGATGATGATCAGATGATCGTTTATCCTAGTTTATTATGCATGTAATAGTTTACTTTGGTGTATGAAAATGTCATGTGTGTACTAGCCACATATGTAATTGGATATTTAACTTGGTTGTGCAATAATGTCCTTATTAGTATATATGTTGTTGTTCTGTATGCAATCACATTGCACACGGAACATACTAGGGAAACCGTCGGTGATGAATTCATCAATCGTTGACAATTATATACCAGTACATGTTTGCCCATAACACACACGGCTTATCAGTAGCAATCGTGTGTGTTATTATCGGTCTTCCCACACATTTATGATTACATACCTATTTGCCGCGTACCCCACACATCTTGTTAAGTTGAACCATTTTTGTTCTCTTGGCTCAACGCAAACAGTTCATCTGAGTGAACTGTGTGCCGTATATCGCACACCCACCTTTGATCTAACTAACCGTTTCTGTTGTGTTGCCTAATCACAAACAATTCATTCGAGTGAACTTTATGCCGTATAACACACACACCTTCATTTGGATGCCCGTTTCTGTTGTTCTGCCTCATCGCAAACAGTTCATTGGAGTGAACTGTACGCCACGCATCGCACACGCAACTCTAATCTGACTCGTGTTTGATGTCTCCACCATCACAAACATTTTGTATCCTTTTGAGGGTATTATTACATCACCGTTTGCCATTAATGCATCGCACACAGTTTCATCGAAGGGTCTCTGATTGGACTGTGATGTTTGGACCATCTTGCAGTAGTGTTGATTGCATCTATCCTTCTACATCATGTCATCTTGCTTAAGGCGTTACTCCGTTTTTGTTAACTTAACACACTAGATGCATGCTGGATAGCGGTCGATGTGTGGAGTAATAGTAGTACATGCAGGCGAGAGTCGGCCTACTTGTCTCAGACGTGATGCCTATATACATGATCATTGCCTTGGATATCATCATAACTATGCACTTTTCTATCAATTGCTCAATAGTAATTTACCCACCGTATGGTTTCTTTCAAGAGAGAAGCCTCTAGTGAAAACTATGGCCCCCGGGTCTATCTTTTATCATATTATTTTCAGATCTATAGAACCAAAAACACAAAAATACCTTGCTGCAATTTATGTACTTTACTTTTATTTTGCATTATCTTTTATATCTACCAATATCAAATCTCATCCTTGCAAGTAACCGTGAAGGCATTGACACCCCTTTATCGCGTTGGGTGCAAGTATCTCTACTTTGCTGCATCACCCTTTCCTCTTCAAGGGAAAAACCAACGCAAGCTCAAGAAGTAGCAGACGCACACATTGGCGCAGCCATAGAGCAGTTCGCATGGCAGGGCGCGACCGGACACGAGGTAGGGCGATAGAACACGCAGACGGAGGTTCAACCATGGCGGTCGAGCTCGCAGGAATACGCCTATGACGACGGATTAAGGAGGGAGAAGGGGGGATCTGGGAGAGATGTTCACCACGAGCGCGAAGGCAAGGTCGGGGAGGTCGGAGGTGGAATGGAGTGGCAACAATTGACGGTGGACGACGTTGATGTGCGCGGTGAAGACGAGGTTGATTGCGAGTGTATGAGACACCATGGCTCCATTTGCTGCAGGGGGACGATGCGGTCGACGGTGGCGGCCCTCCGGGTCAACTCTACAAGCACCGGGGAGCTCGTAGGCCGTGGGAACGGTGACGATGTGCGTAGTTATAAGCGAGGGAGTCAACGTGGAGGCCATCCATGGCCATTGCAGCCATGGATGTGTGACACGCACTCCTTTTGCCTCCTGTACTCGAGGATGAAGGAGAAGGCCCATTGAGTGGGCTGGTCCGCATAGTAGAACTAGGCCTTAAGTACACATTAGACTTTGTGCATATTCCTTTTCCTTTTTCTATCATCCATTTATGTTCTGTTTTGCATTTAATTGGAGCACCAAATGAATTTTTGTAAAATGTGCAAACTGCAACATAAATACATTGCAACATACCAAAGCTTCACAAAATGTTTTAGGCCATTTGGAAAGATTTAAATATTTGTTTGCTTTTGAAAAGGCTAATTTAAATTTTATTGGTCCACTAAAAGGTTTATGTGGTTAATTTAAAAAATCAATTGATGTTGGTTTTAGTTGGACAATTACCTAGGGATTATTTAGAATATTGTACACATTTTTGTGCTAGTGTTTGGTGAAATAATTTCTGGACTTTATATTTTAAATTAAATTTGAACCAAATTGAGAGTGGGATTATTTTATAAATGCAACTTAATTATGATGATCATGATGACATGGCACATTAGCATGTGGTCACTGTAGCTAACCACTAGGGGTGTTACAACAATGTAGCTACGATATTTGTGGTGCCCTTTTATCAGCTCCCTCTGGGTTTCAACAGCCATGTGCACTTGTAGGTCATCATTTGATGCTAGATCATTAGAGGAAGTTGTGTATGGTAGATTGGTAGTGGGTTTAGTTTTGTGGTGCTCCATATCCCAGTGGTATAAGAGACAAGGCATGTATTTAATTGTTGCCACTAAGGATAAAAACAATGGTTTCTTATCAGACGTGTACCATCTACATTATGTCATCATGCTTAATGCAATGCTCTGTTTGTTATGAACTTAATACCTCCAGATGCATACTGGATAGCGGTCTTCGGGTGGAGTGTTAGTTGCAGATGTAGTTGGATTAATGGTCTACCTATGCAATATTGTGCCATGAATAATCATAATCATAAATATAAATACGCGGTCTTCGGGTGGAGTGTTAGTTGCAGATGCAGTTGTATTAATGGTCTACCTATACAAGATTGTGCCATGAATAATCATAATCATAAATATAAATATTGTAATTTAATTGTTTCCCAACTATAAATTATTCACCACAACACATTTATCTTGCTTGGAGAGATGCCTCTAGGGATGCTATGGCCTCAGATCTATTTCCCATTACTAAAAACACCATTGTCAGTTTGCTTTCTCATTGTACTGTTCTATTTCTTATTAGATCATAAAGGCGCGCGTTGTCGCGCCCATCCATCTTGATAAAATTATGATATAAATATTTGACAAAAAACTGAAGAATAAAAGAATATGGAATTTGACTTACAATGCCTTAGTATGAATGGTCGAAGTTTCAGGTTTGTTCAAAGTCTTAGCTATATGCTTGCATACATCAGCACAAGCTTATTAATAGAAGAAATAATATGAGATTCAAACTCAAGATTCTGTAACATCCAAAAATTCTAAATTTTGGAATGTTATAATAAATAGATAGATTTGATTGCTGTTTGATGTGCTGAGTGAAATTGAGTGAAATTTGAAACTTTTGAAAGTTAAATGAGAGGGAATAAAATGACTTTCCCAAAACTTTCACTTTGCTTTTTCATCTCCGAGGGAATTCAAATTCTTTTCAACACAAAACCCTAGAGTGAAGATAATATGACTTCTTCCATTTATATTAAATGATAAAGGGCTTTGAAAGGATTTTGAATTTCATCCTCGAAATATTCCCAATTCAGAAACTTTATGCGACTCAATGATTTTCCAGAGAAAAGATAAAATGACTTCTTCAAATTATAGGAAATATGAGTTGGAAGTTTTTCTGAAATTTCTGGAACTCAATTTCAAATATTGAGTTATTTGGTTTTATTCAAATTATTTTTCTCCAAAAATAAATTACATGGAAAATAGGGTAACTGTTGGAAATATGCCCTAGAGGCAATAATAAAAGAGTTATTATTATATTTCCTTATTCATGATAATCGTTTATTATCCATGCTATAACTGTATTGATTGGAAACTCAGATACACGTGTGGATGAATAGACAGATTTTGTGTCCCTAGTGAGCCTCTACAGGACTAGCTCGTTGATCAAAGATGACCGCGGTTTCCAGGTCATAGACATGAGTTGTCATTTGATAACGGGATCACATCATTAGGAGAATGATGTGATGGACGAGACCCAAACGTTAACATAGCTTTTGATCGTGACAGTTATCGCTATAGTTTTTCTGCATGTCAAGTATAAGTTCCTATGACCATGAGATCATGTAACTCACTGACACCGTAGGAGTGCTTTGTGTGTACCAAACGTCACAACGTAACTGGGTGACTATAAAGGTGCTCTACAGGTATCTCCGAGGGTGTCTGTTGAGTTGACATGGATCAAGACTGGGATTTGTCACTCCGTGTGACGGAGAGGTATCTCCGGGCCCACTCGGTAATACGTCATCTCAATGAGCTCAAAAGTGACTAAGTAGTTGGTCACGGGATTATGTATTACGGTAACGAGTAAAGAGACTTTCCGGTAACGAGATTGAACTAGGTATAGAGATACCGACGATCGAATCTCGGGCAAGTAACATACCGACGAGACAAAGGGAACTGTATACGGGATTGCCTGAATCCTTGACATCGTGGTTCATCCGATGAGATCATCGAGAAACATGTAGGAACCAATATGGGTATCCAGATCCCGCTATTGGTTATTGACCTGGGAGTGTCTCGGTCATGTCTACATGGTTTCCGAACCCGCAGGGTCTACACACTTAACGTTCGGTGACGCTAGGGTTGTTAGTGAGAAAAGTGTATGGTTACCGAAGGTTGTTCGGAGTCCCGGATGAGATCCCGGACAAGACGAGGGTCTCCGGAATGGTCCGGAGACGAAGATTGATATATAGGATGAAAGGTTTCGGAGTACCGGAAGTGTTCCGGGGAGCATCGGGAAATCGGCGGAGTACCGGAAGGGTTTTCGGGGGGTCCGGAAGTGGTTCTGGGCCTAGTGGGCCACAAGGGGGAACACCACAGCCCTCAGGGGGCTGTGCGCCCCCCCTGGGCCCTCTCCTCATGCGGCTAAGGGGGTGGGACCCCCTAGGGCTGGCCGCACCCCTTGGCCTTGGGGGGCAAGGCACCTAGGGGGGGAAACCCTAGGCCCTGGCCGCCGCCCCCTCCCCTTGCCCTGGTCGCCGCCCCCTCCCCTTGCCCTGGCCGCCGGCCCCTAGGGGGGAAACCCTAGGGCGCCCTCACCTCTCCACCCCCCCTATATATAGTGGGGCAAAGGGAGGGCAGCCAACACAGTTTGTGCCTCGGTGCTGCCCTCCCTCTCCCGTTACATCTTCTTCTCCCGCGGTGCTTAGGCGAAGCCCTGCTGGAGTTCTTCTCCACCATCACCACCACGCCGTCGTGCTGCCGGTTCTCCATCAACCTCTCCTCCACCCCTTGCTGGATCAAGAAGGAGGAGACGTCCCCGAGCCGTACGTGTGAAGAACGCGGAGGCACCGTTGCTTCGGTGCTAGGTCTTCGGCGATCTGAATCGCGACGAGTACGACTCCATCATCCGCGTTCATAACGCTTCCGCTTAGCGATCTACAAGGGTACGTAGATCACACTCCCCTCTCGTAGTTGCTTCTACTAGATTGATCTTGGTGAACGGTAGGAAAATTTTTGTTTCCCATGCAACGTTCCCCAACAGTGGCATCATGAGCTAGGATCTTGCGTAGATGCTTTCTCGAGTAGAACACAAAAGGGTTTGTGGCGTTGATGTTTAAATTGCTGCCCTCCTTAGTCTTTCTTGATTCAACGGTATTATAGGATGAAGCGGCCCGGACCAACTTTACATGTCCACGTACATGAGACCGGTTCCATCGACAGACATGTGACTTTTGTTGCATAAGATGGCTGGCGGGTGTCTGTCTCTCCTATCTTAGTTGAATCGGAATAGAACAAGGCGGTCCTTGTAGAAGGTTAAATAGCAACTTGAATATCACCGTTGTGGTTTTGCGTAGGTAAGAAGCGTTCTTGCTAGATACCCATAGCAGCCACGTAAAACATGCAACAACAAATTAGAGGACGTCTAACTTGTTTTTGCAGGGTATGTATGTGATATGATATGGCCAATGACATGATGAAATATATTTGATGTATGAGATGATCATGTTGTAATAGTTAATATCGACTTGCATGTCGATGCATACGGCAACCGGCAGGAGCCATAGGGTTGTCTTTAATTTTTGTATGACCTGAGTGTCAATCATTAAGCGCTTTGTAATGCTTTACTTTATCGCTAAACGGTAGCAATAGTAGTAAGAGCATGGTGGGCGCACGACAACCCCGATGGCAACACGATGATGGAGATCATGATGATGGAGATCATGGTGTGGCGCCGGTGACGATGGAGATCATGCCGGTGCTTTGGAGATGGAGATCAAAAGCACGAGTTGATGGCCATATCATGTCACTTATGATTTGCATGTGATGTTAATCCTTTTATGCATCTTATTTTGCTTAGGACGACGGTAGCATTATAAGATGATCCTTCACTAAAATTTCAAGATAAAATTGTGTTCCCCCCGAGTGTGCGCCGTTGCGAAGGTTCGTCGTTTCGAAGCACCACGTGATGATCGGGTGTGATAGACTCTACGTTCGCATACAACGGGTGCAAGCCAGTTTTGCACATGCAGAACACTCGGGTTAGACTTGACGAGCCTAGAATGTACAGACATGGCCTCGGAACACGGAGGACCGAAAGGTCGAGCATGAGTCATATAGTAGATATGATCAACATGTTGATGTTCACCATTGACACCACCTCATCTCACGTGATGATCGGACTTGGGTTGGTGAATTTGGATCATGTCACGCTCGAATGACCAGAGGGATGTCAATTTGAGTGGGAGTTATAATTAATTTGATTAGGTAATAACTCACTTATCATGAACAATAGTCTAAAAATTGTCTTTGCAAATCTTATGTTGTAGATGGCTCGCGCAGGAGTTCCCCTGAATTTTAATGCGTTCCTAGAGAAAGCTAAACTGAAAGATGATGGGAGCAACTTTGTGGACTGGCTCCGCAATCTGAGGATCATCCTCACAGCTGCCCAAAAGGTTTATGTCCTAAATGCACCGCTAGGTGACCCCCCCGCTCCTGGAGCCTCTGCGGACGTTATGAACGTTTGGCAGACGCGTTCGGATGACTATTCGATAGTGCAATCTGCCATGTTGTACGGCTTGGAAGGAGGACTTCAAAGGCGTTTTGAACGTCATGGTGCATATGAGATGTACACGGAGTTGAAGTTCATCTTTGAGAAGAATGCTAAGATCGAGAGGTATGAGACCACCGATAAATTCTTCGCTTGCAAGATGGAGGAGAATTCGTCTGTCAGTGAGCACTTACTGAAGATGTCTGGGTACTATACCCGCATAGCTGATCTGGGACTTGTGTTCCCGGATGAGGCTATCATTGACAGAATTCTCCAGTCACTCCCTCCAAGCTACAAGAGCTTCGTCCAGCAGTACAACATGCAAGGGATGAATAAAACCATCGCCGAGCTGTTCTCGATGCTGAAAGTCGCTGAGGCAGACATCCAGAAGGAGTATCAAGTGTTGATGGTCAATAAGACCACCAGTTTCAAGAAGAATGGCAAGGGCAAGAAGGGTAACTCTAAGAAGGGTGGCAAAGCAGTTGCTAATCCAGTGAAGAAACCCAAGGCTGGGCCCAAGCCAGAGACTGAGTGTTTCTATTGCAAGGGGAATGGCCACTGGAAGCGGAACTGCCCCAAGTATCTGGCGGACAAGAAGGGGGCCAACAACAACAAAGGTATATGTGATATACATGTTATTGATGTGTACGTTACCAACTCTCGTTGTAGTGCCTGGGTATTTGATACCGGTTCGGTTGCTCACATTTGCAACTCTAAACAGGAACTGCGGAATAAACGGAGGCTGGCGAAGGACGAAGTGACGATGCGCGTGGGAAATGGTTCCAAGGTTGATGTGATCGCCGTCGGCACGCTCGCTCTTCGATTACCATCGGGATTAGTTATGAACCTGAATAATTGTTATTTAGTGCCTGCGTTAAGCATGAACATTATATCTGGATCTTGTTTATTGCGAGACGGTTACTCATTTAAGTCAGAGAATAATGGTTGTTCTATTTATATGAGTAATATCTTTTATGGTCATGCACCCGAAGTTAGGGGTTTATTCTTATTGAATCTCGATAGTGATGATACACATGTTCATAACATTGATGCCAAAAGATGTAGAGTAGATAATGATAATACCACTTTCTTGTGGCACTGCCGTCTCGGTCATATCGGCGTGAAACGCATGAGGAAGCTCCATGCTGATGGACTTTTGGAGTCTCTTGATTTTGAATCACTTGACACATGCGAGCCGTGCCTCATGGGCAAGATGACAAGGACCCCGTTTTCAGGGACAATGGAACGGGCAAGTGACTTATTGGAAATCATACATACCGATGTGTGCGGTCCGATGAGTGTAACGGCGCGCGGTGGATATCGTTATTTTCTCACCTTCACTGACGACTTAAGTAGATATGGGTATATTTACTTGATGAAGCATAAGTCTGAAACTTTTGAAAAGTTCAAGCAATTTCAGAGTGAAGTTGAAAATCATCGTAACAAGAAGATCAAGTTCCTACGATCTGATCGAGGGGGAGAATATCTGAGTTATGAGTTTGGAGATCACTTAAGAAAATGTGGAATTGTTTCACAGTTGACACCACCTGGAACACCGCAGCGTAATGGTGTGTCCGAACGTCGTAATCGAACCCTATTAGATATGGTACGTTCTATGATGTCTCTTGCCGACTTGCCACTATCGTTTTGGGGATATGCGTTAGAGACAGCTGCATTCACTTTAAATAGGGCTCCATCTAAGTCCGTTGAGACAACACCGTATGAACTGTGGTTTGGTAAGAAACCTAAGTTGTCTTTTCTCAAGGTTTGGGGTTGCGATGCTTATGTCAAAAGGCTTCAGCCAGAAAAGCTCGAACCCAAAGCGGACAAATGTGTCTTCATAGGATACCCAAAAGAAACAGTTGGGTACACCTTCTATCTCAGATCCGAGGGCAAAGTGTTTGTCGCTAAGAACGGGTCCTTTCTCGAGAAAGAGTTTCTCTCGAAAGAATTGAGTGGGAGGAAGGTAGAACTTGATGAGGTTATTGAACCTCTGCTTCAAACAGAAAGTAGCGCAGCACAGAAAGATGTTTTTGTGGAGCCTGCAGAGGTTGAAGAGGAAGCCAATGATGATGATCAAGAAGCTACTGATCAAGTTACTACCGAACCTCGTAGGTCGACAAGGGTACGCACTGCACCTGAGTGGTATGGTAACCCTGTCTTGGAGGTCATGTTGCTAGACAACGGTGAACCTACGAGCTATGGAGAAGCGATGGTGGGCCCAGATTCCGACAAATGGTTAGAGGCCATGAAATCCGAGATGGGATCCATGTATGAAAACAAAGTATGGACTTTGGAAGTATTACCTGAAGGGCGGAAGGCCATTCAGAATAAATGGATTTTTAAGAGGAAGACGGACGCTGACGGTAATGTCACCGTGTATAAAGCTCGACTTGTGGCAAAGGGTTTTTCACAAGTTCAAGGGATTGACTACGATGAGACTTTCTCACCCGTAGCGATGCTTAAATCCGTCCGAATCATGTTAGCAATAGCTGTATATTTCGATTATGAAATTTGGCAGATGGATGTCAAAACAGCGTTCCTTAACGGTTTTCTTAAGGAAGAGTTGTATATGATGCAACCAGAGGGTTTTGTCGATCCAGAGAATGCTGACAAAGTATGCAAGCTCCAGCGTTCCATTTATGGGCTGGTGCAAGCATCTCGGAGTTGGAATCTTCGCTTTGATGAGGTGATCAAAGCGTTTGGGTTTATACAAGTTTACAATGAAGCTTGTATTTACAAGAAAGTGAGTGGGAGCTCTATAGCGTTTCTAATATTATATGTGGATGACATATTGCTGATTGGAAACAATATAGAATTTTTGGATAGCGTGAAGGGGTATTTGAACAAGAGTTTTTCGATGAAAGATCTCGGTGAAGCTGCTTTCATATTGGGCATCAAGATCTATAGAGATAGATCAAGACGCTTGATAGGACTTTCACAAAGCACGTACCTTGATAAAGTTTTGAAGAAGTTCAAAATGGATCAATCCAAGAAGGGGTTCTTGCCGGTATTGCAAGGTACAAAGTTGAGTAAGACTCAATGCCCAGTGACTGTGGATGATAGAGAAAAGATGAGTGTCGTCCCCTATGCTTCAGCCATAGGCTCTATCATGTATGCAATGCTGTGCACAAGACCAGATGTCAGCCTTGCCATAAGTATGGCCGGAAGGTTTCAAAGTAATCCTGGTATGAATCACTGGACAGCGGTCAAGAATATCCTAAAGTACCTGAAAAGGACTAAGGATATGTTTCTCATTTATGGAGGTGATCAAGAGCTCGTCGTAAAGGGTTACGTCGATGCAAGCTTTGACACAGATCCGGATGACTCTAAGTCACAAACCGGATACGTATATATTCTCAACGGGGGAGCGGTAAGCTGGTGCAGTTCCAAGCAGAGCGTGGTAGCTGATTCTACATGTGAAGCGGAGTATATAGCTGCCTCGGAGGCGGCGAAGGAAGGTGTCTGGATGAAGGAGTTCATGACAGATCTTGGAGTTGTGCCTAGTGCACTGAACCCAATGACTCTGTTCTGTGACAACACTGGTGCCATTGCTCTAGCCAAGGAACCAAGGTTTCACAAGAGGACCAGACACATAAAGCGACGCTTCAATTCCATCCGCGATTCGGTCAAGGAGGAGGACATAAACATTTGCAAAGTACACACGGATTTGAATGTTGCAGATCCGTTGACTAAGCCTCTTCCACGGGCTAAGCACGATCAACACCAAGACTCTATGGGTGTTAGATTCATTACCTTGTAATGCTAGATTATTGACTCTAGTGCAAGTGGGAGACTATTGGAAATATGCCCTAGAGGCAATAATAAAAGAGTTATTATTATATTTCCTTATTCATGATAATCGTTTATTATCCATGCTATAACTGTATTGATTGGAAACTCAGATACACGTGTGGATGAATAGACAGATTTTGTGTCCCTAGTGAGCCTCTACAGGACTAGCTCGTTGATCAAAGATGACCGCGGTTTCCAGGTCATAGACATGAGTTGTCATTTGATAACGGGATCACATCATTAGGAGAATGATGTGATGGACGAGACCCAAACGTTAACATAGCTTTTGATCGTGACAGTTATCGCTATAGTTTTTCTGCATGTCAAGTATAAGTTCCTATGACCATGAGATCATGTAACTCACTGACACCGTAGGAGTGCTTTGTGTGTACCAAACGTCACAACGTAACTGGGTGACTATAAAGGTGCTCTACAGGTATCTCCGAGGGTGTCTGTTGAGTTGACATGGATCAAGACTGGGATTTGTCACTCCGTGTGACGGAGAGGTATCTCCGGGCCCACTCGGTAATACGTCATCTCAATGAGCTCAAAAGTGACTAAGTAGTTGGTCACGGGATTATGTATTACGGTAACGAGTAAAGAGACTTTCCGGTAACGAGATTGAACTAGGTATAGAGATACCGACGATCGAATCTCGGGCAAGTAACATACCGACGAGACAAAGGGAACTGTATACGGGATTGCCTGAATCCTTGACATCGTGGTTCATCCGATGAGATCATCGAGAAACATGTAGGAACCAATATGGGTATCCAGATCCCGCTATTGGTTATTGACCTGGGAGTGTCTCGGTCATGTCTACATGGTTTCCGAACCCGCAGGGTCTACACACTTAACGTTCGGTGACGCTAGGGTTGTTAGTGAGAAAAGTGTATGGTTACCGAAGGTTGTTCGGAGTCCCGGATGAGATCCCGGACAAGACGAGGGTCTCCGGAATGGTCCGGAGACGAAGATTGATATATAGGATGAAAGGTTTCGGAGTACCGGAAGTGTTCCGGGGAGCATCGGGAAATCGGCGGAGTACCGGAAGGGTTTTCGGGGGGTCCGGAAGTGGTTCTGGGCCTAGTGGGCCACAAGGGGGAACACCACAGCCCTCAGGGGGCTGTGCGCCCCCCCTGGGCCCTCTCCTCATGCGGCTAAGGGGGTGGGACCCCCTAGGGCTGGCCGCACCCCTTGGCCTTGGGGGGCAAGGCACCTAGGGGGGGAAACCCTAGGCCCTGGCCGCCGCCCCCTCCCCTTGCCCTGGTCGCCGCCCCCTCCCCTTGCCCTGGCCGCCGGCCCCTAGGGGGGAAACCCTAGGGCGCCCTCACCTCTCCACCCCCCCTATATATAGTGGGGCAAAGGGAGGGCAGCCAACACAGTTTGTGCCTCGGTGCTGCCCTCCCTCTCCCGTTACATCTTCTTCTCCCGCGGTGCTTAGGCGAAGCCCTGCTGGAGTTCTTCTCCACCATCACCACCACGCCGTCGTGCTGCCGGTTCTCCATCAACCTCTCCTCCACCCCTTGCTGGATCAAGAAGGAGGAGACGTCCCCGAGCCGTACGTGTGAAGAACGCGGAGGCACCGTTGCTTCGGTGCTAGGTCTTCGGCGATCTGAATCGCGACGAGTACGACTCCATCATCCGCGTTCATAACGCTTCCGCTTAGCGATCTACAAGGGTACGTAGATCACACTCCCCCCTCGTAGTTGCATCTACTAGATTGATCTTGGTGAACGGTAGGAAAATTTTTGTTTCCCATGCAACGTTCCCCAACAGTAACTTGATTCCCTACAGCAGAAAATTGGAGATAAATGAATTTGAATTCATTTTGGTATTTTAAAATGATTTTATTTGGGTTTTTATTGCAACAATAGGACCTTTTAGATTTATTAGATTTTATGGGCGTTTTATTTGGCAGTAGTAAAATGTTCATGTTGTAGGGCTAATTTTTCTGCAAATTTTGATATATTATATGCCTATAGGACATTTTTATTTATTTTGCTTTTATTCGTGTTCCATGTCTGTAAAAAAAATGTTTTTAAATTTTTTTATTCTAATCCCCGACTGGGCCGGCCCAGCTTCCGCCAGGCCGCGGCCCAGCGCCCCGTCGCCCTCGACCTCCGGCCAGAGGCCGTTGCCACCACGGCACCGCCGCCGCCGCTGCCGTGTCCGTCCCGGACACGCCCCGCCACCGCCTTCCCCTGCCCCCTTCTGCACGTCACGCCTCGCCCCTTCGCCTATAAAAGCCGCAGCCGCCGCCTCCTCTCTCCCCTCATCTCGCAGCGCCGCCGACGTCTCGCCAAACCGCCACCGCCGGCGAGATCCACCGCCGCCTCGCGCCATCTACCACCGCCGCTGCTGCAGGCTCCAGCCGCCGCTTCGCCCCGCGCTGCCCTTGCCGCCGCCCGCTCGTCCGCCGCCTCGTGCCGCGCCTGCCGCGACGGGGTTGGCCGCCGTCACAGAGACCTCGCCAGAGCTCCAGTCCGGTCCGCGCCTCCCCGGTTTTCTTCGCCGAACCGGCGGTTTTCTCGTTGGAAAAACCCCATTACAAACCGCCCCGGTTTTACTGTTTAGTTAGGTTTTTTGTGTTAGATCTGTTTTATTTTTTTAGATCTAACTATCCAGTGAACGTTCACCCTTTAAGACTAGAAAACGAATGTTCATTCGTTAATTTTTTTCTTTTCTGTTTAGTTTCCGGCCAGGGACCTCTCTGTAATATTTTTATTTGCAGTTTAGCCCCTAAACTTCCGACGGCCATAACTTTTTACCTGTTGGTCCAAATCCAACGAAACCAACGCCCACGTCTTCGTTACGAAGCCCTCTTTCTAGTAATACAACTTAAACATGTTTTTGAAAAGTTTAAAATTTGAATTCAACTATTTTTAGATTCAAACTTCGTTTGATCATAACTTGAGTTTCGTAACTCCGTTTTAGTTGATTCTTTTTGCAAATCGAAGCTCTTGACTTAAACTTTCTGATAAGGCCAAATTCACATAATTTTGGTACTGTTGGAAATTGTTTTATGTTTCAAGAGACATTCGTGTGTTTTCGAAGTTTTCCGAAGTGTTTATTCGTGCTGTCCGATCTTTCTGAGTGATTGCTTATGTGTGGTTACCACTGCTTGCTTACGATAGATTGACCGGAGTGTGACGAGTAGATCTATCAAGAGTTTTGAGTGCAAATCATCTTCATCAACATTGCAGGCAAGTTCACACTTTGATCATACTTTCCAATTACCCAGTTTTCATTGCATTAGTCCAACCCTCACACATTGCATAAGTAGGATCTATTAACTTGTGGGATTGGGAAGTAGATTGAGGTAGTACCTATTACCTGCATTACATTCAAACCTTTGGGAGTTACTTCTACGTTTGCCGTTAGGACATGCTATGCTTGTAGACGTGGATTGGGTGAGTGTATTCATGACAGATGTGAGTTTGTTAATTAATGGTTCAACTTAAGGTGGCAACTTTAACACACATCTGGGTGGATTGAGGCATCTGGGTATTCCAGTGATTGCCCGTTTTTCTTTTGGACCGCCACCCAGGCTCAAAGGGATCATGAGGTTATTCATACTAGAAACTTCCGTGTGCAGCCACATGCCAATATGGGCTCTGGCATAGTTGAGTGAGTTGTGGGAAACCTTTCCATGATGGGCTAGCAGATGTAGTGGGTTTTGTAGGTGTACCGGCCTATCTATCTGGTTAAGGGGACCTCTTCGGAAAGACTATGTCTCGGTCATCCGTTTCTCAAACACCATGCAGTGCGAGAAACCAAATGGAGGCGATCGAGTCTTGTGGGAAAAGTGCACAAACCTCTGCAGAGTGTACAAACTGATCATGATTAGCCGTGTCCCCGGTTATGGACGTCTTGAGTATCTAGTACTTGGATTATCATGTGAATCTCATCATGTTACTTTAATTAATTTTGTTGGGTTTAATGATTATTTTAATTGGGGTTGAGAGGATGTCTATCTTCTCAACAATGTTTCAACTACCATGATAGTTAATTAAAATCTATTCCTTTACAGTAGGAAAAAATTGGCTTTACGCAAAAACTTTAACCTTACAGCCTCCACCAGCCAAATATGCATGTAGTTGTAGGCTTTGTTCATCATTATCATTACAGTGTGAATTTTCCAGTACATTCAATGTACTGACCCTTTGTGGCTGCAACGTCTCATGTTGCAGGATTATCTTACGACAAGTAAGTAATACGTTAGGGTTACGATTTCTACACTCAACTTTGCCGTTGGTGTTGATGAGAATCCACAACCTTTGATGCTTCCGCTATGTTCGATTGAGGTAATAGTATTTATGTTACTTCATACATGTGATTTACCTCTGTTATAAATCCTCGAGTACTTTGTGTGTCAGCATACCGATCCAGGGATGACACAGAACACAGAGACTTCGGTCCATTCGGATCGTGGTCGCTACAAGATGGTATCAGAGCACATGTTGACTGTAGGACGTGACCCTAGAAACTGGCCAGACCATAGGAAAGGATTTCTCTAAAGACTCTTATCTCTCTTCTTTTCTGAGCTTTGTCAAAATCTTCCCATTGACCTTAAATAGTTAGCCAATACCCTTTACCATTTGGACCACTTCGGAGTAAAGATGAGTTCACTATGCATTGGAAGTGTTGAAGCTACAACAATGGATACTCCGAAGATTTGGAGAGTTGACAACTTTGAAGAGATGATGATCTTTAGAAGACCAAACCCCTGTTATGTACTTACGTTAGATGCGATGATTGTGAGCCGTCATTTGTTTGATGTTTTCTGACGGCCACAGCATAAAACCCATCTTTTCAAAACCACTGTTTGTTTTGAGTGTATCTCTCCCCACCTTCCGAATCTCATCCCAAAACCTTGGACCCAATAGAGGATGACTGAAGATAGACTTGAAGTCTCTGGACCAATGATCCAGCCGGAGGCAGAGTTATGGATACAAAACATGGAGGATCCCCTCAGGCAGAATTTAGTTGAAAGGAAGTATGAAGTTCAATACGTTCTTCAGTACTTTAAAAAAAGTGTTGCAACATGGTGGAATATGCATCAAGACATACAAGGATGTAATAGAGCAGAAAATTGGGAAGAATTCAAGAAGACCCTGTTAGGATCCCGTATCATCCTCAAGAGTGCTGACAACCCGAAGAAGAAACATTGTGCCTGTAGGATTTGTGGAGAAATAGGACACACCCAGAAGGAGCACAAGGATGAATGCCCTAATTGTGAAGGAAGTCACCTAGCTGAAGAATGCCCAACTAGGCAGATTACTTGTTTCTTGTGTGAAGGGACTACCCACTACCCTGCTCAGTGTCACATTTTCCCCATGGTGCAACAAACAATCCAGCAAAAGAAAGAAGCAATAAAAGAAGTCCTCGAGGAAACCTTAAGGGAATCCGCGATGGAGGAAGATATTGACGACCCTGATGGAGAAGGACTAGACAGATATTACTCCCGTGCTTGCTACTCATGTGGAAAAGAAGGACACCTTTCACAGCAATGCACGAGGCTGATAACCCTCAACCGTAAGGGATCGAGATAGTCTTCGCGGGTAAGAATAACCCAATTTATAGATTCGACACACGGGGAGCCAAAGATTATTTATAAGCTTTGACAGTTGAGTTGTCAATTCAACCGCACCTGAAATATACTTACTTGCAACAAAAGATAAGTGGTAACGGTGATATGATAGTGATGGTGGTGACAACAAAAGTAAACAGCAAAATTAACAACTAATAACCAGCAGGATTGAAACACTGTAGGCTAGGGAGATGGATGGTTGGGCGCTGCATGGATGAGATACATCATGAATCTAACTTGGGGCAAGGCACACAGAAAAGTAATGATCATCTAGGCAAATATCAAACATTAGGCGTGTATCCCACAGGTAGTTGTACGTGCTTGCAATAAGAACTTGCACAACATCTTTTGTCCTACCATCCCGCTACGAACGGGGCCAAAAGGAACTTATGGAGATTAAGGTGCTCCTGTCAAAGAGCACCGGAACAAAGCAATAAACTCAATGGATACATGGAATCCTCAAATTATGGACCATCCCCTTTGGTGTCCCAACCTGTCACCTTTGGGATCGCCGGTTCCGAACCATAATAGGTGCAAACAACTCATAGATAGGATCAAGAACACAAATATATTCATGCAAACACATAGGGTTCATATCTGAAAACATGGCACTCGGGCCCAAAGTGACAAGCATTAAGAGCAACAAGTTGAAGCAAAGATGATACACACCAAAGTAGATGATAGGCAACATGCCCCAACAATCTGATAAACTATTACATGATCTAACTCATCCAATCCCTACCATCCCCTTTGCCTACAGCAGGGAATTACTCACACATGGAAGGAGAAGTCATGGAGGGAGGATGGAGTGGTGATGATGATGACGATGGCGATGATCTCCCCTCTCCGGAGGCCAAATCAGCCTCCAGATTAGCCCTCCCGAAAAAGAATAGAGGGTGGCGGCGGCTCCGCAACGGAAAACTGGAAAAACGACTCCCCTTCTGGGGTTTCCTCGCCACGGGAATAAATATGAGCCAAGGTAGGGCACCAGAGGGGGAGGACCCTCCCAGGCGGCCTCCTAGCGCGGCCAGGGGTGGGGCCGCGCCAGCAGGGCGCTTGGGCCCCCCCTGGCTGCCCTCTGGCCCCACTTCTGGCACAGTAGCCCTTCGGGTGTGTGGATTTTCTGTGAGTTTTCTTGGAATTTTAGGAGACACCTAAAAATCCATTTTCCTGCACACAATAAAACCATACAGGCAGCTCTGCTGAAAACAGCGTTAGTCCGGGTTAGTTTAGTTCAAATCATGCAAGAATGAGGGCAAAACAATAGCAAAAGTGTTTGGAAAAGTAGATACGTTTGAGACGTATCAACTCCCCCAAGCTTAGCATATTGCTTGTCCTCAAGCAATTCTGTTCAACGAACTGGACGCGACAAAGAAAACTTTGACAAACTCTTTTTGCTTCATTAGATGTATATAAGCATGTACTACGAAAAGAGTCTAGCAAGTATTGAATCAATGCTTATGAGGACAATGCACGAAGCAATCCTTCTTTCAAGTGACCAATCACAAATAACTAAAAGTAAATGATATGCTACTGAAAATCAAGACAAGATTACATTGCACATAGCTTGAACATACTAGAGTGGTATCTCGCTAGCCTCCATGAGTGAAGCAAAACATAAATGCAGAAACTCCTCCAGAGTTTTAAAGGAGACTAGAACTAAGAATTTCAGAATAAATAATACCACAAGCATGCAGAAGACAATGTAATACTTTGGGACAATGCACATTACACTCAGAATGACAATTATGCTCTCCTAGTTGGTTCTTTGAAGAAAGAAGGTGGAGACTCTCGAACCGTGGAATTTGATGGCGAGGTTGAAAACCCGTGGTTGGAAGCAAAGACTAAACATGTACCAGAGCTCTTGGTTTTGAAAACAGAGGTAAAAATGATTTTGGAAGGTGCATATTTCGTCAACGAATGCCAGTAGACAACCCAATCACTTCTTATGCTAGACATGTTTCAAGGAACGGCTCCCAAGATGGGGACGATCACATCCCCTTAATCTCCTTTGTTTATCACTACCATAGTTTTCTGATTTCTCATAAACAAAGCGTGAAGGAGGGTTTGTTGGTTGTGATTATCTTTTGTGAGCTGGGCGCACTCATGCCAGTCCCTCCTCGTATTAGGGGTTTGCAGATTAGACATGCAATCCCGGGATAAAACATGTCCAACATAAGTAGATCATGAATTACCTACTACTTCCTCATGAGCTAAAACAGAGGCACAAAACAGGAGTAAATTTGAATAATTTTGAAATGGTACAAGAAAGTCTTTGTTAGGATGGCCGGTGAATACCACATAGGAAGGTATGGTGGACTCATATGGAATAACTGGTTTGAAAGGATTTGGATGCACAAGCAGAATTCCGCTTAGTGCGAGCGAAGGCTAGCAAGAGACTGGGAAGCGACCAACTAGAGAGCAATAACGGTCATAATCTTGCAGAGCGACAAAGCAACATTGAATTGGGCATGAAAGTGATATAACTATTCTGAAACTCAAAGATCATCAAGGCAAAGCAGACTTTTTAGTCTTAAACATGTGTAAACATGTGCCAAGTCAATCCAAGAATTCTCCAAAGGGAAATACCACCTTAGTATACCAAACTTATGAACAATGCAATGCATGTAAATCATTTCAATAACACATTATATACTCTAGCTATTTGAGATTAGCCACAAGGAAAGCATGAACCACTGGGAAAGCATTGTAAACATAGCACTATGTCGCTACAAGCTGGTCTCTAGATCATAAGTACAGGCATATGTACAAAAGTAGAAACAAGAAGAGTTCATACCGGTTTTCCTTGTTGCTTCCCATCCGTCGATCTTCGTCATTACTACCTTGTCACTTGCACGATCGAACGTAGGAAATTAAATGCCATCACGGACTCGAGCTGAACTCTGAAAACAAAGCAAACTAAAGAGAGAAAGGAAATCTTTTTGGGTTTTTTCAAAGGTTGAATGAAAGCAAAAGAAAGAGAAAATATTTTTGTTGTTTTTGCAAAGAAAGAAACAAAGAAGAACGGGCAAAAACTTCGAAAAGATCAAAGTGAACAAAAATAAAATGGATAATACAATGGAAAAGTGAGAAGGGCACGTACTCCCCCAAGCTTAGGCTTTTGGCCTAAGTTGGTAGTAGCTACTGCCCCCAGGAGCCTCCTGCTCCGGGGTGGTACTGGTGAGTCCAAGGGTCGTATAGGGATTCCGGCGCGTACACCGAAGTCCTCGGATCCTCCCACGAAGAAGGGTCCGCACTCCAAGCAGAGGAAGACCCTTCACCAAACTGGGTGACGGTCTCCCCCTGAAAAGGTGGTAACTCACCGTGCTCCTCCTCGTCGGGCATGATACGTCCAAAACGTATCTATAATTTCTGCTTGCTCCATGCCTCTTTTGTGTGATATTGCTATGATATTTATGCACTTCCGTACACTTTTGATCATATTTGGACTAACCTATTAACTCAGTGCACCCCAGTGCCAGTTTCTGTTTTCTGCAGTTTTTGTATTTCAGGTTTTCCCATTACTTAAATTGCCAGAAAAATTCTGGGAAAAATATATAAAAAATCAGCGCTCCAGAAGCTTCCACGCGCCAGAAGTGGGGCCAGAGGGGAGCCGGGGGCAGCCCAGGCGGCCTGCCCACGCGGCCCCCCTCCTGGCCGCGCCGGGGGGGCGCCTGGGCCCCCCTTACCTCCTCTGGTGACCCCCTTTGGCATATATTTACACCACGTCGCGAAAACCCTGATTCCAGAACCCTTTTCTCCAGAAGCTATTCCGATCTCCGCCGCCATCGCCACCAAGTTTCGGGGGACCAGAATTCCTATGCCAGCATCCTGCCGGGACGGGGAAGTGCCCCCGGATTCATCTCCATCGACGTTGCTTCCTCCCTCCATGATGCTGGAGTTGTTCCTCCTCGAGGCTGAGGTTTCTACCAGTAGCTATGTGGTCAATTCTCTCTCCCATGATGTGATCTTCGTTGTGATCATAGGCTATGTTAATCTAGGGTGATCCCATGATATTTGCCCTTCCTCTATGTATTGGATTGATGTACTCACTTGTCTTTATCTAGTATAATCTCCGAGACCAAGGTGACAGCGGTCTATTGGACATGGATTAGAAGAATATTTTCATGAGTGATTTCCTCTTTTGTGTGTTGATTGAAGATTGAGAGTCTCTTGGTGCTTGTCTTTGACTATCCTTGAGATATGTTGTGGTGATTGTGGTACTCTCTTTGGATGGCCGCGGTGACATTGGGAAATCCATAGATTGAGAACTACGAACTTTGAGGTGTGCTTTTGTAGCCCTACATAATTCTCGTCCTCTCTTGACCACAAAGGAATGACCTCCGAGTGCGTCCCCCTTGCATGCTTTATGGGAAATATCATGTGATTCGATTATGTTAATGTTGTTGGGAGTTGCCACTAGTGAAAGTATGATCCCTAGGCCTTGTTTCCACCATTGCAATACCATTTGTGCTCACGTTTACCACTTGTTTGCTTGCTGCACTTTTTATTTCAGATTTACGAATACATCTTTTGCCATCCATATCACTTGCCATTTAACATCTCTTCGCCGAACTAGTGCACCTATACATCTGACAAGTGTATTAGGTGTGTTGGGGACACAAGAGACTTCTTGTATCTTGATTGCAGGGTTGCTTGAAAGGGGTACGTTCAACCTCCACTTCCCTGAGTTCGTTAAACCTTGGGTTACTCACTTAAGGGAAATTTGCTGCTGTCCTACAAACCTTTGCTCTTGGAGGCCCAACACTGTCTACAGGAATAGAAGCGTGTAGTAGACATCAAGCTATTTCTGGCGCCGTTGCGGGGGAAGTGAGGTAAGTGAAGGTACCTTCTCTAGATCTCGCAATTAAATCTTTTTGTTTCTTGTTTTTATTTCACTAGTTATGTTTATGGAAAACCGCAATCTTAGTTCGCTGCTTGGGGAAGGCCGCTTTACCACACCCGTGGTAGAGAAGTCTCCTCCACCTACTGAATGTATCCCGTTGAAAATACCACTTGGGATAATTGAAATAATTAGGAATGATTGTTATGATGGGACAGTCAATCCTAGTATTCATTTGTTGAAACTTATAGAACTTTGTGAGTTGTTTAAGATTTCAGGTTTGACAAGAGATGGAGTCATGAGGAAATTATTTTCCTTGTCACTGAAAGGAAAAGCATTGGAATGGTATAGGCTACTAGATGACTCTCACCTGCTGGATTGGGAAGAGATCCAGTCTCTCTTTTACTCCAAGTTTTATCCTCTTCATGAAGTCCATGAGAATAGGAATTATGTTTATAATTTCTATCCTCATGACGGAGAGAGCATAGCTCAAGCTTGGGGGAGACTGAAAACGTTAATGCTAAAATGTCCTAACCATGGGCTCCCCAAAGATATGATTATTACTAATTTCTAAATGAGGCTCTCTCGACAGGATAAAGATTTGCTCGATGCTTCCTCTATGGGTTCTTTCACAAACGAAAAGATTGATGCTAAATGGGAACTCCTTGAAAGAATTCAACGCAACACTGAAGATTGGGAGATCGACAAAGGTAAAGAGTCAGGTATAGTTTATGAGTATGATTGCATTAAGTCCTTTGTTGAAACTACAAGTTTTAATAAGTTTAGTGCTAAGTTTGGGCTTGATTCTACACTCCTTGTTGATTTCCTCAAATCTTTTGATTCACATCTTAATATGCCTAAGGAGGATTGGATCAAGCATCATGAACCTTTTAAAGAGATTTGCAAAGAAAATGAAATTGTTCATGATGATTACAACATGCATGATCCAATTCCTAAAAATGAAGTTTTATATAAGCATGTTAATTTTTGTGGAGTGGATAGACCTTGTGAAAGGCCTATGATTGAAGAAGAGAAGTATTGTAAGCAACATAAGCATGAAAGAACAATCACTTGGGTCGAAGATTTATGTGAAATTGCTAGAGAATTGTGTGACCTTTATCCTTTTGCTTGTGAACTTTGCTGTATAGAGGGTCACTTTAATTTTCAATGCATGCACTTTCAAAAAATAACTGTTAACCAGTTGTGTGATAACATGATCACCTCTGATCTTTATGATGAGCTTATGTTATTTTCGATGTGTGAAGAGTTATCAGAAAAGACTTCGTGGCTAGATGTTAATGCCATAGGAATAAAAAACACTTTGCAAAATTGCCATCTCTATTGTGTTGTTAATTGCCATGAAAATGATTACATAAGTAAGATTAGAAAGGAGGGAACTTTACCAAAGTATAAAAATGTCTCTTATATTTCTGCTAATAAAAAGGAGAGTTTCTCCCAAGTTTCCCCTATTGTTTCTAATGATAAACCAGGATATGTGGAGAAGCTTCATCTCCAACCACTCCCTCCTAAGGTGAAGAAGAAGAAAAAGAAGAGGAGGAGGAAGAGGAGCAAGAAGGAAGAAGAATGGGTATCAACCTGGCCTGAGCATATTCCTCCCATCAACTTTTATCCTAACGGTTGTAACTTTAAAGAAGAAGGTGAAGTTTATTGCCTAAATTATCATCTTGATGATACGTCCGTAGGTACTATTGAAGATGATTTTGATTATGATATGCATGTTACTTATTGTGACTGGGAAAATGATGATAATGCTACTTATGATCTTGAAAATCTTTTTGGTACCAACTCTGAAAGTGATGATATGGAAAGCTCTAAGCTTGGGGATGATAGGATTGCAAATCCTTTACCCACTAGTGATGTGATAACTGATAATTCTTTTGCTAGTAAGAATAAAGACAACATGTTTACAAGTATAGTTGCTAGCAATGATAATGCTCTTCTTTACTATGATGATGTTATAACTCCAATCTATAGTGATTATAAAGGTACCTATGACATAAGGAGAAATTATCCTTATGAAACTTGTCATAATCATGGAGGGAATTACTCCCTTGTTGAACACCATCTTCCTAATACACAATTAATCTATAGTGTTCAAGTTGTTTATGATAGTCCTACTCCCACTATTACCAATGAGAAAGATTATGCTTATGTGGAGAGTAAGAGTACCTTTTTGCATGTGGATCATGGTAACAATGTTTTATGTGATGCTTATATTGTTGAGTTTATTCGTGATCCCACTGAAAATTATTATGGGAAGGGAACATATGCTTATAGATATTTCAATAATATCAAGTTCCCTCTCTTTATGTTGAAGGTTTTGAAGCTGCACTTGTTTTGTCTTCCTATGCTTATTGCTTTGTGCTTCAATGAATTATTCTATTGCAATATTCCTATGCATAGGAAGCATGTTAGGCTTAAATGTGTTTGGTATTTGCTTCTTGATGCTCTCTTTTGTTCTTCAGCTCTTATTCCTACGAGAGCATCATTAAAGTCTTAAGCCTATCTTTATGGCTATAAAGAAAGAGCTCTAGGGAGACAACCCTTGTTATCTTTGCTTTCAGTTTTTAGTGGTCTTGATGTTTGTTACTACCGTAGCAACATCATTGTATCTTTATTTTTCAGCTTTGTGCCAAGTTTAGCCTCTGATTGCAAGGAAGTTCAAAAGTTGTGACGTGCTGTCCAGGAAACAGATTCTGTCCTTGGACAGAAAAATTCGTATAAAATCTCCAGATCATCTTTTTGGTCTGAATTTTTTCGACAGCGTGCTCTATACAATTGGCTTTCGGGCGTCTGTTCTGAGTTTTCTGATTTGAGTTGCAGAAGTGCCCCGAAAAAATTATTTACTACCTGCTGGTTTGTTTTTCACAGATTCTGTCCTGTTTTGCCTTTTCTTCGTTTTGCAAACCTTGAGCTTGCTTTTTCTTTGCAAAAACCTTTTGGCAATCTTGAGAAACAGTAGCTCTTCAAGATTATCCTTATTTCCAGCAAGGAAAAAAATTATTTTATTATGGGTACTAACATCGCTAATCAGATTATGATGAGTTATGTATGAAGGGAGTTTTCAAGTGTGCGAGGGAAGATGATAAAAAGATTCCGGAGGGTCAAACGCTCAAGCTTGGGGATGCCCCCGTGCACCCCCAAGGAATATTCAAGAAGACTCAAGCGTCTAAGCTTGGGGATGCCCCCGTGCATCCCCTTCTCCATCAACAATTATCAGTTCGTCTTTCGTTCCACTATATTTTAATCACTTCATGCGTTATGTGCTATGCTTGGAGCGTCTTGCTCTTTTCTTTTTAGTTTATTTAGTTTTACTTGCTGTTCTTAACAAGTTGGATCCTAGCCTTCATTGTTTGGGAGAGAAACACGCTCCACTCCACTGTAGAACACAACATAGGCTTGCATGCGTATCTTCTTGTGTGTATTCTTTATCTTTTCATAGCTGCTGTCATGCTTAGCTCTTAGTTTTCATGCTTTTCTTTTTAAAGAGCTTTTGTTTAGTTGGTTGCTGAACTCTCTTGAGTTTTCATGTTTATCTTGTTAAGAGAGTTGGCTTTTGTGGCACTGGTTGATATGTCTATGATAAAAATGCTATGTGCATAATGGTGCTTAGTAGTTCATGTTTTCTTATGGTTAATCTCAAATGGCTGGGGGTTCTTAATGTGTTATTGAAGTACCAGCATGATTTGTTTGCCTATGATGTGGTATGGTTTAGTGATATCTTCCTCCAAGAATTTATTTTGATTGACTTGGCATATGCTCACGCATATTTAAGACTGTAAAGAAAGCCTATCAAGCCTTGATGATATTTAATTTCTGAGTAGCGATATAACTTCCATGCCCGATTCAATGTTGCTTTGTCGCTCTGCATGATTATGGCCGTCATTGCTCTCTTAGTTGGTCGCTCCCAGTCTTTTGCTAGCCTTCACCTGTACTAAGCGGACTGACTGCTTGTGCATCCAAAATCCTTGAAACCAGTTATGCTATATGAGTCCACCATGCCTTCCTATATATGGTATTTACTTGCCATTCCTAACGAAGACTTTCTTGTACCATCTCAAAATTATTCAAAAGCATTTCTCTTTTGTGCCTCTGTTTTAGCTCATGAGGAAGTAGTAGGTAATTCATGATCTTTTTAAGTTGGACAAGTTTTACCCCGAGATTGCATGTCTAATCTGCAAACCCCTAATACGAGAAGGAACTGGCATGAGTGCGCCCGGCTCATAAAAGAGAATACAACAAACAAACCCTCCTTCACGCTTTGTTCATGAGAAATCAGAAAACTTTTGGCAGTGATAAACAAAGGAGATTAAGGGGATGTGATCATCCCCGTGCAGGAGCCGTTCCTCGAAACTGGTCCAGCTCGAGAAGTAATTGAGTTATCTACTAGCATTCGTTGACGAAATATGCACCTCCCAAAAATCATTTTTTACCTCTGTTTATAGAAACCAAGAGCTCTGGTACATGTTTAGTCTTTGCTTCCAACCACGGGTTTTCAACCTTGCCATCAAAATCCACGGTTCGAGAGTCTCCACCTTCTTTCTTCAAATCACCAACTATTGAGAGCATGATTGTCATTCTGAGTGTAATGTGCATTGTCCCAAAGTACCATTGTCTTCTACATGATTGTGATATCGCTTATTCTAAAATCATTGTATCTAGTCGTCACTTAAACTTCGGAGGTGCTCCTGCATTTATGTTTTGCTTAACTAAAGGGGCAAGCGAGGTATCACTTTGTCATGTTTGCACACCATGCTCACTACAAATCTACTGGGTGTTTCAGTATCATATTGTAAACTTTCAATTCTTTGTGATATTCTCATGAGGCAACTTAATTACTAAAGATTCATTATCTCAATAAGCATTTGTCATGTGACTGTGAAAGATTCTTTGGTAGCATGTCACCACAGAAATTATGCTTGTTATCATTTACCTACTCGAGGACGAGCAGGAATTAAGATTGGGGATGTTGATACGTCCAAAACGTATCTGTAATTTCTGCTTGCTCCATGCCTCTTTTGTGTGATATTGCTATGATATTTATGCACTTCCATACACTTTTGATCATATTTGGACTAACCTATTAACTCAGTGCACCCCAGTGCCAGTTTCTGTTTTCTGCTGTTTTTGTATTTCAGGTTTTCCCATTACTTAAATTGCCAGAAAAATTCTGGGAAAAATATATAAAAAATCAGCGCTCCAGAAGCTTCCACGCGCCAGAAGTGGGGCCAGAGGGGAGCTGGGGGCAGCCCAGGCGGCCTGCCCACGCGGCCCCCCTCCTGGCGCCGGGGGGCGCCTGGGCCCCCCTTACCTCCTCGGGTGACCCCCTTTGGCATATATTTACACCGCGTCACGAAAACCCTGATTCCAGAACCCTTTTCTCTAGAAGCTATTCCGATCTCCGCCGCCATCGCCACTAAGTTTCGGGGGACCAGAATTCCTGTGCCGGCATCCTGCCGGGACGGGGAAGTGCCCCCGGATTCATCTCCATCGACGTTGCTTCCTCCCTCCATGATGCGGGAGTAGTTCCTCCTCGGGGCTGAGGTTTTTACCAGTAGCTATGTGGTCAATTCTCTCTCCCATGATGTGATCTTCGTTGTGATCATAGGCTATGTAAATCTAGGGTGATCCCATGATATTTCCCCTTCCTCTATTGTCGGTGTACTAAGAAAGGGGTACCTTAGTACCCCAACTTGGGCACGGGCAGTAGCAGCTTCCCGCGGCAGGGTTCACCGCGTGCTTGCCAAAAACCTTTCTGGTCCCTATAAAACCATTCAAGAATAGAGTATACAAGCCAGAAGATCAAGGCCCCGGCAAGTGGAGCTTGCCGGGAAGGCCGCACCAGGCTCAATACTGTCACTTTAGCACAAGGCCCTGGCAAGAGGAGCTTGCCAGGAAGACCAAGGGAAGCACACCTCAAGAAACGCCTCGGCACAGCATGCGCCCCAGCAGGGCCCGGGGAGCGACAAGCTTCAGGGCCCGGCAAGGTCAAGGCCCCGGCAAGGTGCTTGCCGGGGGGAACTCATGCTGTGTGCCCGCGCTCCAGCTCATCTGCCCACGCGTCGCCCTGGGGCCCTCCCAGGGACGCGTGGCTGGTGGCTGTGCAACCTGGGGTACACGGTGGCGATCCACGGTGACGAGGCTACCGCCGTGTCGAATGGAGAAGCATGGACGGACGCTTTTGGGGTCGACGGTGACGGGCATTTAATGCCCTTGTCCCCCACTGTCAAAGTAGGTGAAGACCACTATTCACGCACTATTCCCGCACTGTTACAACTACCACCACAGTTACATTTTTATCCTCTTCTACGTTGACACCTGTCGGTGACCCCTTGGGCTATAAAAGGAGGCCCATGCACAACGTAGAGGGGGTTCGAATCCTAAGCAACTCTCACGCTCGGCGTAGCTAGTAATGTAGCTCTTCAAGCTCCCGAGCTCAATACAACCAAGGCAGGAGTAGGGTTTTACGCGTCCGCGCGGCCCGAACCTGGGTAGACTGCCCGCGTGTGCTCCTCGATCCGCTCTTCGTGCTCCCTCCGCTCCCTTACCGCAACGTAGAAGGGGCTCCGGTCCCATAGGTGCTCGTGGGAGAACAGTTTCCCCCGACATCTTTGGCGCGCCAGGTAGGGGGCGTCGAGGTTGTGCGAACCTGATCCGGCGCTCACGCGGGCGCATTCTTCATCAACTTCTCCAGCTTCATCGACTTCTTCAGCAGCACCAACATGGCCCCGAAGAAGAAGGCTTCGGAGGTCGCAGGCCCGTCCGCGTCGATCCCACCGCCACCAGAGCCAACGGTGGGCGGAGGAGACACCGGCGGAAGGGTGGTCGCCGGTGAAGAAACTCACGGCGCCACCAAATCCAAGGACAAGACGGACGACCGGGCAAATTCCAAAGCCTCGGTGTCCGTAGACGCGCCACGTCCATCTTAGCAGACGATAGGCCAGCAGCGCCGTGGTACAAGAGGTACCATCCGCTTGCTGGGCCAAGGACAAACCGAAGGATCGCGGGACGCTCAAGGCCATCGTCCTGGCACGAGCAAGGCGCGGTCGCCGGGGCGAGAGACTGCTCCTTCTAACCCTGTTAGAAGTCCGAGCATATCTCGCTCCTCGCACCGCTCGCCGCCGCTCCCCTCCTCTCCAGCAGAAGCTCTCGCAAGAGCGCAACTGCTCCTCGATTTCCCTCCAGCGGCAGACAAGGCCAAAGACTGGAGGGCGACGATCCAAAGCCTCATCGCCTTCGCCAACAACGACACGCCGCAGCAGCCGACGACCTCGCGGCCGCGGCAAGTCGACCAGACGAAGGCCGATGGCAACAAGATCGCCGGCGGTGCAACCACCGTGCACTCCCCGTCGCGGAAGTAGAAGACGCCACCCCGCCGGATCAACGTCGACGACGACTCCACGACGTCGTTGGATCCGCGGGCTCGTCGGGACCAGCGCCAAGTCCTCGATGACCGGCGACAAGAAGACGCTCGGACGCGCATCGAGCGCCAACGAGAAGCCCGGCGACAATCGGACCAGCGCGCTGGGACCGCTGTCGACACGTACGCGCCCGGTGAGCCAGGCGATTTGCCGTACGCGGCAGGTTGCCCTGCGTTCACCCGCGAGCTGCGGCGCGTCCAGTGGCCCAGCATGAAAAACTTCAAGCCCGACGTACCCGAGAAGTACGACGGCAAGACGCACCCCTCGGAGTTCCTCAACATCTACACCATCGCGGTGCAGGCTGCCGGGGGACGCGACGAGAAGATACGGGCGAACTACTTCCCGCTAGTGCTTAAGTCGAACGTTCGTTCTTGGCTTATGCACTTGCCGGAAGGCTCCATTTCTTCGTGGGCAGATCTGTGCCACCAGTTTGTTGGCGCCTTCACGGGCGGCCACAAACCCCACGGCCAGGAGAGTGATCTCCACATCTTGGCCCAGAAAGAAGGAGAGTCCTTGCGCAAGTACATCCAACGATTCAGCCGCGTGCAGCACAACATTCCCGACGTCCACCCTGCCGCGGTTATCAGCGCGTTCCACCAGAACATGCGTAATCGCCGCATGCGAGAAGAGATGGCCATGACCAAGATTCGGGATGTCAGCGAGCTCTACGCTCTGGCTAACAAGTGCGCGCGTGCCGAGGAGGGGAGGAGACTCCCCGGAGAGGATGCTGGCGCAGGAGGAAGCGACAGCGAGGATACCGCCCCGGCAAAGAAGAGCCGGCGGTGGAACAACAGAAGAAAGAAGAACAAGGAAGTGCTGGTCGTCGAGCAGTCCGGCAAGGAGGCTCCCGCCAAGAAAGCACAGGCCGGCGGCTCCGGCAAGGAGGCTGCCCCTGTAGCGGCAGCCGACAAGCAGGACGGCTCCGACAAGCAATATTGCAAGATCCACCGCACCAAGGGCCACGACCTTTCGAACTGCAAGCGAGTCGAGTACCTCGTAGAACAGCAAAAGGCTGAGTACGAGCGTCACGACAAGGAGAAGGCCCAAGGTGGCGGGGGAGAGCCAAGCAAGAAGCAGCCATTCAATCGCCGGGGAGGACGCCGCGGCAAGGCCAAGCAGCGGCAAGGTGATCGACCTCCCCGGGGCCGCGACAAGGATGAAGAAGACGACGGCGACGACGATATGAAGGAAGGTGATAACAGCGAGCAGGAGTTCCAGAAGGCCACAGAGGTCCTGTGTGTCGATGGGGACGCCTCTCTGCACACTTCCCACCGCCAACTCAAGCAGTGGGTGCGGGAAGTAAACGCAGCTGAGCCGCCCATTGAGTCACGCAGGCTGCTGAAGTGGTCCAGCACGCCCATCATTTTTGATCTTGAGGATCACCCTGACCGCACAACTGCGGTCGGGTGCCTGCCGATGTTGGTTTCACCAACTATCCGCAACCTCAAGGTCACCAAAATGTTGGTTGACGGCGGGGCTGGCCTGAACTTGATCTCCTCAGCTGTGATCAAGAAACTCCAGATCTTAGACGACGAACTCGAAGAAACCGGGTCGTTCCAAGGAATAAACCCGGGAAGGAGCAAGCCCAAGGGGAAGATCACTCTGCCAGTGACCTTTGGCGGGGAGCTCAACTTCAGGACGGAAAGGATAACCTTCGATGTTGCCGATATCCCATTGCCATACAATGGGATACTTGGACGTCCTGCCCTCGCCAAGTTCATGGCAGCTTCCCACTATGCCTACAACATTCTCAAGATGCCGGGGCCGATAAGCGTCATCTCTGTCCCTGGCGACAAGAAGGACGCGCTTATCTACGCCGACAAGATATACCGGGACGCAGCAGCCGCAGCGGAGAGCAACGCACTTGCCGCTGAAGCTCCCGGGGGGAAGAAGACCAAGACCAAGTCCGGCAAGTGCTCTGGGGCCCACTCCGGCAAACGCACCTCTTCGGAGTGCTGCGCTGCCGTCGAGGACGCGCCATCGAGCTCCACCGGCAAGTGCAAGAAAGGGATGGCCGCTCCACCGGCAACCAAGAAGGTGTCCGCCAAGGAGGACGGCACTGGTGGTACCTTCACCATCAGCGCTACGCTTGACAGCAAATAGGAAAGCGCGCTCGTTGCCTTCCTGCAGGCGAATGTCGATGTGTTTGCATGGCAACCATCTGACATCCCCGGTGTTCCCAGGAAGGTAATTGAGCACAAGCTTGCTGTTTGTCCTCATGCGCGGCCCGTCAAGCAGAAGGTCAGGAAGCAAGCCGTGGAGCGCCAAGAATTCATCGCCGAAGAGATAAAGAAGCTAGAAGCAGCAGGCCTAGTCAGAAGCATGATCCATCCTACGTGGTTGGCCAATCCAGTCATCGTACGCAAGGCCAATGGGAAGTGGAGACTTTGTATAGACTTCACTGATGTGAATAAAGCGTGTCCCAAGGATCCATTTCCCTTGCCGCGTATTGACCAGATTGTTGACTCCACTGCTGGATGTGAGCTGCTTTCCTTCCTTGATGCATATTCAGGTTATCATCAGATTTTTATGGCCAAGGAAGATGAAGAGAAGACTGCATTTATTACTCCATGCGGCACATATTGCTTCATACGCATGCCCTTCGGATTGAAGAATGCAGGCTCAACATTTGCAAGAGTGGTCTACACTGCTTTTGAGCCACAGATCCACAGAAATGTAGAAGCCTACATGGATGACATAGTGGTGAAAAGCAAGAGCAAAGATACACTGATCCAAGATTTGGAAGAGACGTTTGAGAATCTGCGCAAGATCCAGCTCAAGTTGAACCCCGAGAAGTGCGTCTTCGGAGTCCCCTCCGGCAAGCTTCTCGGGTTCTTTGTGTCCCAGAGGGGGATTGAAGCCAATCCCGACAAAATAAAAGCCATCGAGCAGATCGAAGCCCCGAAGCGCGTCAAGGACGTGAGGAGACTTGCTGGTTGTGTGGCTGCCCTCAGTAGGTTCATTTCAAAGTCTGCAGAACGCGCCCTGCCTTTCTTCAAAATCTTGAAAAAGGCAGGTCCTATGAAATGGACTCCGGAAGCGGAGGCAGCGCTGCAAGACTTGAAGAGATACCTGTCCTCCACTCCAATACTTGTCGCACCTAGACCCCAGGAGAAGTTGCTGCTGTACCTAGCAGCAACCAATCAAGTGGTTAGTGCTGCGTTAGTAGCGGAGAGGGAGGCAGATGAGGAACCCACGCCACCGGCAAGCGAATCCAGCGACAAGCAGGAGGCTCCTCCGACAAGCTCTGGCACCGACAAGGACAAGTCTGCGCAGGAACAAGGTCAGGTGCGAAAGAAGATGGTGCAGCGCCCAGTGTATTTTGTAAGTTCCCTCTTGCAGGGGGCTAGATCAAGATACTCTGGGGTGCAGAAGCTGCTTTTCGGCCTCATCATGGCCTCGAGAAAGCTGCGCCATTACTTCCAAGCACACGAGATAACAGTGGTCACTCGCTTTCCGTTGAAAAGGATATTGCACAACCCAGAAGCAACAGGCAGGATCGTTGAGTGGGCACTGGAGCTATCAAGCTTTGGACTCAAGTTTGAGAGTACTTCAACTATACAGAGCAGAGCTTTGGCAGAATTCATAGCGGAATGGACCCCAACGCCCGATGAAGAAGTTCCAGAGACAAGCGTCCCCGTACAAGAAGCAAGCAGTGAATGGGTAATGTACTTTGATGGTGCCTTCTCGCTGCAAGGCGCCGGTGCCGGCGTAGTGCTCATAGCGCCCACCGGAGAGCACCTCAAATATGTTGTCCAGATGCACTTTCCTAAGGAGCAAGCAACAAACAATACTGCTGAGTACGAAGGTTTGCTTGCCGGCCTCAGAATTGCGGCCGAACTTGGGATCAAGAAGTTGATTGTGCGGGGAGACTCTCAGTTGGTGGTCCGACAAGTTAACAAGAGTTACCAAAGCCCTTTGATGGAAGCTTATGTTGATGAAGTGAGGAAGCTTGAAGAACACTTTGAAGGTCTGCAAATGGAGCATGTTCCAAGAGCTCAGAATGATATTGCAGATGGCCTTTCAAAGTGCGCTGCGATGAAGTTACCTGTGGAACCAGGGACCTTCCTGCTCAAGCTGACTCAGCCATCTGTTACACCATCAGTTGGGCAAAGTAAGAAGAGAAAGTTGGTCTCCGGTGACTACTTGCCGGCGGATCTTCCCGAAGCCGCCGCCAAGGTCCCCAAGATCAACAACCAAAATGCTGAGGAACAATTTGCTCCTGCAGATCCGAGGATCTGTACAGTTGAAGCAAGCGTTCGCGACAAGCCTCGCCCCGGCGAGCTTGCCGGGGGACCATCAGCTCCGGCGGAGCCGGAGGTTCTTGCCGTAGAAGCTGAGGTTCCCGCAGCAGCCCTAGTGCCTTTAGTCCTTGCCGTTGAGCCTCGGGCTCCGGCATGGGCACAACAGATCGTCCGTTTTCTGCAAACTGGAGAACTTCCCGACGACCCAGAAGAGATAGAGAAGATAACCAGGCAGTCGAGTATGTACCAGTTCGTTGACAATGAACTGTAAAGAAGAAGACTCAATGGTGTCAGGTTGAAGTGCATTTCCAGGGAAGATGGACAGAAGCTGTTGGCAGAGATACATGGAGGCATATGTGGCCACCACATTGGCGCAAGGACACTTGCCGGAATGGCGTTCCGGCAAGGGTTCTTCTGGCCAGAAGCCCTCCAAGATGCAACTGCACAAGTAACCAAGTGTGAAGCGTGCCAGTTCCATGCCAAGCAAATACATCAGCCAGCTCAAGCTCTCCAGACGATCCCTTTGTCCTGGCCCTTCTCGGTCTGGGGGCTCGATATCCTCGGCCCCTTCCCCCGTGCTGTCGGGGGCTTTGAGTACTTGTACGTTGCGATCGACAAGTTCACAAAGTGGCCAGAAGTGGAACCAGTGAGAAAGGTGACAACACAGTCAGCAGTCAGGTTCTTCAGGTCAATTGTTTGCCGTTTCGGAATCCCTAACAGGATCATCACCGACAACGGCACACAGTTTACTAGTCGCACCTTCATGCAGTACGTCCAAGACCTTGGCGCCAAGGTCTGTTTCTCTTTTGTTGCTCACCCGAGGAGCAACGGTCAAGCGGAGAGGGCCAATGCTGAAGTGCTGCGCGGACTCAAGACAAGAACCTTTGACAGGCTGCGCAAGTGCGGGAAAAACTGGATAGAGGAGCTACCGGCGGCTCTTTGGTCAATCAGAACGACACCAAGTCGAGCCACCGGATAGACACCCTTTGCTCTTGTCTATGGAGCAGAGGCAGTTCTCCCCACAGAACTCATATACAGATCTCCTCGAGTGCTTGCTTATGATGAGCTCGAGCAAGAGCAACTGCGACAAGATGATGCATTGCTCCTCGAGGAGGAACGTCTCCAGGCTGCTGTACGAGCTGCTCGATACCAGCAAGCCTTGCGTCGCTATCACAGCCGCAAGGTCAAGGCCAGGAGTCTCGAGGAAGGCGACCTTGTTCTTCGGCGTGTTCAGTCCGCCAAGAATTCCAACAAGTTGACGCCGAAGTGGGAAGGCCCTTATCGGGTGAGACAAGTCACAAGGCCCGGCGCTGTCCGCCTTGAGACCGAAGAAGGCTTACCGGTGAGCAATTCCTGGAACATAGAGCATCTTCGCAAGTTTCACCCATAAGGCGCGGTTGCCGTGATCCGCTCCGGCAACCACCTTTTGTACGAGTCTTGCCGCTGTTGCATGTAAACCTTTGTACAAAGCCGGGCGCAGACCCCGTGCATCAGTAAAGTTTCTGTGCTTCGCACTATTTGCCATTTCCATGCCTTTCTTTGTTATTTGCATACATTGTTTGGCATCTTGTGCGACGCACATCCCCGGTAAGCACTAGCAAGCCGTGAGGCTGTATACTTGTTTTTCCTCCTCTTTTTCTTTCTCTCTTAAGCAGAAGGAGCATTCCTCGCGCACACGTTTGCCGGGGGGGAAGGAAGTGGAGGATGAACCAAGTGCTGTTCAAGAAAGAGGAGCCTTGTCGGGGAACAAGCAGTATATGAAAGCTAAGTCACCAGAATTTGAGCAGTTCAAATTTTTAAATTTTAGTTATCTTCTTTGAACAACCACACTTTGTATGGAAAACCTGTGCGTGGAGGAACCTACCCGTGGCTAGCCGCACCCTTACTTTGTTTTCGAGTACGCTCAACGACTTAAGTGAGCTGCGACAAGTGTCGCGCCCTTACTTCGTTTTCGAGTTCGCTCAGCAAGCTAAGTGCGCTGCGACTAGCCGCGGCAAGGTTACTTGCCGGTAAGGCCTTTGCCGGCAGGCTGCTAAGAGTCCAGCACTCAGCGCTCGCGGCGAGGGCCCCTTGCCGGCAAGTCCCCTAAAAGCATAGGGTAGAAAGCATACAAAGTGAAGGACCAAAAAGCAAGGGAGATAACACCGCATTGATTGCTCGAAAATAAGATAATATATTACAGAGATAACTTGTCGCAATAACTAATCGATTCATGTTCATAACACACTTTGCAGCAGCAAAGGAAACAGAGAGAAAGAGGCCTAATCTACGCGGTCGCCTTCGCGCCTTGAGATCTTGTTCACCTTGGCGACGATGTGGGCGACCTGCGCCTTCAGCGCCTCCAGATCTGCATCGTCCGGCAAGCTGCAGAGGACGTTCACAAGATTGATGCCAGGATTGCGGTAGACGATCTTCGTCAAGACGCGCTCCAAGGTTCCCGCGCAGAGCTGACGCGACTCCTCGGCCAGCTGCGCGGGGAGCTTCTCCTGCAACCGTGCAAGCGCCGGCGCGACTCCCCTGAAGAAGAGACTTAACTTGGCGCTGTGGGGGAGGTTCTCGTCCGGAGAGTACACAAGGTGTTCCACCCTCAGCGCCATCAGCTCCTTATCAATATTCGCGGCAGAGGCAACCAGATCGTCGGTCCACTGCTCCACAGCCCGGCTGAAGTTGTTCGCTGAAGTGGCGGCGCTCTCCACTAGGCCTCGTTCCTTGTGGAGCTCGTCCTTCAGCTTCGTTTCGCGGTCCCGGGCAGCGTCAAGTGAATCAGTTAAAGTGGAGACCTTCAACTCCAAGTCAGCGATTGAATCTTTGGCGGCAGTAAGCTCGTCGCCCTTCTTGGAGAGGCGTACCTGAAGGTCAGAGTTGGTGTGGGCGTCCTTCTCCCGCTCCACATTGAGCGCGGTGACCCTGTCCTCACTCGCCTTCAGGTACCGCTCCAGCTGTTCAACCTTGAGTTCCAGCTCCCTCTTGGCGGTTTCCGCGGCGGCTGTGGCTTCCTTTGCCCCCTTCATGGCCTCTTCCCGGGTGGTGAGCTCTTCGTCATGGGCGTCGAGCTCAACCTTCCGCTGGTTGAGCGCCCCCTCCCGCCGAGACAGCTCCTCGGCGGCTAGCCGCTGTCGCTCTTCAGCCTCCGCCTTCTCCAGGAGGAAGGCTTGCTGCTCTCCGGCGAGCTCTTCCCGCTCCTCCGCCAAGTTGCGGAGAGCGGCCTGGTTGGCGGCGCGAAGCTCCGCGGCCCGTTTCTCCAAGTCCACTCCAGCCTTGGCGGCAAGAGCTTCTCGGGAGTCCAGCTTCGCCTGCCTAGCCCGGTAAAGGGCCAGGAGCCGGCGAAGCAGCTTCTCCTCTTCGGGCTCGTCGCCCCCGCCAAGTGCTTCGACGACCTTCAACCCCGCGGAGGCGAGGACCTCTCCGTCGTAGGTCTCTCCCTCCACGGGGGCTCGCGACGAGGACCCCCAAGGGACTTGTATGAAGACACCATTGGGGGCCTCGAGATAGATCCCTGGCTGCTCCTTGGCGGCGGAGGGGTCGGCGGCCGGTGCAGCGCTTGACGCTCCTGCTGCCTCCGGGCCAGCAGTGTGGTCGCCGCCCTCCTCCCCAGCCGCGGCGTCTGCGGCCGGGGCAGTCTCCTCAGCGGCAGGCTCGTCGGCTCCTGCCATGCCCTCAGCGGCAGTGGCGTTGCCGCCGTCGCCTTGCGCGCCCTCCTCGCCGGTGGCCTCAGTCTCCATCCGCTCCGGTGCAGGAGGATCTAGCAGAAGAAAAAGAAAAGAAAAGATCAGGCAAATATCCAAAAAGACAAGTTCAAGAAGATGAAGCTACAAGACTCACCTTCGAGGACTTCTTCGACGACAGGCTCCCTCGCCGGGGAATCCTCCCTTGGCGGTGGAGCGGTGGCCCCTGCTGGCGGAGGGACGCCCGTGCCCTCCCTTGGCGGGGTGGCCACCCTTGTCGGGCTGCTCACCCTTGGCGGGGTGCCCGCCATTGGCGGAGCGCCCTCCCTCGCCGGGGAGTTCACCCTTGGCGGGGAGGGAGGAGCAAGTGGCTCGTCGGAGGCAGTCTCCGGGCGCTCCTGCGGCTGCGGCTCCACTTCTGCACAAGACAAACAAGAAGACAAAATATTAGTACAAGCAACAACCTTAAGCGCGCCCGCCAAGCAGGAATATAGCTACCAGACTTACGCTGGGGGCTGCGCTGGGGGCTGCTCCTCGGAGCAGCGGGGTGATCCGGCAAGCCTGCCGCCGGCGTGTCTCCGGTCGCCGCGGTGGGCGAGTCGTCCTCGACCTCAAGCACGGGGATCTTGGCCCGCTTCGCCGTCCGCTGGGCCAGGGTCCTGAAAGCAAAGCAAGAACAAGATCAGAATCATCAAGAAAGATCAAGACAAAATCGAAGAAATTACAAATAGCAAGTACTTACTCCTCTTCCTCGTCGTCGTCGGAGCTAAGGGCGGAGAAGTCGAACTCCACCTGAGATGCTCCCGCGCGAGGAACAGGAGGAGAAGGCTCCCTCGGGCGCTTGGCGGTCTCCGGGGCTGGGGGCTGCGAAGACCCAGCCTCCGTTGGCGCCGAGGCCCGAGGAGCAGGCGGAGCGGCGCTTCGCTCCGCGAGGACCCCCCTCCGCTTGGCGCTGGTGCGCGGGGCGCCTCCGTCGCGGCTTGGCTTGCCCTGGTGGTGCGCGTCGCCCGGCGAGCAGGCTGTTGTCGGGGCGCCTGCGTCCTCGTCGCTGTAGCCGCCTTGCGGAGGCGCTTCCTCGGTGTTCGCGTAGGACTTGCTGGAGGCGGGGAGTTCTCAGAGGACGAGGAGGCGTCGTCGTCGAGCCCCAGAGAGCCACCGGTGTCTTCATCGGCCTCGACGCCCTCCTCCTCCTCCACGGCAGGCTCGCTGGGCCCAGCGCCATGCCCGGCAGCCTCGCTCCCTCCGGCGGTCCCGCTCCCTCCGGCGGTCTCGCTCCCTCCGGCGGCCCCGCTCCCTCCGGCAACCCCGCTCCCTGCGGCGACCTCGCTCACGACCCCGGGTATCCCGGAAAGCCTCAGGGAAGGAACCCCGGCAAACTCATCGGGTGGAAGCTTGAGCAACCTGAGGATCTCAGCCTCCTCTGCTTGGCTCAACACATTCGCGGCTTCCGCATCATCCACAGTACATCCAAAATCTCCCGCTGCTGCAGCTGCAGCGGCCTCTTCCATCCGAGAAGCAATATAAGCAATATCCCGCGCCGTGGTGGCTCGGGTGAGGCCCCTGTTCTCCTCGGAGTTCTTGGGCGTCTCAACCAAGTTATCAAAGAAGCTCAGAATGGCATCCGGCGGAGGCTGAATCCAAGTGGGGACGATGCCGTGGGAGTCGCACTCCGGCATCATCGCGCGCAAGGTGTCACGGGCGGTGCTGTTGCACAGTGGCACCACTCCCTTGGCGGGTCTGAACCACTCTGGATGCGCCGGGTCATGCTTGAAGAGCTCTCGCACCATTCCTTTCAGCTCCAAAGCGGTGAAATTGAAGTTCAATCCGCAGCGCAGCCTCATGATATCCGCCGCGTTGCCAAATTCCCAGGCGGGTCTTTTCCTTTCCTGTAAAGGGGCAATGCGGCGGCGGAGGAAATCTGTGCCAACCTCTCCGATGGTCAGATTGGCGGCCCGGAGACGGATGATCCTGACGAGGGCAATACTGAGTCTGTTGTCCTCCGGGGCCAATTCACTCCAATCCCTCCCGCGCACTATGGCAGTCGTGCGCGGCGCAGTGAAGGGCTCCGACTTGTCCTCTACTACCCAGCACCAATCTGCACGCCATTCTTCCCACTTGCCGCGGTGTTCTCCCTTCAGGTACGAGTCCTTCTTATTCAACCGGAAGACCTAGGAGATACCGCCGGAGAGGGGAGCGCCAGCCTCTACTCTAGGCATGAAGAAATGGCGAAAGAGTGCTACGTTTGGATGGATCCCAATGTAGTTTTCGCACAGATGTGCGAAAACCGCCATCGTAAGGATGGCATTGGGAGTGAAATCTAGGAGGTGGAGGTTGTATGTGTTCATAATGTCACAGAAAAACTCCGAGTACGGAGGGCACAATCCGCAGTGAAAGAAGACAGCGAAGAAGAAATACCCGCCGGGAAATAGATCTTTGGCGACGGCGGGGAAGGCTCTGGTACGCGGATGAGCTTTGGTCTCCCCGGACCAGAAGAGGTAGTACTTGTTCCGCAGCTCCTTCGCGCTGAGCCTCGGCGCGAAGACCACGTTCTTCTTCCGCAGGGCGGCAAGCTTCGCCGCCTGCTCGGATTTCTCCTTCTTGGCCTTGTCCGCTTTCGCCTTCTCGCTCTTCGGAGCCATGGCGGAGGCGGCGAGGGAAGAGGCGAGGAGCTCGACGGCGGAGGAGGGGTGGAGGCAAGGAGCAGCGGAGGATTTCTGGAGGTTGAAGATGCAATGAAGACGAAGGAGGGAAACTGCCCCTTCTTTCCTCTGCTTTTAAGGGGGGAAGTGGGGGACGCTCCGCATTTCCCATTAAAGAACGAGGCCACGATCTCTCCCACGACGCCGCAATCGACGCGTGCCATTAGGGAGGGGCGCGGCGGATGCGGAAGGGGATTTACGGCTTGCCGTGGGCCGCGTGTGCCCGTGCACTGTTTTGGGCCTGGCCCAACAGCGCTCGGCACCGTGTGTGGCCCAGGCCCGGGGGCTCCTGTCGGTGTACTAAGAAAGGGGTACCTTAGTACCCCAACTTGGGCACGGGCAGTAGCAGCTTCCCGCGGCAGGGTTCACCGCGTGCTTGCCGAAAACCTTTCTGGTCCCTATAAAACCATTCAAGAACAGAGTATACAAGCCAGAAGATCAAGGCCCCGGCAAGTGGAGCTTGCCGAGAAGGCCGCACCAGGCTCAATACTGTCACTTTAGCACAAGGCCCTGGCAAGAGGAGCTTGCCAGGAAGACCAAGGGAAGCACACCTCAAGAAACGCCTCGGCGCAGCATGCGCCCCAGCAGGGCCCGGGGAGCGACAAGCTTCAGGGCCCGGCAAGGTCAAGGCCCCGGCAAGGTGCTTGCCGGGGGGAACTCACGCTGTGTGCCCGTGCTCCAGCTCATCTGCCCACGCGTCGCCCTGGGGCCCTCCCAGGGACGCGTGACTGGTGGCTGTGCAGCCTGGGGTACACGGTGGCGATCCACGGTGACGAGGCTACCGCCGTGTCGAATGGAGAAGCATGGATGGACGCTTTTGGGGTCGACGGTGACGGGCATTTAATGCCCTTGTCCCCCACTGTCAAAGTAGGTGAAGACCACTATTCACGCACTATTCCCGCACTGTTACAACTACCACCACAGTTACATTTTTACCCTCTTCTACGTTAACACCTGTCGGTGACCCCTTGGGCTATAAAAGGAGGCCCATGCACAACGTAGAGGGGGTTCGAATCCTAAGCAACTCTCACGCTCGGCGTAGCTAGTACTGTAGCTCTTCAAGCTCCCGAGCTCAATACAACCAAGGCAGGAGTAGGGTTTTACGCGTCCGCGCGGCCCGAACCTGGGTAGACTGCCCGCGTGTGCTCCTCGATCCGCTCTTCGTGCTCCCTCCGCTCCCTTACCGCAACGTAGAAGGGGCTCCGGTCCCATAGGTGCTCGTGGGAGGACAGTTTCCCCCGACATCTATGTATTGGATTGATGTACTCACTTGTCTTTATCTAGTATAATCTCCGAGACCAAGGTGACAGCGGTCTATTGGACATGGATTAGAAGAATATTTTCATGAGTGATTTCCTCTTTTGTGTGTTGATTGAAGATTAAGAGTCTCTTGGTGCTTGTCTTTGACTATCCTTGAGATATGTTGTGGTGATTGTGCTACTCTCTTTGGATGGCCGCGGTGACATTGGGAAATCCATAGATTGAGAACTACGAACTTTGAGGTGTGCTTTTGTAGCCCTACATAATTCTCGTCCTCTCTTCACCACAAAGGAATGACCTCTGAGTGCGTCCCCCTTGCATGCTTTATGGGAAATATCATGTGATTCGATTATGTTAATGTTGTTGGGAGTTGCCACTAGTGAAAGTATGATCCCTAGGCCTTGTTTCCACCATTGCAATACCATTTGTGCTCACGTTTACCACTTGTTTGCTTGCTGCACCTTTTATTTCAGATTTACAAATACATCTTTTGCCATCCATATCACTTGCCATTTAACATCTCTTCGCCGAACTAGTGCACCTATACATCTGACAAGTGTATTAGGTGTGTTGGGGACACAAGAGACTTCTTGTATCTTGATTGCAGGGTTGCTTGAAAGGGGTACGTTCAACCTCCACTTCCCTGAGTTCGATAAACCTTGGGTTACTCACTTAAGGGAAATTTGCTGCTGTCCTACAAACCTCTGCTCTTGGAGGCCCAACACTGTCTATAGGAATAGAAGCGTGTAGTAGACATCAGGGCACAACCCCCTCCATGGGGTCATGAAACTGATGCTGGACCATGAACTCATCGAACTGGATAACATCAAAGGACCATCCGTTCCTGCGAGAAAAATCAAACAAAAGAGGTGCAGGTAGACGGATCTTGCGTTCCGTGGTAGTTCCGAAACACAAGATATAAACAAGGTTACCAAACTCAGAAGTCATGGTAACAAACTTTTGCCTTTTCATAGCAGCAAGATCAAAACTTAAATAAGTAAAAGGCTTATCATCAGGGTGTGGGGTGCCTTTAAGATACTCTAAGATAAGTGTGGCATAAACGCCACCAAATAAACCTCCCTTGTTATCGTTCATAGCAAGGCGTCGAGCAATTAAGGCACCCACATTATAATCAAACATCCCTGAGAGGGCGGTTGCCAGGATAGCAATATCCGGCGCAGAAATGCTGCTCGTGTTGTCATGAGCTAACACCCCTCTAGCAACATAATACGCAAAATACCTGAGGTGAGGGAATAAGATGCTGGAGATTTTTGACCGATGAATATCCCTCGTATCCATGTTGCAGAGAGAGTTGAAGACGGTTCTCAGCTCGGAGGGCTGAGAGGTCATCTTCGCCGTCCGCCCAACGTTTGGCACACCTGTTATTTCACAAAACTTTTCCAAGGGCATGGTCAAAAGATTATTGTAAATTTTAAACTCAATAGAACCAGTATCATGGTTATATCTAAAACTGTTAATGAAACCGAAGGTGAGTTTTTGATACTGAGCAACACGGCACGTGACGAGCCGTGTCAGACCTGCATTAGCACAAAGATTATAAAACTCATCCTTAATTCCTGCAGCTTCAAGGAATTCATCACATGGGAACATCATCGCACGTGCTGGATTTGTGTCTTCCAACAACTCTAGGGGCACATGATCTTCATTGTAGCTCACCCTAGCAGTCGAGGGTGAAGCTGCGGCTCTAGTAACTCGATCGGAGCGCGCGGGCTTCTTCTTCTCAAGCCACCCCTTTGCCCTTCCTAACAAACTCATTTCTGAAATTTTTGGCTAATTACAAAAACAAGGATTTAAGCAAAGTGGGTTAAGGCAAACTACTCAACTCACTTACCTAAGGCATAAACTTGCATCAAAACTTGGAAAATAAATTTCTACACATGCATGCAAGCTCATCTACACAGCACCAAGAACTACTAAATACTCACGAATGAAGCCACCAACCAAAAATCTAATTGGAGGGGTGGAGGAGTTACATACCAGGGAGTATTTGTTCAAAATCTCAGCTCGAATGATAGGCTGTAGAGAGAGATCGAAAATTGCCTCCAAGAACAGCAAGAACGCAAGAATAGGTGCAGAACTCGTGTTTTCGGAGAGAAAGAGAGAGAGAGAGGAAGAAGACTCACCTGGAGGCGGGACCTGTGGGCCCCAGGCGCCCTATGGGCGCGGCCAGGGGGCAGGCCGCGCCAGCTGGCCGCCTGGGCCACTGGTGGCCCCCCTGGTCAGCCCCAGGTGCCTCTGGGTCACTCCCGGCATGGAAATTTTAATTTTGATTTTTCTGGAATTTTTCTGAAAACTTCACTGTTGAAATTTTTTCGAAGTTCAAAAAGCTGCAAAACTTTCTGAAAACTTAAAGCAGTGATTAGTATTGTGAAGCTTCAAAAACACAAACACTTGGTACAGCAAGGAGAACAAAAGCTAAAACAAATGAAAACATAACAAGCTCAACTTTTTACCTATATAAAACATGCTCACTAGTAAGGTTGATCAAGTCTTACCAACAAACCGGCGATATATAGAGCAAAAAGTCCTACCTCTTACGAAGTGATCATTGCACCTTTACTTTAATGGACATTGTCCCCACCATAATAGTTTTGTATTTGTGGTGCACATGTAGTGGACAGTCCCATTCTCCAATCTTCACGGTCTCGATATTTTCTATAGAGTTGAGGCCATGCCTCTTGTCGGTCTTCTTTGGAAAATACACCGTGTGTTCTTTATCATTCACATTGAAGGTAACCTTTCCTTTATTGCAATCAATAATAGCACCTGCGGTGTTAAGAAAAGGTCTACCAAGAATAATGGACATGCTCCCATCCTTGGGCATGTAAAGCACGACAAAATCAGTAAGGATCAAACAATTAGCAACTTCTACGGGAACATCCTCACAAATACCTATCGGGACGGCTGTTGACTTGTCAGCCATCTGAAGAGAGATATCTGTAGGAATTAGTTTCTCTAAACAAAGCCTCTTGTAAAGAGAGAAGGGCATAACACTCACTCCTGCTCCAAGATCACATAAAGCAGTTTTGACATAATTATTCTTTATGGAGCAAGGGATGGTGGGTATACCTGGATCACCAAGCTTCTCAGGAATCTTGCCATTGAAAGAGTAGTTAGCAAGCATAGTAGATATTGCTTCATTAGGAACTTTCTTTTATTAGTAACAATATCTTTCATATATTTTGAATAGGGAGGTAACTTAATAGCATCGGTCAAAGGGATTTGAAGAAAAAGAGGTTTCATCCACTCACAAAACTTATTGTAATGCTCTTCTTCTTTAGATTTGAGAGACTTACCTGGAAAGGGCATGGGTTTCTGTATCCATGGTTCTCTTTCCTTCCCATGTCTTCTTGCGACGAAGTCTTCTCTAGTGTACTTCTTGCGTTTGTCAGGTGCTTCTTCTTCTCGAACTTCAGGCGGATCATTCTTCTCCTTATCCTTATCTTCAGGTTCGGCACCGTCTTCAGTCTCAGCACCGGAGGTAGATATACTGTTGGGATCAACAGCTAGCTCTTCACTTGTAATAGGATCATTGGAATTGTCAGCCTCCTTGTGTTTCTTCTTCTTCTTCTTTGGAGAGCCAACAATTTCTTCTTCCCGCATTTGAGAATCTTGCTCGATTCTCCTCGGATGCCCCTCTGGATAGAGAGGATCTTGAGTGCTAGTTCCTCCTCGAGTCTTAATCCCAAAGGCCTGTAAATCATCTTGTTTGGTATTGTTAGCAAGCAAATCTTGTTGCACATTAGAAATTTGTTCAAGCTGAGTTTGAACCATATGAAAATGCTTCACAAGACATTTAACATCATTAACTGTTCTACCTAGAACATCAAGCAGACTTTTGATAGCAAGGGAATTATCATGCAATTGACTTTGTATCCTCTCATTAAAATGACTTTACTTCATAATAAAATTATCAAGCTCATCTAAACATTGATCAGGAGGCTTACCATGAGGGATGTAACTTGCGTTGAAATCTAAAAGAGAGTGTACCACTACCATAGGAGGGTGAGTGGTAGGCTCACACAACTTCTCAATAGGGGGTAGATTCTTCACGTCTTCAGTTTTAATACCCTTCTCTTTAATAGACTTCCTTGCTTCTTGCATATCTTCGGGGCTTAGAACAAGCATGCCCCTCTTCTTTGATGGTGGAGGTGGTTCAGGGACGGACCAATCTTCATGGTTTTTGGCAATCCTGCCCATCAATTCTTCTGCATCGTCCGATGTTCTTTTCTTGAAAACACAACCAGCACAACTATCCAAATAGGACCTGGATTCATCAGTTAGACCAGCATAAAATATATCGATTAATTCAGTCTTAGGGACTCCATGTCCTGGTCTAGCCTGGATCAGACTACAGTACCTCCCCCAAGCTTTAGGGAGGTGCTCATCCTGCAACTGTTTAAAGTTATAAATTCTTTGTAAAGCAGCATGTTGCATATGAGCAGGAAAGTACTTATCAACAAAAGAGTGAGCTAAGTCTTGAGGACTCTTAATGGAACCACATGGTAGTGCATCATACCATGTTTTAGCACCTTCCTTCAAAGAGAAAGGAAGAAGCTTAGTCACATAAAAGTTTCGTATCTTTTCATTCGTGGTAAACAAGCCACCCAACTTAGTGAGTTTGGTCAGGTGTGCAATAGCATCATCATTTTCTGTGCCATAAAAGGGGTCAGCTTCAACCATAGATATAAGTGAAAGATCAACAGAGAAATCATAATCAGGATTATTGATGCATATAGGAGATGTAGCAAATTCAGGATCAGGAACAGTCTTGTTCTTCAAGGAGTGTTTTTCAAGCAGCTTCTTAATAGCTTCAGGGTCAGAGTCGGCAAACTCTGTTAGTTCCCTGCATAAATCATCATCAAGCATAATGTAATCATCATCAAGGAGTCTCTCCTTGAGTTTACTCAAATCAGGATAATCATAAGTTCCACCAATAGGGTAGCGAGTAACAGGAATTTCAATTCCAGATTTTTTTGCAGCAGCAGCGATCTGTTTCTCAAGAGCATAACCAAGTGAACCAATATCATCAAGAGTAGTAGAAGCATCATCAAAAGTATCAGAAATAGTAACAGATTCAGTAGAAGCATCATGTGGTGGTGGTGAGGCAAACTTACTCATAACAGAAGGTGAATCAAGTGTAGCACTAGTGTTCAGAACAGTACCTCTTCTTGTAGTGGATAGTAAGATAGGAACCTTGGGGTCTCCTTTCTTACCCATAGCGGATGAAGTGCAACAGGTAGGATACTTCAAGTAGACTTGTAAATATTCCTATGCTCCCCGGCAACGGCGCCAGAAAACGGTACTTGATAACCCTCAACCGTAAGGGATCGAGATAGTCTTCGCGGGTAAGAATAACCCAATTTATAGATTCGACACACGGGGAGCCAAAGAGTATTTATAAGCTTTGACAGTTGAGTTGTCAATTCAACCGCACCTGAAATATACTTACTTGCAACAAAAGATAAGTGGTAACGGTGATATGATAGTGATGGTGGTGACAACAAAAGTAAACAGCAAAAGTAACAACTAATAACCAGCAGGATTGAAACACTGTAGGCTAGGGAGATGGATGGTTGGGCGCTGCATGGATGAGATACATCATGAATCTAACTTGGGGTAAGGCACACAGAAAATTAATGATCATCTAGGCAAATATCAAACATTAGGCATGTATCCCACAGGTAGTTGTACGTGCTTGCAATAAGAACTTGCACAACATCTTTTGTCCTACCATCCCGCTACGAACGGGGCCAAAAGGAACTTATGGAGATTAAGGTGCTCCTGTCAAAGAGCACCGGAACAAAGCAATAAACTCAATGGATACATGGAATCCTCAAATTATGGACCATCCCCTTTGGTGTCCCAACCTGTCACCTTTGGGATCGCCGGTTCCGGACCATAATAGGTGCAAACAACTCATAGATAGGATCAAGAAAACAAATATATTCATGCAAACACATAGGGTTCAGATCTGAAAACATGGCACTCGGGCCCAAAGTGACAAGCATTAAGAGCAACAAGTTGAAGCAAAGATGATACACACCAAAGTAGATGATAGGCAACATGCCCCCAACAATCTGATAAACTATTACATGATCTAACTCATCCAATCCCTACCATCCCCTTTGCCTACAGCAGGGAATTACTCACACATGGAAGGAGAAGTCATGGAGGGAGGATGGAGTGGTGATGATGATGACGATGGCGACGATCTCCCCTCTCCGGAGGCCAAATGAGCCTCCAGATTAGCACTCCCGAAGAAGAACAGAGGGTGGCGGCGGCTCCGCGATGGAAAACTGGAAAAACGACTCCCCTTCTGGGGTTTCCTCGCCACGGGAATAAATACGAGCCAAGGTAGGGCACCAGAGGGGGGAGGACCCTCCCAGGCGGCCTCCTGGCGCGGCTAGGAGTGGGGCCGCGCCAGCAGGGCGCCTGGGGCCCCCTGGCTGCCCTCTGGCCCCACTTCTGGCACAGTGGCCCTTCGGGTGCGTGGATTTTCTGTGATTTTTCTTGGAATTTTCTGAGACACCTAAAAATCCATTTTCCTGCACACAATAAAACCATACAGGCAGCTCTGCTAAAAACAGCGTCAGTCCGGGTTAGTTTAGTTCAAATCATGCAAGAATGAGGGCAAAACAATAGCAAAAGTGTTTGGAAAAGTAGATACGTTTGAGACGTATCAGAGGCAAAGTCAAGAGTATCTGGGAGACTTCCCGACAGAAGAAGTGGATTTTGATCCACAGAAGGTAGAAGAATTGATAGGAACGAAGAAGTCGAAGAATAGAAAGAGCATGTGCCCCCAGAAGAACCCAATTTCTGCGGAAAAGGACCTGAGTGACATCACATGTTACCGGTGCAAGGATTTAGGTCATTATGCTATCAACTGCCCAACCTGGAAGCGGAGAATCCAGTGAACCATGATAGTAGCCATGAAGCCCCTAGATTTGTTTGATGCCCTTAGTTTACGCTATAAGGAAGTAGAGTATTTTGCCAGGAGAAGGTTCAGACGGGAGGAAGTATTGAGAAGAGTAGTTGAGATTTTGATATCAGAATGAAGCATGTAGCTAAAAGTGGAACACCCTTTTACAATGATGAGTTGAGTATGGAAATAACATTGTAATAGTTTGTGAAGCAATGGAAGTTGAGATGTTTGGAATCTCATTGCTATGAGTTGTTGGATGATTGTGAGTGCCCCTCACCCAGACCAAAACCTAGGACCCATGGAGAAGATGACCCCCAAACCTTTCCCGGACAAACGACCCCGTTTTATCCAAGCATGTCCGTATGTTGTCCTGAAAACCCCTTCCGTCTTATACCTACAGATGACAACCCTTTTCGAGTCTTTTCTAAAAGGCCCGGAAACCATCATGACCCTGACTAGTGATCATGATTATCCCAAGATCCTGAAGGACATGATGAAGCATATGAAGGAAATATGCCCTAGAGGCAATAATAAAGTTGTTATTTATATTTCCTTATATCATGATAAATGTCTTTTATTCATGCTAGAATTGTATTAACTGGAAACTTAGTACATGTGTGAATACATAGACAAAACAGAGTGTCCCTAGTATGCCTCTACTAGACTAGCTCATTGATCAAAGATGGTTATGTTTCCTAACCATAGACATGAGTTGTCATTTGATCAACGGGATCACATCATTAGGAGAATGATGTGATGGACAAGACCCATCCGTTAGCATAGCACTATGATCGTTTAGTTTGACTGCTATTGCTTTCTTCATGACTTATACATGTTCCTATGACTATGAGATTATGCAACTCCCGAATACCGTAGGATCACCTTGTGTGCTATCAAACGTCACAACGTAACTGGGTGATCATAAAGATGCTCTACAGGTGTCTCCGAAAGTATTCGTGGTGTTGGCATAGATCAAGATTAGGATTTGTCACTCCGAGTGTCGGAGAGGTATCTCTGGGCCCTCTCGGTAACACACATCATAATAAGCCTTGCAAGCAAAAGACTAATGAGTTGGTCACGAGATGATGTGTTACGGAACGAGTAAAGAGACTTGCCGGTAACGAGATTGAACTAGGTATGGAGATACCGACGATCGAATCTCGGGCAAGTAACATACCGATGACAAAAGGAACAACGTATGTTGTTATGCGGTTTTGACCGATAAAAGATCTTCGTAGAATATGTAGGAGCCAATATGAACATCCAGGTTCCGCTATTGGTTATTGACCGGAGATGAGTCTCGGTCATGTCTACATAGTTCTCGAACCCGTAGGGTCCGCACGCTTAACGTTTGATGACGATTGGTATTATGAGTTTATGAGTTTTGATGTACTGAAGGTAGTTCGGAGTCCCGGATGAGATCACGGACATGACGAGGAGTCTCGGAATGTCTGAGACATAAAGATTGATATATTGGACGACTATATTCGGACACCGGAAGTGTTCCGGAAAAGTTTCGGATTTAACTGGATTGCCGGAGGGGGTTACCGGAACCCCCTACGAGGGGGGATGGTCCATAGTGGGCCTTGAGGAAAGGAGAGAGGCAGCCCATAGAGGCTGGCCGGCGCCCCACCTAGGGATCCTAGTTGGACTAGGATTGGAGGGGCGCCACCTCTCCCTCTTTTCCTTTCCCTCTCTTCCTTCTTGGTGGACTCCTACTAGGAATAGGATTGCAATCCTATTCCTAGTAGGATTGCCCTAGCCGCACCATAGGAGGCCGGCCGGCCCTCCCCTCTTGCTCCTTTATATACGGGGGCACGGGGGCACCCAAAGACACACAAGTTGAATTGTTCCAGCCGTGTGCGGTGCCCCCCTCCACAGAAACACACCTCGGTCATACCATTGCGGTGCTTAGGCGAAGCCCTGCGCCGGTAAATACATCATATCCGTCACCACGCCATCGTGCTGACGAAACTCTCCCGTGAAGCTCAACTGGATCAAGAGCTCGTGGGACGTCATCAAGCTGAACGTGTGCTGAACGCGGAGGTGCCGTACGTTCGGTGCTTGATCGGTTGAATCGCGAAGAAGTTCGACTACATCAACCGCGTCACTTGACGCTTCCGCTTCCGGTCTACGAGGGTACGTACACACACTCTTCCCTCTCGTTGCTATCCATCTGATAGATAGATCTTGCGTGATCGTAGGAAAATTTTAAAATACTACGTTCCCCAACAGTGGCATCAGAGCCTGGTCTATGCGTAGATGATATGCACGAGTAGAACACAATGAGTTGTGGGCGATACTAGTCATACTGCTTACCAGCATGTCATACTTTGCTTCGGCGGTATTGTGAGATGAAGCGGCCCGGACCGACATTACGCATACGCTTACGCGAGACTGGTTTCACCGTTAAGAGCACTCGTTGCTTAAAGGTGACTGACGGGTGTCTGTCTCTCTCACTTTAGCTGAATCAAGTGTGGCTACGCCCGGTCCTTGTGAAGGTTAAAACAGCACATACTTGACGAAACATCGTTGTGGTTTTGTATGCGTAGGTAAGAACGGTTCTTGCTAAGCCCATAGCAGCCACGTAAAACTTGCAACAACAAAGTAGAGGACGTCTAACTTGTTTTTGCAGGGCATGTTGTGATGTGATATGGTCAAGACATGATGAGTTATACGGTTTTGTATGAGATAATCATGTTTTGTAATGTTATCGGCAACTGGCAGGAGCCATATGGTTGTCGCTTTATTGTATGAAATGCAATCGCCATGTAATTGCTTTACTTTATCACTAAGCGGTAGCGATAGTCGTAGAAGCAATAGTTGGCGAGACGACAACGATGCTACGATGGAGATCAAGGTGTCGCGTCGGTGACGAAGGTGATCATGACGGTGCTTTGGAGATGGAGATCAAAAGCATAAGATGATGATGGCCATATCATGTCACATATTTTGATTGCATGTGATGTTTATCTTATTATGCTTCTTATTTTGCTTAGAATGACGGTAGCATTATAAGATGATCCCTTACTAAATTTCAAGGTATAAGTGTTCTCCCTGAGTATGCACCATTGCGAAAGTTCGTCGTGCCGAGACACCACGTGATGATCGGGTGTGATAAGCTCTACGTTCAAATACAACGGGTGTAAGCCAGTTTTGCACACGCAGAATACTCGGGTTAAACTTGACGAGCCTAGCATATGCAGATATGGCCTCGGAACACTGGAGACCGAAAGGTCGAGCGTGAATCATATAGTAGATATGATCAACATAAGATGTTCACCATTGAAACTACTCCATCTCACGTGATGATCGGACATGGTTTAGTTGATTTGGATCACGTGATCATTTAGATGACCGGAGGGATGTCTATCTAAGTGGGAGTTCTTTAAGTAATATGATTAAATTGAACTTTAATTTATCATGAACTTAGTCCTGGTAGTATTGGCATATCTATGTTGTAGATCAATAGCTCGCGATGTTGCTCCCCGTTTATTTTTTTATATGTTCCTAGAGAAAACTAAGTTGAAAGATGTTAGTAGCAATGATGCGGAATTGTTCCGTGATCTGAGGATTATCCTCATTGCTGCACAGAGAATTATGTCCTTGATGCACCGCTAGGTGACAGACCTATTGCAGGAGCAGATGTAGACGTTATGAACATTTTGACAAAAGCTCAGTATGATGACTACTTGATAGTTTAAGTGCACCATGCTTTACGGCTTAGAACCGGGACTTCAAAAATGTTTTGAACGCCACGGAGCATATAAGATGTTCCAAGAGTTGAAATTAGTATTTCATACTCATGCCCGTGTCGAGAGGTATAAGACTTCTGACAGTACTTTGCCTACAAGATGGAGGAGAATAGCTCAACCAGTGAGCATGTGCTCAGATTGTCTGGGTACTACAATTGCTTGAATCAAGTGGGAGTTAATCTTCCAGATAAGATAGTAATTGACAAAGTTCTCTAGACACTATCACCAAGTTAGCAGAACTTCGTGATGAACTATAATATGCAAGGGATGACGAAAGTAATTCCCGAGCTCTTTGCGATGCTGAAATCGGCGAAGGTAGAAATCAAGAAAGAGCATCAAGTGTTGATGGTTAACAAGACCACTTGTTTCAAGTAAAGGGCAAAGGGATAAAAGGGGAACTTCAAGAAGAATGACAAGCAAGTTGTCACTCCCGTGAAGAAACCCAAAGCTAAACTCAAGCCTGAAACCAAGTGCTTCTACTACAAAGGAAATGGTCACTGGAAGTGGAACTGCCCTAGATACTTGGCGGATAAGAAGGATGGCAAAGTGAACAAAGGTATATTTTGATATACAGATTATTGATGTGTACTTTACTAGTGTTCATAGCAACCCCTGGGTATTTGATACCGGTTCAGTTGCTAAAATTAGTAACTCAAAACGAGAATTGCAGAATGAACAGAGACTAGTTAAAGGTGAAGTGACGATGTGTGTTGGAAGTGGTTCCAAGATTGATATGATCATCATCGCACACTCCCTATACTTTCGGGATTAGTGTAAAAACTAAATAAATGTTATTTGGCATTTGCGTTAAGCATGAATATGATTTGATCATATTTGTTGCAATACGATTATTCATTTAAAGTCATAGAATAATTGTTATTCTGTTCACATGAATAAAACCTTCGATGGTCATACACCCAATGAAAATAGTTTGTTGGATCTCGATCGTGGTGATACACATATTCATAATATTGAAGCCAAAAGATGCAAGGTTAATAATGATAGTGCAACTTATTTGTGGCACTGCCATTTAGGTCATAATGGTGTAAAACGCATGAAGAAACTCCATAGTGATGGACTTTTGGAATCACTTGATTATGTATCACTTGGTGCTTGCGAACCATGCCTCATGGGCAAGATGACTAAAACTCCGTTCTCCGGAACTATGGAGCGAGCAACAGATTTGTTGGAAATCATACATACTGATGTATGTGGGCCAATGAGTGTTGAAGCTCGCGGCGGGTATCGTTATTTTCTGACCTTCACTGATGATTTGAGCAGATATGGGTATATCTACTTAATGAAGCACAAGTCTGAAACATTTGAAAAGTTCAAAGAATTTCAGAGTGAAGTAGAGAATCATCGTAACAAGAAAATAAAGTTTCTACGATCTGATCGTGGAGGAGAATATTTGAGTTACGAGTTTGGTCTTCATTTGAAACAATGTGGAATAGTTTCACAACTCACGCCACCCGGAACACCACAGCGTAATGGTGTGTCCGAACGTCGTAACCGTACTTTATTGGATATGGTACGATCTATGATGTCTCTTACCGATTTACCACTATCGTTTTGGGGTTATGCTTTAGAGACAGCTGCATTCACGTTAAATAGGGCACCATCTAAATCCGTTGATACGACACCTTATGAACTATGGTTTGGCAAGAAACCAAAGTTGTCGTTTCTTAAAGTTTGGGGCTGCGATGCTTATGTGAAAAAGCTTCAACCTGATAAGCTCGAACCCAAGTCGGAGAAATGTGTCTTCATAGGATACCCAAAAGAGACTGTTGGGTACACCTTCTATCACAGATCCGAAGGCAAGATATTCGTTGCTAAGAATGGATCCTTTCTAGAGAAGGAGTTTCTCTCCAAAGAAGTGAGTGGGAGGAAAGTAGAACTTGATGAGGTAATTGTACCTTCTCCCGGATTGGAAAGTAGTACATCACAGAAAATTGTTCCAGTGATTCCTACACCAATCAGTGAGGAAGTTAATGATGATGATCATGAAACTTCGGATCAAGTTTCTGCTGAACGTCGTAGATCAACCAGAGTACGTTCCGCACCAGAGTGGTACGGCAACCCAGTTCTGGAAATCATGTTACTAGACCATGATGAACCTGCGAACTATGAGGAAGCGATGATTATCCCAGATTCCGCAAAATGGCTTGAGGCCATGAAATCTGAGATGGGATCCATGTATGAGAACAAAGTGTGGACTTTGGTTGACTTGACCGATGATCGGCAGGCCATCGAAAATAAATGGATCTTCAAGAGGAAGACCGACGCAGACGGTAATGTTACTATTTACAAAGCTCGACTTGTTGCGAAAGGGTTTCGACAAGTTCAAGGAGTTGACTACGATGAGACTTTCTCACCTGTAGCGAAGCTTAAGTCTGTTCGAATCATGTTAGCAATTGCCGCATTTTATGATTATGAAATCTGGCAAATGGATGTCAAAACTGCATTCCTGAATGGATATCTCAAAGAAGAGTTGTATATGATGCAACCAGAAGGTTTTGTCAATCCTAAAGGTGCTAGCAAAATGTGCAAGCTCCAGCGATCCATCTAAGGACTGGTGCAAGCATCTCGGAGTTGGAATATACGCTTTGATAAGTTGATCAAAGCATATAGATTTATAGAGACTTGCGGTGAAGCCTGTATTTACAAGAAGTGAGTGGGAGCACTACAACCTTTCTGATAAGTATATGTGAATGACATATTGTCGACCGGAAATGATGTAGCATTTTCTGGAAAGCATAAAGGAGTGTTTGAAAGGAGTTTTTTCAAAGAAAGACCTTGGTGAAGCTGCTTACATATTGGGCATCAAGATCTATAGAGATAGATCAAGACGCTTGATAAGACTTTTGATGAGTACATACCTTGATAAGATTTTGAAGTAGTTCAAAATGGATCAATCAAAGAAGGAGTTCTTGCCTGACTTGTAAGGTGTGAAGTTGAGTAAGACTCAAAGCCAGACCACGGCAGAAAAATATAGAGAGAATGAAAGTCATTCCCTATGCCTCAGCCATAGGTTCTATAAAGTATGCCATGTTGTGTACCAAACATGTTGTGTACCTTGCCATGAGTTTGTCAAGGGGGTACAATAGTGATCCAGGAGTAGATCACTGTACAGCGGTCAAAATTATCCTTAGTAACTGGATGACTAAGGAAATGTTTCTCGATTATGGAGGTGATAAAGAGTTCATCGTAAAGGGTTACGCCGATGCAAGCTTTGACACTAAATCCAGATGACTCTAAATATCAATTTGGATGCGTATTGAAAGTGGGAGCAATTAGCTAGAGTAGCTCTATGCAGAGCATTGTAGACATAGAAATTTGCGAAATACATACGGATCTGAATGTGACAGACCCGTTGACTAAACTTCTCTCACAAGCAAAACATGATCACACCTTATTACTCTTGGGTATTAATCACATAGCGATGTGAACTAGATTATTGACTCTAGTGAACCCTTTGGGTGTTGATCACATGGCAATGTGAACTATGGGTGTTATTCACATAACGATGTGAACTATCGGTATTAAATCACATGGCGATGTGAGCTAGATTATTGACTCTAGTGCAAGTGGGAGACTGAAGGAAATATGCCCTAGAGGCAATAATAAAGTTGTTATTTATATTTCCTTATATCATGATAAATGTCTTTTATTCATGCTAGAATTGTATTAACCGGAAACTTAGTACATGTGTGAATACATAGACAAAACAGAGTGTCCCTAGTATGCCTCTACTAGACTAGCTCATTGATCAAAGATGGTTATGTTTCCTAACCATAGACATGAGTTGTCATTTGATCAACGGGATAACATCATTAGGAGAATGATGTGATGGACAAGACCCATCCGTTAGCATAGCACAATGATCGTTTAGTTTTACTGCTATTGCTTTCTTCATGACTTATACATGTTCCTATGACTATGAGATTATGCAACTCCCGAATACCGTAGGATCACCTTGTGTGCTATCAAACGTCACAACGTAACTGGGTGATCATAAAGATGCTCTACAGGTGTCTCCGAAAGTATTCGTGGTGTTGGCATAGATCAAGATTAGGATTTGTCACTCCGAGTGTCGGAGAGGTATCTCTGGGCCCTCTCGGTAACACACATCATAATAAGCCTTGCAAGCAAAAGACTAATGAGTTGGTCACGAGATGATGTGTTACGGAACGAGTAAAGAGACTTGCCGGTAACGAGATTGAACTAGGTATGGAGATACCGACGATCGAATATCGGGCAAGTAACATACCGATGACAAAAGGAACAACGTATGTTGTTATACAGTTTTGACCGATAAAAGATCTTCGTAGAATATGTAGGAGCCAATATGAACATCCAGGTTCCGCTATTGGTTATTGACCGGAGATGAGTCTCGGTCATGTCTACATAGTTCACGAACCCGTAGGGTCCGCACGCTTAACGTTTGATGACGATCGGTATTATGAGTTTATGAGTTTTGATGTACCGAAGGTAGTTCGGAGTCCCGGATGAGATCACGGACATGACGAGGAGTCTCGGAATGTCTGAGACATAAAGATTGATATATTGGACGACTATATTCGGACACCGGAAGTGTTCCGGAAAAGTTTCGGATTTAACTGGATTGCCGGAGGGGGTTACCGGAACCCCCTACGAGGGGGGATGGTCCATAGTGGGCCTTGAGGAAAGGAGAGAGGCAGCCCATAGAGGCTGGCCGGCGCCCCACCTAGGGATCCTAGTTGGACTAGGATTGGAGGGGCGCCACCTCTCCCTCTTTTCCTTTCCCTCTCTTCCTTCTTGGTGGACTCCTACTAGGAATAGGATTGCAATCCTATTCCTAGTAGGATTGCCCTAGCCGCACCATAGAAGGCCGGCCGGCCCTCCCCTCTTGCTCCTTTATATACGGGGGCAGGGGGCACCCAAAGACACACAAGTTGAATTGTTCCAGCCGTGTGCGGTGCCCCCCTCCACAGAAACACACCTCGGTCATACCGTTGCAGTGCTTAGGCGAAGCCCTGCGCCGGTAAATACATCATATCCGTCACCACGCCGTCGTGCTGACGAAACTCTCCCGTGAAGCTCAACTGGATCAAGAGCTCGTGGGACGTCATCAAGCTGAACGTGTGCTGAACGCGGAGGTGCCGTACGTTCGGTGCTTGATCGGTTGAATCGCGAAGAAGTTCGACTACATCAACCGCGTCACTTGACGCTTCCGCTTCCGGTCTATGAGGGTACGTAGACACACTCTTCCCTCTCGTTGCTATCCATTTGGTAGATAGATCTTGCGTGATCGTAGGAAAATTTTAAAATACTATGTTCCCCAACAGCATATTCACCTGGAAGGAGATGCAGTTTACAAGGGTTATCCCTTCATGGAGAATGGATTTGAACTTTGGTACGTGGAGGTACACCTCCACCGTTTGAAAGGAATTTGCCCAAAGACTATGGGTCAATACTTTTTCATCTCTCGAGTACCACGAACAACGTTCTTCGATGCTGTTCGTGAAGCTGCTATGGAGGCCATACGTCAAATTGGAGAAATACTCGAAGCAAGACTTCGTTATACCGAGGGATGCCTGAGTATGATGCATGCAGAGATGATTGAGATGAAGCACACGACCAATAGTATGAAGTAAAAGATTGATGATTTTAGGAATCACGTTGCACAATTCCGGTGGGACTGAAGCGTCCTTAGCTAGGACAAAGGAATAAAGATGGGAGGAATGTTTGACCTTACCCCACTATGTGGATGGCAACATTTGTAGTGAACTGATGAATAATGGTTCAAGTAGTAATACGAGATTTGATATGAGGAGAATATGGATTATGGATGAACCAGTGCATTTTTTAGTTGAACCTTATCGAGTGAACCTTGGACCAATAGAAAGGAAAGTGTTGCTCCAAGGAGTAGAGTTTGCACAAATAAATTGGAGTTTATTTTTTATATGAAGCTTACCCCAAGGTTATGAAGGAAAGAAGTACAATTGGATTTTTAAGAGGGTGTAAGGCTGAAGTATGGAACTATAGTGACCCCAAGGATTGAGTTATGGATATACAAATTCTGACATGGACCCTTTAGCCGAGGACCTAAGGAGGTTACATAATCACAAGGGAACCACGAGACTTGTCTATAGTCATGTGTATCTGCTGTAGTAAAGCAGTGCATTTTGCTATAGATTGTACCAAGAAGAAGGAGTTTTGTGCTAAGTATTGGAGTTGAAGCATGCAATGAAAGTGCAGTAGATCGTAGTAAGTTGAGAATCAATACAGTTGGCATCATGGTATTGATTTTGGATATTATAAGTGGGTACTATAAAAGGTGATGAGTGAAGACATGATGCATGGAATAAGATTTTGAAGAAACTAGTGTTATTCATTTTAAGTGTGGCAGAATCCAACACCGTTACCCGAATACACTAGCTAGTGGTTAGTTACGTCAGACTTGGAGTGGATTGCCCAAGGATGAGTCTGAGTAATTACATCGTAGTTTTACCCAAGAGAAGTAAAGGATACTTGGATGGATTTAAGAATACAAGGAAGTTAGATGTTGGAAGAATGATCAGTTGCAACCCGATGATGAGACCAAGTGTTACTAGTGGTGAGATGAACCATAACCCACAGGACCCAGGACCTGTCAAGAAAGCAAGCTCATTCTTGCTGAAGGAAAACCCCTGGTAGAAGTGACGACCTTATCAATAGACGATTTTATAGGTGGTTACGTTAAACCCGAGGGTTGTGAAACGCTAGATGGTTGTTTGGCTTGCAGAATAAATGGATATGTTCGAACTCAGTTCGTCAACAAGATGAAATTTTGCAATGCTTGTGAGGATGACCGAGTGTTAGAATACGAGATTCACTAAACCATATACAAGGTAATGATTTGGGTGCGGGATGGATTGATTACCATACCGACTTACTCTTATTATTCGCCTCTGCTATACGGGATGGTAAATCTAAGTGACTTACCTATAGTAGAGAGACGACGATGTCAAACTTTGTTTAAACCTTAGAATGGTATAGAAAATTTTCCCTTGTATACGACATGTTGTTGCCAACCGTAGGTTATACGGTGAGGATGAAGCCCAGACCCGTTTTCTGCAGGGACCCAAATTAATTTGCTTGACGACCACCATGAGAGATCGATATTTGTGTAGTATTGGTGCCAGACCTGTCAGTTAAGAAGAACTAGTCCAGAAAGAGCCTTACCAAGATGAAAGGATACAATGATTTAGGACAAAGATTTTGCCACTACCGAAAAGAGCCAGAGAAGGAAATACCCTGAAGATTTGAGAAGACCGACGCCGTCAACCCAAAGGATGGAATACCTGAGTTTTGATGGAACCGTATCCATGTTCCTAAGTGTGGTAGTACACTAGGCCACACCAATCAGTGGATTTGTTAGGAGACCCCCAAACCCTAACCTATTTCTTGCTAGCCTCACCGAATCTCGAGGACGAGATTCATTTTAAGTGTGGTAGGTTTGTAACATCCCAAAATTCTAAATTTTGGAATGTTATAATAAATAGATAGATTTGATTGCCGTTTGATGTGCTGAGTGAAATTGAGTGAAATTTGAAACTTTTGAAAGTTAAATGAGAGGGAATAAAATGAATTTCCCAAAACTTTCACTTTGCTTTTTGATCTCCGAGGGAATTCAAATTCTTTTCAACACAAAACCCTAGAGTGAAGATAATATGACTTCTTCCATTTATATTAAATGATAAAGGGCTTTGAAAGGATTTTGAATTTCATCCTCGAAATATTCGCAATTCAGAAACTTTATGCGACTCAATGATTTTCCAGAGAAAAGATAAAATGACTTCTTCAAATTATAGGAAATATGAGTTGGAAGTTTTTCTGAAATTTCTGGAACTCAATTTCAAATATTGAATTATTTGGTTTTATTCAAATTATTTTTCTCCAAAAATAAATTACATGGAAAATAGGGTAACATGATTCCCTACAGCAGAAAATTGGAGATAAATGAATTTGAATTCTTTTTGGTATTTTAAAATGATTTTATTTGGGTTTTTATTGCAACAGTAGGACCTTTTTGATTTATTAGATTTCATGGGCATTTTATTTGACAGTAGTAAAATATTCATGTTGTAGGGCTAATTTTTCTACAAGTTTTGATATATTATATGCCTATAGGACATTTTTATTTATTTTGCTTTTATTCGTGTTCCATGTGTGTAAAAAATGTTTAAATTTTTTTTATTCTAATCCCCGACTGGGCCGGCCTAGCTTCCGCCAGGCCGCGGCCCAGCGCCCCGTCGCCCTCGACCTCCGGCCAGAGGCCATTGCCACCGCCGCCGCCGCTGTCGTGTCCGTCCTGGACACGCCCCGCCACCGCCTTCCCCTGCCCCCTTCTGCACGTCACGCCTCGCCCCTTCGCCTATAAAAGCCGCAGCCGCCGCCTCCTCTCTCCCCTCATCTCGCAGCGCCACCGACGTCTCGCCAAACCGCCGCCGCCGGCGAGATCCATCGCCGCATCGCGCCATCTGCCACCGCCGCCGCTGCAGGCTGCTGCCGCCGCTTCGCCCCGCGCTGCCCTCGCCGCCGCCCGCTCGTCCGCCGCCTCGCGCCGCGCCTGCCGCGCCGGGGTTGGCCGCCGTCATAGAGACCTCGCCGGAGCTCCGGTCCGGTCCGCGCCTCCCCGGTTTTCTTCGCCGAACCGGCGGTTTTCTCGTTGGAAAAACCCCATAGGTACAAACCGCCCTGGTTTTATTGTTTAGTTAGGTTTTTTGTGTTAGATCAGTTTTATTTTTTTAGATCTAACTATCCAGTGAACGTTCACCCTTTAAGACTAGAAAAAGAACGTTCGTTCGTTAAATTTTTTCTTTTCTGCTTAGTTTCCGGCCAGGGACCTCTCTGTAAATATTTTAATTTGCAGTTTAGCCCCTAAACTTCCGACGGCCATAACTTTTTACCTGTTGGCCGAAATCCAACGAAACCAACGCCCACGTCTTCGTTACGAAGCCCTCTTTCCAGTAAAGCAACTTAAACATGTTTTTGAAAAGTTTAAAATTTGAATTCAACTAGTTTTAGATTCAAACTTCGTTTGATCATAACTTGAGTTTCGTAACTCCGTTTTAGTTGATTCTTTTTGCAAATCGAATCTCTTGACCTAAACTTTCTGATAAGGCCAAATTCACATAATTTTGGTACTTTTGGAAATTGTTTTATGTTTCAAGAGACATTTGTGTGTTTTCGAAGTTTTCCGAAGTGTTTATTCGCGCTGTCCGATCTTTCTAAGTGATTGCTTATGTGTGGTTACCATTGCTTGCTTACGATAGATTGACCGGAGTGTGACGAGTAGATCTATCAAGAGTTTTGAGTGCGAATCATCTTCATCAACATTGCAGGCAAGTTTACACTTTGATCATACTTTCCAATTACCCAGTTTTCATTGCATTAGTCCAACTCTCACACATTGCATGAGTAGGATCTATTAACTTGTGGGATTGGGAAGTAGATTGAGGTAGTACCTATTACCTGCATTACATTCAAACCTTTGGGAGTTACTTTTACGTTTGCTGTTAGGACATGCTATGCTCGTAGACGTGGTTTGGGTGAGTGTATTCATGACAGATGTGAGTTTGTTAATTAATGGTTCAACTTAAGGTGGCAACTTTAACACACATCTGGGTGGATTGAGGCATCTGGGTATTCCAGTGATTGCCTGTTTTTCTTTTGGACCGCCACCCAGGCTCAAAGGGATCATGAGATTATTCATACTAGAAACTTCCGTGTGCAGCCACATGCCAATATGGGCTCTGGCATAGTTGAGTAAGTTGTGGGAAATCTTTCCATGATGGGCTAGCAGATGTAGTGGGTTTTGTAGGTGTACCGGCCTATCTATCTGGTTAAGGGGACCTCTTCGGAAAGACTGTGTCTCGGTCATCCGTTTCTCAAACACCATGCAGTGCGAGAAACCAAACGGAGGCGATCAAGTCTTATGGGAAAAGTGCACAAACCTCTGCAGAGTGTACAAACTGATCATGATTAGCCGTGTCCCCGGTTATGGACGTCTTGAGTATCTAGTACTTGGATTATCATGTGAATCTCATCATGTTACTTTAATTAACTTTGTTGGGTTCAATGATTATTTTAATTGGGGTTGAGAGGATGTCTATCTTCTCAACAATGTTTCAACTACCATGATAGTTAATTAAAATCTATTCCTTAGCAGTAGGGAAAAATTGGCTTTACACAAAAACTTTAACCTTACAGCCTCCACCAGCCAAATATGCATGTAGTTGTAGACTTTGTTCATCCTTATCATTACAGTGTGAATTTGCCAGTACATTCAATGTATTGACCCTTTGTGGCTGCAACGTCTCATGTTGCAGGATTATCTTATGACAAGTAAGTGATATGTTAGGGTTACGATTTCTACACTCAACTTTGCCGTTGGTGTTGATGGGAATCCACAACCTTTGATGCTTCCGCTATGATCGATTGAGGTAATAGTATTTATGTTACTTCATACATGTGATTTACCTCTGTTATAAATCCTCGAGTACTGTGTGTGTCAGCATACCGATCCAGGGATGACACAGAACAAAGAGACTTCGGTCCATTCGGATCGTGGTCGCTACAGATTCACACGACATAGCACACGTTTTACCAAAGAACCACATGACAACTTATGATAGAAGCCTTGTGGAGAGTTAAATTTGTCCAAAAGAAAAATTGACATTTGGTTGTTTGAACAGAAGTTAAGCGACATGATACTGTACAAGATATAAATACGACAAAAACATATGCATATGAGTTGTATGGTTATGCATGTTTGTGTTTTCTCAATTGTAGCTATGTATAGCAATAGCTAACAGTTCTCAATGGAATTTTTTCACGGAAAAGAAAGCATATCATTGCATGAGAGGCTATATAAGGTAGTCCAATAATAAAATATAGCTTAGTTATTATACTGTAATTTTCTTTGGTAGTGTAAATCTTCGTAACTACAGAATCCAATAATACTAAGAGGCTGAATGGCAGAACATGTACCTTTTTTTAATCGAGAGGTATGTATACATCGGGGTGCAGAGAACGACGATAGCACAAAGCCGCAATCACAGCTCTCAAGCACCTAGACCTGCTGGCTATTGCCTGCTCGAATCAATCTATAAGCATGGTTAGAGTTGTGTCGAATATAGTGTACAAGGTAGGTTACAGTTGGACTATGAGTAGTATTGTGTTTAGATAGGTTATGTATCATGTCCCTATAGGGCACTTGTATCCTATATTCCTATGCCTCTCATATATAGCGAGGGTAGACACACGATGTAACCTATGCCAACATAATAGCACAGGCGCGCAAAGGGGAGTCGGTGGCATGTCCCGATGCCCGGGGTGGCCGGTGTGCGGTATTGTGACGGTGTCACGGGGAGGAGCGCCCGTAGTCAAGCCCCGGGGATGTAGCCATATCGGTGAACCTCATTAACAAATCTCGGTGCCGTGCTCGTGTGATTGCTTGGGCCTCAGATAATCAACGGTATGCCTCAAATTTATTCTAACAAGTGGTATCATGAGCTAGGTTGGTTGGAGGCTGCGAATCCTATTGATCTAGAGGAAATATCAAGTTTGAGATGCAACCGGCTGCGGTGTGGTTCTTGGCAAGATTGAGAAGGCAATCAGAAGCGAAGTTGGCAAGATTGGATCAGCGGAAGACTTGCGTGTGCGTTGCGGCAGCAGGGACGTGCGTCGATCGATTGATCGGGCGAGCGTATAGGCGATGCGCGTGCACACGTGGCAGCGAAGGCGGCAACCCAGGTAACCTATGCAGGCCAATCTTGCAAGATGGTGCAATACGGAGCACGTGGTGTGCTTGCGGACCAGGCGGGGAAGGAGCTGGCTAGGCACTGCGTGGAATGGCTGCAATGCGAATCCAATCGAGTCAATGAGATTTGTTTTGGAAACAAAATAGGACAGAGTCTTGGTGAAACTCGCCTAGGAGCTGGACAACTGCACATGGACGTTAAAAGGAGCAGCGGCTAGACGCAACGACGAGACAGGCAGATCAAATCAAGAATTATTTGGGATCCTGGGTCGGACTGGGCAGTCTGACAGATCGGCGTGTGTTGGTGTATTTGGATCGACACCTATGGGATCACGAGAATCCCTACTACGGTTGCGGGGCGCGGGGTTGAGAGAAGAGCGGATCTAATAGTCAGGACACGGTTCCTTTACCCAGGTTCGGGCCGCAAAGATGCTTAAAACCCTACTCCTGCTTTGGTGGATTATATGTTTGTGTTGTTCAGCTAGTCAGGGCTCCAAAAGAGTCGTGAGGAGTTCTAAAAAGCCGAATCCTTCTCCTGGTCGCCTTGGGCCTCCTTTTATAGGAAAAAGGGGTTGCCACAGTGGCACACAGGAGGTGGAAAGGGTACAGTGATGCGAGATTATCCCTCGCATTACAGGACAAGGCGCATTTAATGCGCTTAGCTTAGGTGTCCTTGCTTTATCGGGGACGAGGGGAGACGCCCGTCTTGTCCGTCGCCGCTCCTCCTCGTGCTGACACGCGCCCTGGCCAGCGGCACCTGAGGTGCCATGTAGGCAGACATGCAGGTGAGGTGGTGCAACGGCGGGTCTCCACGAAGATCCGCGAGTTGCGACGCAGGAGCCTGTCTAGCTGGCCGGGTCGGCAGCTGCGTGGGTCAGTGGAAACCCAGTTGGTGCAGGCCTGATGGTGGCCCCGCGGGTGTCCTCGGCAAGGGCCTTGTCGGGGCCTTGGCAAGGGTCTTGGCGCGGCGCGTGCTATCATCCCCGGCAAGGTGCTTGCCGGAGGCCTTGTGGTTCTCCTTGGCTGGGATCCCGCCAAGGGTCGTCGTCTTCTTAACTCGTATCTGATCTTGGATGTCTTCACAAAGATCTGCATGCCACCACGGGGATATCTCCTGAATCCTCGCCCCATGGGGGCGGTGGACTCAAGGGTAATCTGCTCCGTAGGCATGGGGCAAGCTGCCGCGGCAAGGGTCTTGCCGGGGCTGCCAGAGCCGGCCCCGGCAAGGGTCTTGCCAGGGCTGCTGAAACTGGCTCCCGGCAAGGATCTTGCCGGGGAAAGCCGCTTCGTCCCTTTGCTCTTTGTGGTCTTCTTCTTGGCGTTGTTCCAGTCTCCATCAAGCTTCGGTCTTGCCCCGGCTCACCTCTCTGGCCATGCTTGTTGTGGTGGTGCCCGTGGCTCAGACTGCCCGTGCACAATCATAGGGGTACAAAAAGTGTGCCCCCCTTTTTGTACACCGACAAGAGCCCCCGGGCCTGGGCCTCACATGAGCGCGAAGCGTTGTGGGGCCAGTCCCAGAACGGTGCGCGGGCAGGCGGGGCAGTTTTCACCATGGTAAAAAAAATTCCGCGCGCTGCGCGTCCCACGACCCCCGCGCGCGGCGAGGGGTGGAGGGGCGTGCGTGACGTGGGCGGCATGCGTGGGGCGGTTTCGCAGGCATGCGTCACATTGCAGTAAATGTGAAAGGAGGCGGCACGCGTCTTCCCCCATAAAAAGGAATAACCGCGAGCGCGCTGCTCACTTCCTCCATTTTCCTCGCGCCTCTTCCAATCTCAGAGCTGTTGTTCCCTCCCTTCCTTCCTTCCGAAGCCTCTGCCATCATCTTCCGCCACTGCTTCGCCATCTCCCTCCCTTAACCCTCCCATTCAGCCGCCATGGCGTCCAAACCCGCCAAGGGCAAAGGGGCGGCCAAGGGCGCCGGGCATATGGGGCCGCCGGAGGGCGCGTTTACGGGGGACCGAACGAAAGCCGCTTTCTTCATCCCGTCGTCGGTTGACGTCTTCGAGCTCCGGGCTGCCTTTAAACCCCTTTGGGGGGCGGAGACGGGGGGAAGAACTTGGGTCATCCGGCGACGCGCGTCGTCCCGGCCGCTTGCGCCCAACCTGGCCCAAATCAGTACCCTTTCTTTGTTGATTACTTTTCTTGCGGGTTGTGTCCCCCCTTCTTCGATTTCTTCTGTGATGTTATGCACACCTTTGGCTTCCGCCTTTTGGATTTCACTCCAAATGCGGTGGCGTGCATGGCTTTCTTCACCCACCTTTGCGAGGGATTCGTCGGGGTGCAGCCCAACACGGCGCTCTTCCGCTACTATTTTACCCCTCAGATCCAGCCGGGAGGCGCCGACTCTGGGTGCATCGCCTGGATTCCGAGATCCAAGGGAGCGTACCCGGATTGCGCCGTGAAGGAGAGGTGGGACGAATGGCGCGGCCAGTGGTGCTGGATCGAGGAAGACGTGCCGCCAACATTCTTCGGGTTCGCCGGGTGCCGCCGGTCCGCGGCAGTGACTGGGGCGACGTCGACGCCGCCGACGGGAGGCTCACAGTCGCCACCACCAGAATCCATCGGCTCACCCAGGCCGGGCTCACCCTTTAAATGATCGGGGCGGAATTCATCCGCCGTCGGATCGCCCCGTTGCACAACAAGGGGAGCCCAGCCTGGCTCTTTAAGAACCCGGCGTACGTCATGCGGCTCTGCCCCGGCCTCGATCACAACCTCACAGTGATGGGACACGCCCATTTCTGTCAGCGGCTCTTCCAGCTAGACGTGGGTCGCGACGGCGAGGTCGAACGGATCAGCAAGGCCGTGAAGGCCGCCACAAAGGCCGGCAAGGCCACCAAGGGGCAGCTCTTCAAGCTGCCAGCGAGGGTGGTCCCACTGTGCTACAATTCGCGCCAGTCCGAGATCGTCGCCATGATGCCGGAGTGCAACGCGCACGACCCCGTCCCGAGCTGGCAGGAGCCGGCGGACGAGGTCGTGCAGCAACTCTTCGACACTCTGGTCGAGGTGTGCGTCAAGCCTGACGCCGACCGGTGGCTTGTCAGGGACGCCACCCAGGAAGAGCTGGACTACATCGCCGCTAGGGAGAGGGAGGCACAGCTCCTCGTGGAGGCCGGCAGCACCGAGGGTGTGGAGGACAAGGATGCCGCGGCTGCGGAGGAGGAGGAGCTCGACTGGTGGGCGGCGGCCGCCGGAGAGGCCAGCAGCGCCGGCACCGGAGCTCCGCTGATCGAAGATGCGGCCAATGAGTCCTCGTCGTCGGAGGGCGTGGCGGCCGGCTCAGCGCCAGCCAGGGGAAGAGGGTGAGTCCTGCGGCGGGCCTGTTCCGGTGAGCCGGTCCGGCCCGGCAAGACTGCGCAGCCTCAATTGGCCCTGGAGGGGTCCGGGCCCCAAACGAGGGCCACGGCGGCAAGGAGGCTGACGAAGGCCGTCGAGAAGAAGAAAGCGGCAACCTTTTCTCCATCTACGCGCGCACGAACTCCACCCCCTTCTGCGCCTCCCCCGGTAGACGTCGACTCGGATGTCGACGCGGAGTTCCCTTTTGATCTCGGGCCTCTCAGCCCGAAGAGGAAGAGGAAAGCGGCGGAGGAGGAGGAGATGGACGACGAGTAAGTACTCCATTCCTTACTGCCATTTCCATCCTCCTGGACCATGCCACTCATCTTGATCTCTTTTACTTCTTCAGGGACGCACAGACGTTGGGCCAGAGGATAAAGAGGGCCAAATCTTCGGCGAGCAGCCAGCCCCCGGCTGGGGCTTCAGGGACACCATTGGTGGTGTTGAGCAGCCCAGACGGCAGCCCCCGGCACAGCCCCAAGCGTAAGTTCTTCATCCTCTTCTCGCTCGACATGCAGTAGGTGTTTGATGCTACGGTGCTAACCTTGCCGGTTTCGAAGGACGGGAGCAGCAGTAGGAGGAGCCGCAGGGGGCCATCCCCAACACACCACCCCCATCGACCACGCCGCCAAGAGGGGCGTCCCCGGCAAGGGCACCAAGCATGGAGCCCACACGCATGGAGGAAGAGGGGAACTTGGGTGCTGGTGGCTCCGCCATGGCGCCAGACGCCGGCGGGGAGGGGACTTCTGCTCCACAGCCCGGCACTGGTGAGTCGCCTGTCTTCTGTCTTTGCTTTTCTCTTATTTCTTTTTCTTGACTTCATCATCCCCGGGATGGCCCAGGCCCTCCTCCAACAGATGCGGAGGACGTGGACGCCGTCATCAAGGAGGTTGCCGAGGAGGCCGCGGCGGAGGCCGACAAGATCGCCGCCGAGGAGGTCGCTGAGGACGCCGCCGGGGCCGCTGCGGATAAAGCCACCGAGGACGCTGCCAGAGGCGCCGCCGAGGGTGCCGGCGGTGGGCCTGCCGGGGAGGCCGGCAAGGCCACAGCCGAGGAAGAGGCGATTGATGATCAGCCTTCTTCCTCTGCGACCTCGGGCCCCGGCAGGTATCTGAAGGTGGGCGACAACCTCTTCGTCCATCTTGCTGGGGCGTCAAGCTCCCGGGCGCCCGCGGGAGGGGAAGTCTTTGATGGCGAGGTGTGTTGGGGAACGTAGCATAATTCAAAAAATTTTCTACGTCTTCACCAAGATCCAACTATGGAGACATCTAGCAACGAGCAAGTAAGAGTGCATCTACATACCGTTATGTAGATCGCGAGCGGAAGCTTTCGAAGAAGCGTGGATGAAGTAGTCGTACTCTTCGCGTTCTTCGTCACCGATGATCTAGCGCCGAACGGACGGCACCTCTGCGTTCAACACACGTACGGTGCAGCAACGTCACCTCCTTCTTGATCCAGCAAGGGGGGAGGAGAAGTCGTCAGAGATCCGGCAGCACGACGGCGTGATGACGGATGCAGTGGAGATCGCAGCAGGGCTTCGCCGGGCGCCCTGCGTGGGAGTATGGAGGTGTGACGGGAGGGGGAGAGGCGCCAGGGCAAGGGTGCGGCAGCCCTCTCCCCTCCCACATATATATAGGGGGCCAGGGGGTGCGCCAGGGCCCCTGCAGATCCAATCTGCAGGGGGGGCGGCGGCGAGGGGGGGTTCCTTGCCCCCCAAGGCTAGTGGACCCCCCCTCCCCTTTAGGGTTTTAACCCTAGGCGCATGTGGAGGTGGTCCCCTAGTGGTGCGCCAGCCCAGAAGGGCTAGACACTTCCCCTTGCAGCCTAGGGGCCCCACCGGGACGAGTGGCCCCACCCGGTGGACCCCCGGGGCCCCTCCGGTGGTCCCGGGACGCTCCCGGTGACCCCCGGAGATCACCCGATGGCCGAAACTGGACTTCCTATATATCAATCTTTACCTTCGGACCATTCCGGAACTCCTCGTGACGTCCGGGATCTCATCCGGGACTCCGAACAACTTTCGGGTTTCCACGTGCATTTATCTCTACGACCCTAGCGTTACCGAACCTTAAGTGTGTAGACCCTACGGGTTCGGGAGACACGTAGACATGACCGAGACCACTCTCCGGTCAATAACCAACAGCGGGATCTGGATACCCATGTTGGTTCCCACGTGTTCCTCGATGATCTTCATCGGATGAACCACCGTGTCAAGGATTCGCTTAATCCCGTACGTTATTCCCTTTGTCCATCGGTACGGTACTTGCCCGAGATTCGATCGTCGGTATTCCTGATACCTTGTTCAATCTCGTCATGGCAAGTCTCTTTACTCGATCCGTAATCCATCATCCCGTGACTAACTACTTAGTCACATTGAGCTCATTATGATGATGTCTTACCGAGTGGGCCCAGAGGTACCTCTCCGTCATACGGAGTGACAACATCCCAGTCTCGGTTCGTACCAACTCAACAGACACTTTCGGAGATACCCGATGCGTACCTTTCTAGCCACCCAGTTACGTTGTGACGTTTGGCATACCCAAAGTATTCCTACGGCATCCGGGAGTTGTACAACCTCATGGTCTAAGGAATAAATACTTGACACCGAAAAGCTTATGCATTACGAACTATACGATCTCGTGCTATGCTCAGAATTGGGTCTTGTCCATCACATCATTCTCCTAATGATGTGATCCCGTTATCACTGACATCCCATGTCCATGGTCAGGAAACCGTGACCATCTGTTGATCAACGAGCTGGTAACTAGAGGCCTACCAGGGACTCATTTTGGTCTATGTATTCACACATGTATCGCTGTTTCCGTACAATACAATTCAAGCATGAATAACAGACGATTATCATGAACAAGGAGATATAATAATAATACTTTTATTATTGCCTCTAGGGCATATCTCCAACAGTCTCCCACTTGCACTAGAGTCAATAATCTAGTTACATTGTGATGAATCGAACACCCATAGAGTTCTGGTGTTGATCATGTTTTGCTCGTGAAAGAGGTTTAGTCAACGGGTCTGCGACATTCAGATCCGTATGCACTTTACAAATATCTATGTCTCCATCCTGAACATAATTCCGAATGGAGTTGAAATGGCGCTTGATGTGCTTGGTCTTCTTGTGAAACCTGGGCTCCTTGGTAATAGCAATAGCACCAGTGTTGTCACAGAAGAGAGTCATCGGGCTTGACGCGCTTGGAATGACTCCTAGGTCGGTGATGAACTCCTTCATCCAGACTCCTTCCTGCGCTGCTTCAGAAGCAGCTATATACTCCGCTTCACATGTAGACGCTGCCACCACGCTCTGTTTGCAACTGCACCAACTGACTGCCCCTCCATTCAAAATATACACGTATCCGGTTTGTGACTTAGAGTCATCCAGATCTGTGTCGAAGCTAGCATCGACGTAACCCTTTACGACGAGCTCTTCGTCACCTCCATAAATGAGAAACATATCCTTAGTCCTTTTCAGGTACTTCAAGATGTTCTTGACCGCTGTCCAGTGTTCCGTACCGGGATCACTTTGGTACCTCCCTACCAAACTTATGGCAAGGTTCACATCAGGTCTGGTACACAGCATGGCATATATGATAGAACCTATGGCCGAGGCATAGGGAATGACACTCATCTTTTCTCTATCTTCTGCCGTGGTCGGCGACTGAGTCTTACTCAATCTCATACCTTGCAAAACAGGCAAGAATCCTTTCTTTGACTGGTCCATATTGAACTTCTTCAATATTTTGTCAAGGTATGTACTTTGTGAAAGACCAATGAGGCGTCTCGATCTATCTCTATAGATTTTGATGCCTAATATGTAAGCAGCTTCTCCAAGGTCCTTCATTGAAAAACTTTTATTCAAGTAGGCCTTTACATTTTCCAAGAATTCTACATCATTTCCCATCAGCAATATGTCATCCACATATAATATGAGAAATGCCACAGAGCTCCCACTCACTTTCTTGTAAATACAGGCTTCTCCATAAGTCTGTATAAATCCAAACGCTTTGATCACTTCATCAAAGCGAATATTCCAACTCCGAGATGCTTGCACCAGCCTGTAAATCGAGCGCTGGAGCTTGCATACCTTGTTAGCGTTCTCTGGATCGACAAAAACTTCCGGTTGCATCATATACAACTCTTCCTTGAGGAAGCCATTAAGGAATGTTGTTTTGACGTCCATTTGCCATATCTCATAATCATAGAATGCGGCAATAGCTAACATGATTCTTACTGACTTCAGCATCGCTACGGGAGAGAAAGTCTCGTCGTAGTCAATCCCTTGAACTTGTCGATAACCCTTAGCGACAAGCCGAGCCTTATAGATGGTGACATTACCATCCGCGTCTGTCTTCTTCTTAAATATCCATTTGTTTTCTATGGCGTGCCTATCATCAGGCAAGTCCACCAAAGTCCATACTTTGTTTTCATACATGGATTCTATCTCGAATTTCATGGCTCCAAGCCATTTATTGGAATCCGGGCCCGCCATTGCTTCTTCATAGTTCGAAGGTTCACCGTTGTCTAACAACATGATTTCCAGGACGGGGTTGCCGTACCACTCTGGTGCGGAACGTGCCCTTGTGGACCTTCGAAGTTCAGTAGTAACTTGATCTGTTTCTTCATGATCATTATCATCAACTTCCTCCCTTGTCGGTGCAGGCACCTCAGGAACAGTTTCCTGCGCTGCGCTACTTTCCGGTACAGGAGGGGTGACTGTCACCTCATCAAGTTCTACTTTCCTCCCACTCACTTCTTTCGAGAGAAACTCTTTCTCCAGAAAGCATCCATTCTTTGCAACAAAGACTTTGCCTTCGGATCTGTGGTAGAAGGTGTACCTAATCGTTTCCTTTGGGTATCCTATGAAGACGCATTTCTCCGATTTGGGTTCGAGCTTTTCAGGTTGAAGTTTCTTGACATGAGCATTGCAACCCCAAACTTTCAGAAACGACAGCTTCGGTTTCTTGCCAAACCAAAGTTCATACGGAGTCGTCTCAACGGATTTCGACGGAGCCCTATTTAAAGTGAATGCGGTAGTCTCTAAAGCATAACCCCAAAAAGATAGCGGTAAATCGGTGAGGGACATCATAGATCGCACCATGTCCAACAGAGTACGATTTTGACGTTCGGACACACCATTACGTTGAGGTGTTCCGGGCGGTGTCAATTGTGAAACAATTCCACAGCTTCTTAGGTGTGTGCCAAATTCATGACTTAAATATTCACCCCCACGATCCGATCGCAAGAACTTTATTTTTCTGTCACGTTGATTCTCAACCTCATTCTGAAATTCCTTGAACTTTTCAAAGGTCTCAGACTTGTGTTTCATCAAATAGATATACCCGTATCTACTCAAGTCATCCGTGAGGGTGAGAACATAACGGTAGCCTCCGCGAGCCTCAACACTCAGTGGACCGCACACATCGGTATGTATGATTTCCAACAAGTTGGTTGCTCGCTCCATTGTTCCAGAGAACGGAGTCTTGGTCATCTTGCCCAAGAGGCATGGTTCGCACGTGTCAAATGATTCATAATCAAGAGACTCTAGAAGTCCATCTGAATGGAGCTTCTTCATACGTTTGACACCAATATGACCAAGTCGGCAATGCCACAAGTATGTGGGACTATCATTATCAACTTTACATCTTTTGGCATCTACACTATGAATATGTATATCACTACGTTCGAGATTCATCAAAAATAAACCATTGACCAGCGGGGCATGACCATAAAACATATCTCTCAAATAAATAGAACAACCATTATTCTCCGATTTGAAAGAGTAGCCATCTCGCATAAGACGAGATCCAGAAACAATGTTCATGCTCAAAGCTGGTACTAAATAACAATTATTGAGGTTTAAAACTAATCCCGAGGGTAGATGTAGAGGTAGCGTGCCGACGGCGATCACATCGACCTTGGAACCATTCCCGACGCGCATCGTCACCTCATCCTTCGCCAGTCTCCGTTTATTCCGCAGCTCCTATTTTGAGTTACAGATGTGAGCAACTGCACCGGTATCGAATACCCAGGAGCTACTACGAGGGCTGGTAAGGTACACATCAATAACATGTATATCATATATACCTTTGACGTTGCCGGCCTTCTTGTCTGCTAAGTATTTGGGGCAGTTCCGCTTCCAGTGACCCGTTCCCTTGCAATAAAAGCACTCTGTCTCAGGCTTGGGTCCATACTTTGGCTTCTTCCCGGCAACAGGCTTGCCAGGCACGGCAACTCCCTTGCCGTCCTTCTTGAAGTTCTTCTTACCCTTGCCTTTCTTGAACTTAGTGGTTTTATTGACCATCAACACTTGATGTTCTTTCTTGATGTCCACTTCCGCTGATTTCAACATCGAATACACCCCGGGAATGGACTTCTCCATCCCCTGCATATTGAAGTTCAACACGAAGCTCTTGAAGCTTGGTGGGAGCGACTGGAGGATTCTGTCAACGACCGCTTCATCTGGGAGATTCATTCCCAGCTGAGACAAGCGGTTGTGCAATCCTGAAATCTTGAGGATGTGCTCACTGACAGAACTGTTCTCCTCCATCTTACAGCTATAGAATGCGTCGGAGACATCATATCTCTCGACTCGGGCATGAGCTTGGAAAACCATTTTCAGCTCTTCGAACATCTCATATGCTCCGTGGTGCTCAAAACGTTTTTGGAGCCCCGATTCTAAACTGTAAAGCATGCCGCACTGAACCAGGGAGTAATCATCACTACGCGACTGCCAGACGTTCAAAACGTCTTGGGCCGCATCGGGAGCAGGTGCATCACCAAGCGGTGCTTCTAGGACATATGATCTCTTGGCAGCTATGAGGATAATCCTCAGGTTACAGACCCAATCGGTATAGTTGCTACCATCGTCTTTCAGCTTGGTTTTCTCTAGGAACGCGTTGAAGTTGAGGGAAACTGGAGCGTGGGCCATTTGATCTACAAGAGATATTGTAAAGAATTTAGACTAAGTTCATGATAATTAAGTTCATCTTAATCAAATTTTAATGAACTCCCACTCAGAATGACATCTCTCTAGTCATCTTAAGTGATACACGACCCGAATCGAGTAGTCCGTGTCCGATCATCACGTGAGACGGACTAGTCATCAATGGTGAACATCTTCATGTTGATCGTATCTTCTATACGACTCGTGTTCGACCTTTCGGTCTTCCGTGTTCCGAGGCAATGTCTGTACATGCTAGGCTCGTCAAGTGAACCCTAAGTGTATCGCGTGTGTAAATTTGTCTTACACCCGTTGTATGCGAACGTTAGAACCTATCACACCCGATCATCACGTGGTGCTTCGGAGCAACAAACATTAGCAACGGTGCATAGTTAGGGGAAACACAATACTTGAAATTTTAGTGAGAGATCATCTTATTTACTACCGTCGATCTAAGTAAACAAGATGCATAAACATGATAAACATCACATGCAATCAATTAAAGTGACATGATATGGCCAATATCATCTTGCTCCTTGGATCTCCATCTTCGGGGCACCATGATCATCTTGTCACCGGCTCGACACCATGATCTTCATCATCATGATCTCCATCATCGTGTCTTGAAGAAGTCGTCACGCCAACTATTACTTCTACTACTATAGCTAACGTTTAGCAATGAAGTAAAGTAATTACATGGCGTTATTCAGTGACACGCAGGTCATACAATAATTAAGACAACTCCTATGGCTCCTGCCGGTTGTCAAGTTCATCGACATGCAAGTCGTGATTCCCTATTACAAGAACATGATCAATCTCATACATCACATATATCATTCATCACATCTTCGTTTTCGCCATACCACGTCACATAGCACATGCTGCAAAAACAAGTTAGACGTCCTCTAATTGTTGTTGCAAGTTTTACGTGGCTTCTATAGGATTTCTAGCAAGAACGTTTCTTACCTACGCCAAAACCAAAACGTGATTTGTCAACTTCTATTTACCCTTCATAAGGACCCTTTTCATCGAATCTGATCCGACTAAAGTAGGAGAGACAGACACCCGCCAGCCACCTTATGCATCTAGTGCATGTCTGTCGGTGGAACCAGTCTCACGTAAGCGTATGTGTAAAGTCGGTCCGGGCCGCTTCATCCCACAATACCGCCGAATCAAGATTGACTAGTAACGGTAAGAAAGTTGAACAAAACCAAAACGCCCACAATTGTTTGTGTTCTACTCGTGCAAGATGCTACGCATAAAACCTAGCTCAGATGCCACTGTATGGAGATTGCGAGCGGAAGCTTTCGAAGAAGCGTGGATGAAGTAGTCGTACTCTTCGCGTTCTTCGTCACCGATGATCTAGCGCCGAACGGACGGCACCTCCGCGTTCAACACACGTACGGTGCAGCAACGTCACCTCCTTCTTGATCCAGCAAGGGGGGAGGATAAGTCGTCAGAGATCCGGCAGCACGACGGCGTGATGACGGATGCAGTGGAGATCGCAGCAGGGCTTCACCGGGAGCCCTGCGTGGGAGTATGGAGGTGTGACGGGAGGGGGAGAGGCGCCAGGGCAAGGGTGCGGCAGCCCTCTCCCCTCCCACATATATATAGGTGGCCAGGGGGTGCGCCAGGGCCCCTGCAGATCCAATCTGCAGGGGGGGCGGCGGCCAGGGGGGTTCCTTGCCCCCCAAGGCTAGTGGACCCCCCTCCCCTTTAGGGTTTTAACCCTAGGCGCATGGGGAGGTGGTCCCCTAGTGGTGCGCCAGCCCAGAAGGGCTGGACACTTCCCCTTGCAGCCTAGGGGCCCCATCGGGACGGGTGGCCCCACCCGGTGGACCCCCGGGGCCCCTCCGGTGGTCCCGGTGACCCCCGGAGATCACCCGATGGCCGAAACTGGACTTCCTATATATCAATCTTTACCTCCGGACCATTCCGGAACTCCTCGTGACGTCCGGGATCTCATCCGGGACTCCGAACAACTTTCGGGTTTCCACGTGCATTTATCTCTACGACCCTAGCGTTACCGAACCTTAAGTGTGTAGACCCTACGGGTTCGGGAGACACGTAGACATGACCGAGACCACTCTCCGGTCAATAACCAACAGCAGGATCTGGATACCCATGTTGGTTCCCACGTGTTCCTTGATGATCTTCATCGGATGAACCACCGTGTCAAGGATTCGCTTAATCCCGTACGTTATTCCCTTTGTCCATCGGTACGGTACTTGCCCGAGATTCGATCGTCGGTATTCCCGATAACTTGTTCAATCTCGTCATGGCAAGTCTCTTTACTCGATCCGTAATCCATCATCCCATGACTAACTACTTAGTCACATTGAGCTCATTATGATGATGTCTTACCGAGTGGGCCTAGAGGTACCTCTCCGTCATACGGAGTGACAACATCCCAGTCTCGGTTCGTACCAACTCAACAGACACTTTCGGAGATACCCGATGCGTACCTTTATAGCCACCCAGTTACGTTGTGACGTTTGGCACACCCAAAGTATTCCTACGGCATCCGGGAGTTGTACAACCTCATGGTCTAAGGAATAAATACTTGACACCGAAAAGCTTATGCATTACGAACTATACGATCTCGTGCTATGCTCAGAATTGGGTCTTGTCCATCACATCATTCTCCTAATGATGTGATCCCGTTATCACTGACATCCCATGTCCATGGTCAGGAAACCGTGACCATCTGTTGATCAACGAGCTGGTAACTAGAGGCCTACCAGGGACTCATTTTGGTCTATGTATTCACACATGTATCGCTGTTTCTGTACAATACAATTCAAGCATGAATAACAGACGATTATCATGAACAAGGAGATATAATAATAATACTTTTATTATTGCCTCTAGGGCATATCTCCAACAAGGTGCTCGCCGCCACCGGGCTCGAGGTTGTTGTTGAACCGGGCACCGGCGGCGACGGCTCTCTAGAAGGGCAGCTATTCCGGGCCATGGGGGGCAACTTCAGGAAGGTCCAGGCGCTCTACCGTGCCCGTCTGGACAAGGTTAAGTCCAGAACGGCAGCGGTGGATGACACAGAGGTGGACTTCCAGGCGCGCGTTGCTGAGGCGCAAACCTGGTTCCACCAGTCCCGCGAGGAGCAGAGGGCCTTCCAGGAAGAACTGGCCAAGCGTGATGCGGAGCTCATCATGAAGATGGCCGACATCGAGAAGGCCCAGGAAGAGGCAGCAAACTTGGCTGCCGCGGCGGAGGCCGCCCGGAACCAGCATCAAGCCGCCCTCGATTCCCAGGAAGAAGACCTCTCCGTGCGTGAGGCGAAACTTGCCGCAACGCTTCGCAGCAAGGATGAAGAGCTCGAGGCTCTTGTCGAGCGGCGGACTCGTGAGCTGGGGCAGAGAAACAAAGAGGCACTCGATGCCCAAGCTCTGGCCCATGACAGCAAGGTACAAGATCTGGAGGTGGAACGAGACAGGCTGAAGGAGCAGACCCTCAGGCTGTCCGACGAAAAGAACAGGCTCAACTGCGCCTTGACAAAGGCGCGGGGAGCGGTCATCAGCAGGGCTGGGGAGCTCTCCGAGGCGCAAAACTCCATCGGAGATCTCAGGCTGAGGCTGGAGAATCTCGAGAAGATGTTGGCGGAGAGCTCAGCTTTGGAGGAGGCCTTGACCAAGAGCCTGGAGGAGGAGAAGCAGCTACAGGCGGATGAGGGCGCCTCCCACGAAGAATACGTGGCGGGCGAGAACAGGTGGATCAGCCGGCTGGAGGACATCGCCGGCAGGGTTACCTCACAGTTGGCCCTCATGGGGATGCCAAACGTGAGGTATGCCCCTGAATGGAGCGGGTCCGTCAACGCCAAGCTGACCCTGTTCTTCGAGGGCGTCCTCAGTGCCTTGACTGATCTTCACTCCAACAGAACGGCCACGCTCGCCGGGGAGGCCCGGCGGCTCTGCCGGGGGGTCATGACCAAGGTCCTCACCAAGGTGGCGTTCTGGAACCCCGCCCTCGACTTCGAAGCCACGATGGACAGCTTGTCGGAGGATGCTGACCTCACGGCGCTCAAGGAGCGCATCAAGCCCGTCATCAGCCGCATCGATGAAATCAAGAGGATGGAGGGCCAGCACCGGGATTAGGCATCCCGTTCTTTCTTGCCGCTGCGGGTTCATGACCAAGAGAAATTTTATCTTTAGTTAGAACCGCAGCGATGGCATCATGTAATATAACTTTGAAATATCATTAGAATCATGCATGTTATTTTCCTGTTTGCTGCCTCTTTGTGTGTCTACCCTACGTTAACTGGGTAGGCTTGCCGGCGCGAAATACCCAAGGCGGTGTCTTGGGGACTGGTCCCCATTGGCCTGCCGGGCGAGCGTGCAGTCGGGTCCGCCACCTTGCCGCTCTTAACACAGCCGCTCGAACTGTCGAGTTTGACTCGAGTCAAAGTCGAGAGCTTTGTCAATTGCGGAAGGCTACCCTACCGTTTCCAACGCAGCCGTTTGAACTGTTGAGCGGACTCGAAACAGAACAAAGGCATTGCCGATCGGGAAGGGCCCCATTTGCGTGCAGGTTTCTTTTTGCACAAAGAATGACAGCTCTGAGGATAATAACTTTAAATAATAGGGTAGACATATCCAAGTTTCGATGTAACTTAGCTTCTATTCGTAGTCGCTCGAGCGCAGATCTTCCGGCCTCCTTCCTTCTCAAAGGGCCATGAAGACGAGAGAGCGTCGGGCCAACTACTAGAGCCGATTCTCACAACTGCGCAGCCCCCTACCTGGTGCGCCAAAGATGTCGGTGTATTTGGATCGACAACTATGGGATCACGAGAATCCCTACTACGGTTGCGGGGCGCGGGGTTGAGAGAAGAGTGGATCTAATAGTCAGGACACGGTTCCTTTACCCAGGTTCGGGCCGCAAAGATGCGTAAAACCCTACTCCTGCTTTGGTGGATAATATGTTTGTGTTCTTCAGCTAGTCGGGAGCTCCAAAAGAGTCTTGAGGAGTTCTAAAAAGCTGAATCCTTCTCCTGGTCGCCTCGGGCCTCCTTTTATAGGAAAAAGGGGTTACCACAGTGGCCCACAGGAGGTGGAAAGGGTACAGTGATGCGAGGTTATCCCTCGCATTACAGGACAAGGCGCATTTAATGCGCTTAGCTTAGGTGTCCTTGCTTTATCGGGGACGAGGGGAGATGCACGTCTTGTCCGTCGCCGCTCCTCCTCGTGCTGACACGCGCCCTGGCCAGCGGCGCCTGAGGTGCCATGTAGGCAGACATGCAGCTGAGGTGGCGCAACGGCGGGTCTCCAAGAAGATCCGCGAGTTGCCACACAGGAGCCTGTCCAGCTGGCTGGGTCGGCAGTTGCGTGGGTCGGTGGAAACCTAGTTGGTGCGGGCCTGATGGTGGCCCCGCGGGTGTCCTCGGCAAGGGCCTTGCTGGGGCCCCGACAAGGGTCTTGCCACGGCGCCTGCTGTCATCCCCGGCAAGGTGCTTGCCGGAGGCCTTGTGGTTCTCCTTGGCTGGGATCCCGCCAAGGGTCGTCGTCTTCTTAACTCGTATCTGATCTTGGATGTCTTCACAAAGATCTGCATGCCACCACGGGGATATCTCCCGAATCCTCGCCCCATGGGGGCAGTGGACTCAAGGGTGATCTGCTCCGTAGGCGTGGGGCGAGCTGTCGCGGCAAGGGTCTTGCCGGGGCTGCCAGAGCCGGCCCCGGCAAGGGTCTTACCAGGGCTGCTGAAACTGGCTCCCGGCAAGGATCTTGCCGGGGAAAGCTTCTTCGTCCCTTTGCTCTTTGTGGTCTTGTCCTTGGCGTTGTTCCAGTCTCCATCAAGCTTCGGTCTTGCCCCGGCTCACCTCCCTGGCCATGCTTGCTGTGGTGGCGCCCGTGGCTCAGACTGCCCGTGCACAATAATAGGGGTACAAAAAGTGTGCCCCCCTTTTTGTACACCGACAGCGTGAGTAGGTTGGTACAGAAGATGGTGATGCGATCGGTGAAGACGACATAGGAGCGTGATGCCAATAGTGACCAACTTCTAGGTGTGGAAACACGTGGCGCAGGCCCGAGGCTTGTGTGACTTTGACAAGACTATGACGCGGGATTGATTCAAAATGGTGTATACACGAAGCTTGACGTCGATGAGGCGCGAGGGTGGACTGATGTGATAACCTGGCTTATTAGGGATGATAGACTACCCATATCAATAAGGAATTCCTTCTTTTCCGGGAGCCGATTCGGATAGTACTCCAAAGTTAAGCGTGCTCAGCTTGGAGTAGTTTCAGGATGGGTGACCGACCGAGAAGTTGCTCCCGGGTGCACACGAGTGAGGACAAAGTGCGCAGAAAAGACTAGTATTGATATGTGAGGCCAGTCTAAATCCCGCCAGGAGTAACGACCACCGGCGTGTGTGTCCGGGGCATTACAAGTTGGTATCAGAGCCGACCCTCACGGTTACACGGATGTTTGCGGACAGTTTGTAGTCATGTTGTGTATGACATTTGTGACCCGTCGTGGCACATGGCATGGCACATGTGCTGTCCTGGAAGCACAGACGTTTGTGCCAGGAGGGAACGTTCCTGTGGCCCGACGAGGACGTCGGTTCCTCTGAGTGGGGGTGTATGTGATAACCTGGCTTATTAGGGATGATAGACTACCCATATCAATTAGGAATTCCTTCTTTTCCGGGAGCCCATTCGGATAGTACTCCAAAGTTAAGCGTGCTCAGCTTGGAGTAGTTTCAGGATGGGTGACCGACCGGGAAGTTGCTCCCGGGTGCACACGAGTGAGGACAAAGTGCGCAGAAAAGACTAGTATTGATATGCGAGGCCAGTCTAGATCCCGCCAGGAGTAACGACCACCGGCGTGTGTGTCCGGGGCGTTACAACTGATCATCTACCATGGAGTCATGTTGAAGGTGGAGATGGATTGAGGGGCTACGTTGTAAAGATCCAGAGAATCGAAGCCTATTCAGCGAATTGGAGAAAGCGAGGGACACGTAATTCGGACTGGCGGTCAAGGAAGAGCGGTGATGTTGAGTTCAGGTAACTCTTATGTGTGACACTCAATATGTGAGTTGTTCATTTTCACGCGGGTCAGTGATCGTTGTGTGATGGCGTTGGACTGATACTCTGGAAGTTGAGAGCGCAAACTAGAGTAACAAGGAACTTAATTTTGCTGAGTGTTGATTGTGGTCAAGAAAAGAAGGGACTACAAGTTGCAGGTGGAGTCATATGGCCCTTTATTTTTAATGCTATTATTGAAAAATCTTGACTTGAGGGAAATTGCACTCTCAGGACGCCAGTTTACTTGGGCTAATACTCTTCCCAAACCCACCTATGAGAAACTTGATAGAATTCTTACAAGTGTTGAGTGGGAACAAAAGTTTCCCTTAGTTATAGTCTGTGCACTTCAATGGGGAGTTTATGACCACACACCTCTCCTCATGGATTCAGGAGAGGCTGCTCATGTGGGAAATAAGTCTCTTTTTTCTTTTGAACTTTCGTGGTTTCAGAAAGAAGGTTTCGTTGATTTAGTGGCTGCCGAGTGGGTTAAGGAAAATAAAGGGCGCACCCATGTCGAAAGATGGCAGAATAAGATCCTCCACTCGCGACAATTCCTAAAAGGTTGGGCTAAACGTGTGTTTGGTGTATATAAGCAAGAGAAAGAAAGGCTAATCGCTCTAATTGACGCCTTAGATGTGAAGGCTGAGAGTGTTCCCCTCAATCAAGCAGAATGTGCTGCTAAGAGTGAGGCGGATGATCTTCTAGCTAAGCTTATGCGGGAGGAGGAAGCCAAATGGCTTCAACGTTCCAAGGTGCGAAATTTCCTAGAAGGGGACAACAACATCAAATACCTCCATCTCATCACCAATGAAAAACATAGGAAAAAGAAAATTTTCCAACTCAAGCAGGATAACGATACTATTGTTGGTGAAGACCAATGGAAGACCTATATTACCAATTTTTATAAGCTTATTTTTAGTTCACCTGTCTCGGATTATGTCAAGCTTGACAAGGATGTAAAAGATGACATCCCTCAGCTATCGACGAAGGAGAATGCCATCCTAACTGCCCCTTTTCCTGACAAAGAAGTGTGGGATGATATCTCACAGATGGAACACAATAAGTCCCCGGGACCAGATGGGTTCCCGGTGGAGTTCTATCAGCGGTTCTGGACGGCCATAAAAGTTGACTTGTTGCCTATGTTTGCTGAATTATATAATGAGAATTTAGCTTTGTATAAGTTAAATTTTGGTATTATTACCCTTCTTCCTAAGAAGGAAGATGCTATTAAGATTCAACCGTTTTGACCAATTTGTCTTCTAAATGTAAGTTTCAAAATATTCACGAAAGTGGCAACTAATCGGGCTACGGTGATCGCTCACAAAGTGGTGAGACCGATCCAGTCAGCGTTCATGCCAGGGCGACACATCCTGGAGGGGGTTGTTGTCTTGCATGAAACGATTCACGAGCTACACTCGAAGAAACTTGATGGAGTTGTCTTCAAAGTGGATTTTGAAAAATCCTATGACAAAGTTAAATGGCCATTCTTGCAACAGTGTATGCGCATGAAAGGCTTCCCGAGAAAATGGTGTCAATGGATTGACACATTTGTCAAAGGAGGCAGCGTAGGTGTCAAGGTAAATAATGACACTGGTCACTATTTCCAGACACAAAAGGGTTTGCGACAGGGATGCCCTATATCACCTATTCTTTTCAACATTGTGGCAGACCTTCTAGTGGTTCTCATTAGCAGAGCCAAGGAAACAGGCCATGTTGCGGGCTTAATTCCTCATCTTGTGGACGGTGGGGTATCGGTACTTCAGTATGCCGATGACACCATCATCTTCATGGAACATGACATTAAAAAGGCAAAAAATATGAAACTTATTCTTTGTTTATTCAAGCAGTTATCTGGTCTCAAATTAACTTCCAAAAGAGCGAACTCTTTTGCTTTGGAAAAGCCAAAGAAGAAGAGGATCTGTACAAACAACTGTTTGGTTGTGAGTCAGGCTCTTTCCCCTTTAGATACCTTAGTATCCCAATCCATTTATGTAAACTTCTTAATAAGGAATGGAAAGTTATTGAGGATCGATTTGAGAGAAAAGTTGAGTTGTTGGATTGGTAGGCTTATGTCTTATGGGGCAAGGCTCACCTTAATCAATTCCATTCTCACAAGCTTACCTGTGTTCATGTTATCTTTCTTTCAAATACCTAAAGGGGTAAGTAAAAGATTGGATTACTACAGATCCGGGTTTTTCTGGCAGTCTGATGAACATAAGTGTAAATACTGCCTAACAAGGTGGGATGTGATCTGTCACCCTAAAGACCAAGGAGGTCTAGGGGTGGAAGACCTTTAGATTAAAAATAAATGTTTGTTGAACAAATGGCTTTACAAGATACTTACTGAGGACGGAGTTTGGCAATAATTACTTAGGAATAAGTACCTTCATTCAAAAACCCTCTCTGAGGTTCAGGCAAAACCAACAGACTTGCCTTTCTGGAAAGGACTCATGGGAGATAAGAATTACTAGTTTCGTAGAGGGGTGTTCATTGTAGGAAATGGTCTAACTACTATGTTCTCGGAAGATACATGGCTAGGGGACAGTCCACTAGCCATGCAATACCCTCGTCTCTATCATATTGTGCAGCGGAAAGATGTCTCCGTTGCCTCTGTGATGGGCCATATACCATTGAATGTTGCCTTTAGAAGACAACTAACTGGGGACAAATGGACAGACTGGTTAAACCTTGTTGAAAGGTTGATGATGGTTAACCTTTCACACGAACCAGACACATTCCATTGGTAGTTGACTACTTCTGGTGCCTTCACAGTCAAATCAATATATACAGACCTCATCAATGACGGACAACCTTTTCACTACAAGTATATATGGAAAATGAAAGTCCCACTGAAAATAAAAATCTTCATGTGGTATTTGGATCGCATGGTCATCCTGACAAAAGATAATCTGAAAAAACGAGATTGGCAAGGATGCACTAAGTGTTCTTTTTGTGGCAATGAGGCGATTCAACATCTATTCCTTCAATGCCCACTTGCCAAGATACTATGGAGAACGGTCCATATAGCTTTCAACTTACCTCCACCTACGAGTAGTACGAATATGTTTGGAAACTGGTTAGTGGGGGTGCACCCCAAGTTCAAGTGTCAGATCCATGTGGCAATTTGTGCTTTACTTTGGGCCATTTGGAACACTCGTAATGATTGTATTTTAACAAAACGAACATTCCATACTTTTTGCAGGTTATCTTCAAGGCTACCAGCTGGATCCATACATGGTCATTACTTCGCAAGGAGGAGGATCGGGTGCCCATGGTCTTTGGGTGCAACCTATGGGAGATGGTCTCTCGGGATTTGTTCAACCAATTTGGTTGGCGGCCTACTAGTAGGATTTGTGATGCATGAGGCTCATTTTCCTACGATTTTTTACCTCTCAATTTACCCTCCGGGCGGTCATGTGGGAATCTTTATTAGTTGAACTTTGTTAAGGTTGGATGATGAACTTTGATATGATAAAAAAGGCTGTGTGCATCACTCGATGTAGAGGCCGGGGGATGTCCCCTCTTTTCGAAGGAAAAATATAGCGTGGGTAGAGACATGATGTAACCTATGCCAACATAATAGCATAGGCGCGCAAAGGGGAGTCGGCGGCATGTGCCGGCGCCCGGGATGGCCGGTGTGCGGTATTGTGATGGTGTCACGGGGAGGAGCGCCCATAGTCAAGCCCCGGGGATGTAGCCATATTGGTGAACCTCGTTAGCAAATCTCGGTGTCGTGCTCGTGTGATTTCTTGGGCCTCGGATAATCGACGGTATGCCTCAGATTTATTCTACTAACAGGCAACCAAATAACACACTGGCACATGAATTCGCCCACCATGGAAAGCCGTCAGTCAATCCCCATTGTTCAGCGCAAGAAACAGATGGGTTGGGATCATGCGGACGTAACGTACCTAGACACGCAGCAACAGACACCATGGATCGTGCACGGTTCGAGTCAGTGAATAGTGAGAGGATCAAAAGAAAGAAAGTGAGGAAGGCATGAGAATGAGATGGTGAGTTTGTACCTGCTCCCTCGACCCGCAATGGTCCTGAAGAAAATGGGTAGAATCCCACCGAGTAGACACAACCACACAGGTTGATAGGAGGAGGGCAGTACCGCGGTAGCGACGAGAAGAAGAGAGGCGACACCTAGACGCTAGCCTGGTTGGAGGAGAAGTGCATGTAATGCCCAGGATGCGACTATAGCTCCTACGTGACGAGGCACGAGTTAGAGACATAATCACACTTTGGAATGATCGCAAGCGTGGTATCTTTGCAAAACTATTGTAATGAACATGGATAAAAGAGATAAATAGTTGGCTTACACTCGCCACGTCACACAATTAATTCAACATTCATACATTCATCCAAATAACACAGGGTCCGGCTACAGACGAAATCAAACGAGAAAAGATACCACAACCACAAGTCCTGATCGCCCCTAGTAGGAACCACTACTGGTCATCGGGATACGTCACATACATATGACCACGTTCTTCATCGAACTCCCAGTGAAGTTCTTGTCCATCTCCTGCGTCGTACTCAGTTGTACCTGCATCTGGTGTGTGTTGTAATCTGTGAGTCACAAGGACTAAGCAATCCCATTCTCAGGTATCAAAACTATCAAAGCCTTTTAGGTGTGGAGAGGTAATAAAGTGGTTGCAACAAGCACTACACAACTAGCTTACGAAGTCGGAGCGAGATGAGGATATGCGCCAACGGTCGCCAAAGTTGATCAATAAGTGATCCTAGCTACTCACGTTGATGCATAACCCCACCGTGTTCACTTTCCGGAAACCCCTTCGAAAAGAGACCATCACGGTTACTCACACAAGCAGAGTATTCTTAAGGATATGGTGTCAAGTTATCTACAACCGGATATTAACAACTCCCATTTGCCACATAACCGCGAGCACGGCTTTCGAAAGTTCAAAACCCTGCAGGGGTGTCCCAACTTAGCCCATCACAAGCTCACGATCCGCGGATTCGCAACTCCATGTTGGGAAGACCCAAGTATTCTCGGAATCCCATGCTCAAGATATTTTGACAAAGGTAAAACTAATCCAGCAAGACCTCCCGTCGTGCCGACACCCTGATAGTAGCCGCACGTACCTCGTCTCAGGCCACGATCGAATGAGCGAGGCGTATTGGTGCCAACATACCCCAAGTTGCCAAGGGGCGGCCCAGCACAGTGCTCTAGTTTGGTCCAACACTCATGAGGAGCACTGGCCCAGGTGTTGATTAAGAACTCAGGTTAATTACTCCCTATTCAAGTTTTTTAGTTGTTAGGCAAATGTAGTACCAAAGTTGGGCTTTGCTGGAAAAGCTTTAAGCAATGCGAATTATCGAGGGGGGCCCATAAACCCCAACTATGTTAGGAACGCAAAATCAAGGAACATAACACCGGTTTATCGGGTCCTAAGGTGGCATGAGTGGAACAAAACACCAAGTAAAAGGCCAAGCCTTCCACCCATTACCAATATATATGTGTATTAATTAATTAAGATATATATTGTGTTATCCCAATAAACACGTCCAAACATGGAGCAATCTTCCAACTTCACCTGCAACTAGCAACGCTATAAGAGGGGCTGAGCAAAAGCGTACTTAGCCAATCAACGGTTTGCTAGGAAGGCGGTTAGAGTGTTTCATGGCAACATAGGAGGTTGACAAGACAAGAATAGGCATCGAGGCATAACTATAGAGCGATACAACTAGCAAAGCAAAGATAGAGGTGATATAGGGGAACGGTCATCTTGCCTGAGATCCCGCATGGAAGAAGAACGAGCCATGCAGAAGACAAACGGTCGTAGTCGAACGAATCCTCACAACTTCGGAATGAAATCGAAGCTAACGAGAGAAGCAACCGGAAAGATGCAAACAACATGGTAAACACACAAGCATAAGCATGTCATGATGCATGTCCGGTTTAAATATGCATGGCATGTCAAAGTGCAACAGCAAATCTACAAGTTAAGTGGAGCTCAATATGCAACGAGTTGCATATTGACAAAACACCACATTCAAACATTTAGTTCGCTCTTGTTTATGAACCCAACAAGTTTAAATGTTTTTTAACATGGCAAGAGGTGAAGCATAAGTAACTATCTATTTAGGCACTTTAAATGAGGCCGAAAATAACAACAACAATTCCGGAAAATCCCCATGTGCACAATTAGCAATTCTAAGCAAACACAATTTAAACATTTTAATGTTGTTATCATGATGCGAATGACACGTTCAGGTTTTTATGCAATTTTGTTAACAGTTGACATGAGGAAGATATGCAGCATTTGTCACCGTGGTGGAAAGAAAGGGGTGCCACGACGGCGATACCTGAAAATGATACCATGGCAACATAGCGGTTCTTGCAACTCGTTGAGAGACCGGTGCAAAATATGAAGTGTGAAAGTGAGCATGCAAAGATGGTGGGGTGCTCCCGGAAACCGGGTTCCCACGTGTCAGTGGCATGGAAACGAGCGACACAACGGACATGGTGCAAACATATGGTTCATCTCATACATCACACATTCATTTGTCCACGGGCATCGTCCCGGTGTTATACCTTTGAAGCATGCATTTCGGGGCGGCTCGAGTTCGTCGAGGGAAGTAGTCAAAGCAGTCGTTCTCGCGACGCTAGTGGAAGTAGTTGTACTCTCAGTCATGGCAACGAAGGTGGAAGTAGTGGTACACGACGGCGGTAGTTGTACACGACGAGGGTAGTCAAACTTGAATTCCACAAGGTCGACGGTAGTAGAAGTAGTCGTTCACGTTTTCGTAGACGTACACATTCCGTAGATGTTCATGTTGTTAGTGTCGTGGTACTTGGGGGTCTTGGGACTTGTCGGTCTCGTTTTTGCGAGGGTAGTGGAACTTGACGCATCGACGTGTGTAGTCATTCGGGCGTCGGTGGTCTCCGAGAAACTTTACGGACCGGTTGCTTCGAGTCCTCGGTCTTCATGCTACTTGCCAAAATCCAAGAGGGTCTTGGGAATATCCAAAACAACACAGGGCCTCGGTTGACAGCTACAAGGCAGGCAGCATGCGAGCAACGACGATGCTGAGAAGGAGCTTGACCCGGTCATGCCCGAGGCGGTTCGTGCAGAGGCAGGACGGGGAGGTGCAGCAGTGCTGCTAGAGGAGGCAACTGAGGGCCTAGCGACGATGCGATGGGGCCGGCCGGAGTTGGAGCTTCAGGCGTCCGGCGGCAGCACTGGAGCAGCGACTGCAGCAGGCCAGAGGGGCGGCCATGGCGGGGGTCACCACGAGCAGAGGAGGTCTGGGGCTTGGGCGTGAACTCCGACGGGAGGACGGCGAGGAGGGAGCAGGATGCAGGCGAACCATGGCGAGGCTGCGACTCGGTCGCGGTGCCGTGGCGGGTCGATGACGGGAGGCGGAGCGGCGACGCTTGGCGGCGGAGGAGGGCCGGCAGGGGAGGAGGAGACGAGCGCGGGGAAGCTTGGCGCATTTTGGTGGGCTGCGGCGCCTGGCCTCCCTAGCGATGCAGTGAGCTCCTGAATGGCTCGGAGGAGGGCGCCACAGGAAGGGACAGGGATCAGGTGACTTGCCTTCAGGCAGTCACGCTGTAACATGCGGCAACACATCCAGCGTCCATCACACATCCAACGGCCATCAGCAATCGAAGTGAAAAAAGCTCCAGATCTAGCACAAGCACGCACGAAGACGCAACACTTGCAGCAGGTAGATTTTTTTTAGAACAAGTGCTAGTAATTAAGAGCAGATTTTAGTAGGACCGTTCCCAAAAAATATACTCCCTCCGTCCGAAGATACTTGTCGGAGAAATAGATGTATCTAGACGTATGTTAGTTCTAGATACATCCATTTTTTTCATTCTTGCGACAAGTATTTCCGGACGAAGGGAATATTTGATAGAAACAACTAGACTGATTATGCATGAACATTAAAAAAACTAAAAACTGAGCAATTTAGTAACACTTTCATTAAAATAAATAAAAAGACGGCGTCCGACGCGCTCTTCGCCGAACTCGACGCGGAGATAGAGGAGGAGGAGGTCGGAGCGAAGCAGCCGGAGGCGCCGGAGCTGCGGCTGCCGCCCACACGGAGATTGTCGACATCTCCGACGAGGAGTGGCTAGGTGATCGACGTAGTACATAGGTTTATTTCCTTTTGTATGAATTTAAAATTTTAGTATGAGATGTCTGCATTCAGATGTGCTAATTTGAGGAGTGTCCGGTCACTGCACATAGATGCGCGGGCGCGTCCGCGGGCATTTGAGGGATCATATTTGTCATATGCGGCTGTAGATGCTCTTACAAAATTTGTATGCTAAACACTTAATGAAAGTGTTACTAAAATTTTCAGTTTTTAGTTTTTTTAATGTTCATGCATAATCAGTCTAGTTGTTTCTATCAAAATTTTTTGGGAACGGTCCTACTAAAATCTGCTCTTAATTACTAGTACTTGTTCTAAAAAAATCTACTCCCTTCGTCCGGAAATACTTGTCATCAAAATGAATAAAAAGGGATGTATCTAGATGTATTTTAGTTCTTGATACATTCCTTTTTGTCCATTTTGATGACAAGTATTTTCGCACGGAGGGAGTACCTGCTGCAAGTGTTGCGTCTTCGTGTGTGCTTGTGCTAGGTCTGAAGTTTTTTTCACTTTGATTGCTAATAGCCGTTAGATGTGTAATGGATGCTGGATGTGTGGCCGCATGTTACAACGTGACTGCCTGAAGGCAAGTCACCCGATCCATGTCCCACGGGAAGGGGCTGCGGGGCATAAGGGCATGGCGGCGGCCGGTGGGGAAGTCTTGGCGTGAAAGAGGGAGATGGGATCGAGGGAGCGTGGCCTTCCTGGCAGCGCGAGTGGAACGAGAGGGAGCGGGGGTGGATCGAGGGAGAGAGCAAGAGGATAAGGGAATCGGGCTAGGGTTAGAGTGCGGCTGTGCTGGGCCTTAGGTAGCGGCTGGACCCAGGGAGGTTGTTCGGGCCGGCCTGGTCGCATGTCTCGGCTGGGCTGCTCTCCAATATCCCTCTCTCTGCATAAAAACAGAATTGAAAGGAAAAGGAAAGAGAGGTTGGGAGAGAAGTGGGCATGAGGTTAAATTTCTTGGAATCACACAAAAAATGTGTTGACCCAAGAAATTAGGAATGGCCATGATTGAAAGATTAAATTCAAATTCATTTGAATATAATTCAAATGGTTTTGAACTAGGACTTCGAAAAATGTTGAGGTTTTTGGAGGAACCTCGATAAACGAGAAAATAATTTCGAGGAAGGTTACAGAGTCAAAAATTGAAGTAGAAAAGAATATGGGGAATATTTGCAAGTGTGTTTGATGATTCCGAACTAACATAATATTTTTATAATAGCTCCATAAATATTAAGAGGATATGTTATAAAGAGAAGTCACTCTTCCCTCGATATAAATGGATCGAAATCCACATAATTTATTTAGTTGAGTTTTAAAATTAAAAGACATGATGATATGATGCAAGCACAAATAAAATGAAGCAAGCAAAAATGAAACACACGGCGAAACCCGGAATAGCTGGAAGTCTTCTGGAGCGTCGGTCTTGGGGCGTCACAGCTCTCCCACACTAACAGAGGATCTCGACCCGAGATCTTAAGGATGGCACCGGATAAAACGGAAAAGGAAGAGGTAAAACAAAGTTGCTTCTTTGACAAACGAGTGAAACCACGAACTTGAGAGGTTGGCCAAATTGAAAGAAGAATACAACAGAGGTGAACGAAGATGAAAACACTCTATTAGAAAAGAGGAACAAGGTACATTACGAGAACCTTGTAGGTTGAAAGGCATGAAACACGAGCTCACGGGTCATGGAAGAATTTAAACCACTCCGGTTGAATAAGCTAGAGAAGGAATAAGAACGAAAGAATTTGGACATCATTCTGACTGTGAATGGAAGGAATTGAACATGAACTTGAGGAGATGGGATGATACTTGATGAAATCAACAACACACTGCCTCCGAAACTATTGAACAAATGGCACAAGGGGTAAGAAAGGCTTCAGACAACACTCCAGTTGAAAAGAGAGGAAAAACTTGATAGGATGAGAGAACTTGAATGGAGGACACGACAATCCTGATAAATGGACTAGCAAGGAAAAGAACATGATCTTGACAAAAAGAGATGATGGAACGAAGATATCAATATTACAATACCTTCGGAACAAAAGAATAGAAGCTAGATTGTTAGGAAAAAAGAAAGTAGAAGAAAATGATAACTTCTACCACCAATGAATTTTGAAAGCATCCTTAGAAAGAATCATTGAACGGAGTTGTTGGAAATTCAACAACAAAAGAATAATCTTGTTGTGGGTTTATGGAAAACATCTAAAATTATGAGGTGACAACTGGCCACTGACGAAAACATTTGATTGGATTGAGGTCAACAAGGAGATGAAAAACTTATTTCACCGGGAGGATAAATGAAGAACTTGGGTCATTTATAAGCACCATAAATAGCAACAATTCTTAGGGAAAGCTTTAGGTGAATTATAACCCAAGTTGACTCCAACGAGGAAATTGACAGGTTTAAATATCTCATTCTTGATAACTTCTGAATCATGAAACATGAAGGGAAATTGTTAAGAATGATATAACACCACCTCAAAAGATAAAGGAGCAAGATTTGCACTTCAAAATGCAAGATGGAGAATACTTGAGCTCCTCCAACAAGAATCTTGAAGAACATTTCGAGAATGGAAGAAATCTTTGATGAACCACCATGTTGAACCTTCGGTAACAAAAAGATGAGAAGTGAATGATGAAAATAATAAGATTGAAGCCTTGCAATGATTTAGATGGAGCTTCACGATGAGAAAATTGAGGGAGCTTAGAACACCGGGAGACAAGACGAACAACTTGAAACCAAGAATTTATTCCTCATGAACAAACTCTGAAGGAAGGGATTAATCACTTGGACAAAACAAGAATAAGAATTATCTTATGTGTATCCTCCACCAATGAAATTGATAAGAAGCAAAGAATTTGCATACTACTTATTCTCGTTGAAAAAATTAAGAGAGATATAGCATTTCTACGGATGACCGATAGGATTTGGAAAGAACGAATGAAATGATATGATAATAAAGGAAGAAGAATCTTAAAGGAACCACCGTAAAAATTGAAACCGAGTGATGATGGAGAACAAACCACCCGGAAGAATTAGAAAATGAACGAAGATACATGAGGCAATCTTACAAAAGGACGAATGGATCACGAGCAGAGTAAAGAATACTAGAATGATGCACCAGAAGAATATGGAGACGAATGAAGAGGCATCAATTAAGAATAGTTGGAGGACGAAGTTGAAAACTGAGAACGAAGAAATCTTCTGAAATGATGGCCTTCGGGGATCACAATGGAAAGAATTCATGACATATTCTGGATGTGTAAGAAAAGATTTAGAGGAAAACTCTTCTTGGGTCTTCAAATGCTCAGAAAGACGACGAGAACCACCATGAATTATTGAGGCACTCCGGAATGGAGAATTAAAAGGTTGAACCAACGATGAAAAGAATTTGAAAGAGATCTTAGAGAAGGCATATGACTGATGAAGATCCATTCTTATGTCACACTTTGAAAAGAATTCCGTAATAACTCCGGATAATTAGAAGAGTCGGGTAAGATATTGGAAAAGACCTGCGGGTTAGGGCCCACTCAAAAGAAACACCGTTGACAAGATTACTTGAAAGGGAGATTGCACTGGTTGAATTAAATGGCTTGAATGAGATAACAACCTCAAAATAGCTTGAACGGATTAAGAATGAAAACGCGAATCTTCCGAGATATCTTCCGCACTCCGGAGAAGAATTAGAGAGAGTTGAATAAGTAAGAGAGATTTGGATAAGAATTCCAACTCGGGAAAACATGTGAAACAATAGGAAGAGATAAGATCAGCACCGAAGCATGAATTTAGTCCACCGGACAAGAAACGAGAGCAAAGAATGATAAACTTGAAGCTTCCTTAGCATCTTCATGAGAAATCACTGGATGAAACATTACAGAAAATTGATGAAGAGACATCACAAGAATATAAGGACACTTGATTAAGGACTCTGGCTCCATAAGAAAAAGGGTGGGAGGGCGGGGAAAACAAAGATAACTTGGGATGAACGAAACGGACACCATTGAGAAAAAGCAAGAATTGGTTTTGCACAAATTGAAAGGATTGGGTTAACTTGAAGAGAAGCACGCCAGTTGAAAAGAATTTTCATGACAATCTTGATGATCAAGTAGGACAAGCACTCCCATAGAAATATGAGAACATCGATTAGGAAAGGTATGGAATCAACACTTGACTTCGAAGCAACTCGAATACCACAACTCAAAACAAAACAAAGGATTGCTATGTTGCAACATAATCTTCACAATATCATTCGAATAGAGAATTGAACGAATGAATTCCATAGCTTAATGGTACATCAACTTGTCGAGAAGCCACATGGGAGAACAAAATGATAGAATAAAACAACAAGGTAACAGATGGAACAAATCAATGTTGATGATATCGCTTATCGTTATCGTCTCGGCCAGCTGTGGATTAGAGATTAATCGGAAATCGGCCGATTAATCAATTTTATCGGTCGACTATTAATCGGACATTTTTTGCAAATCTCAGGTTCCCAACACTAAAATATTCTATATTCAACACCAAAAAAAATATTGAACAGAAATGTTACCTTGATTCCTAGCCTTTGAATCCTTGTAGAATGACGAACCAAATAGCACAACAGTATATATTGCATAACAAGGTCCACAAAATGCAAATTAACATAATTTTTACAAACATAGTGCTATGAATAGGCCCAATTTATCAGTAGATTCCCGATAAATCGCCTGTCATAGCGGTAAATCGACCCAAACAATAAATAGTGAAGATAAGGCATAATCTTATCGGTCACCCCAAGAGTAGTGATAAATCGGACGATAAATTGCTGAATCGGAAGATTTCTTGAACAGTGGAACAAATACATAATAGAGGTTTCGTCCCACATGTTCGTGCTGAGGCCCCGTGGCACAATGTTACAAAGGGCCTTGCAATCCCCAAGTCAGCATAGCCAAGGACTCTTTAAGATTCAACCCCTAGTGTAACAACGACCATGATAACCTCTCCACTAGATGTTGAACCCCAACCTCGTATCATGCACCCGTCGGAAGATTACCTAAGAGCAACTTGAATTCCCACCTATTAATTCCCGAAGCTTTCCGTTTATGCAATCTGGTGTTGGGGATACAGGGGAAGCACCACATATCACACAACTAATAAGTCCTACATCCAGCTGTATCCATCCGTCAACACATAACCAGTCACCTTCGGAAACCGTTTACCTCGGACCTTCGAAATGCATCCGCTATACTAGCTGTGGTAGTACTCTCAAACTATCCCCCCAGTACTGGGTGACGTCGGGGTTATCTCACCACCAGACACGCATAGAAGAGTTTTCGATGTCGGCCGCCTCTGGTATTCTAGAACTGCAACGATACAATTGTGACGACAACACCTCGAAGCTCAACTCCCCGGGACACTGCCACAACCCCTAAATGACAGGAGACAGGAAGAACAATGTTCTCGTCACAAAGATATCAGTACAATCCAAACAATACCCGCGTGATCCTAAATTTTTTTGGGTGAAAATTGAGGATAGTGATGTTAAAACAACGTCAGGAGTCCTCACCAGAGCGACGAAGGGTTAAGAAGTAAAAGAAATCCTACTCTCTGATATATATAGGACTCAAAACATTTTGTGTGTGTGACTAGACCCAACATCGGCAGCGGTTCGATCAAACCGGGGGCTCCTAGGTCGAAGAAGGCTCTGATACCAACTTGTAATGCCCAGGATGCGACTATAGCTCCTACGTGTCGAGGCACGAGTTAGAGACATAATCGTATTATGGAATAATCGCAAGCATGGTATCTTTGCACAACTCATGTAATGAACAGGGATAAAAGAGATAAATAGTTGGCTTACACTCGCCACGTCACACAATTAATTCAACATTCAAATAACACAGGGTCCGGCTACGGACGAAATCAAACGAGAAAGTATACCACAACCACAAGTCCTGATCGCCCCTAGTAGGAACCACTATTCAAGATATCTTCCGATATGCCGATAAATCAGCCGATTTATCGCTTACCGCTGTCTGGCCGATATGATAAATCGGCCGACAAATCAGCCGATGTGGCGATAAATCGGCCGATATGCCGATAAACTAGCCGATTTACGCCTTATCATGGGTCGACCGATAAGTTCCCGATAAGAGATATCCCCAACATTGGTATGAACCACTACTAATCGTCGGGACACGTCACATACATACGACCATGTTCTTCATCGAACTCCCAGTGAATTTCTTGTCCATCTCCTGCGTCGTACTCAGTTGTACCTACATCTGGTGTGTGTTGCAATATGTGAGTCATAAGGACTCAGCAATCCCATTCCCGGGTATCAAAACTATCAAAGCCTTTTAGGTGTGGAGAGGTAATAAAGTGGCTGCAGCAAGCACTAAGCAACTAGCTTACGAAGTCAGAGCGAGATGAGGATACGTGCCAATGGTCGCCAAAGATGATCAATAAGTGATCCTAGCTACTCTCGGTCATGCATAACCCCACTGTGTTCACTTTCCGAAAACCCCTTCGAAAAGTGGCTGTCACGGTTACTCATACAGGTAGTGTATTCTTAAGGATATGGTGTCAAGTTATCTACAACCGGATATTACCAACTCCCATCTGCCACATAACCGCGGGCACGACTTTCGAAAGTTCAAAACACTGCAGGGTGTCCCAACTTAGCCCGTCACAAGCTCACAATCCACGGAGTCGCAACTCCATGTTGGGAAGACCCGAGTATTCTCAGAATCTGGTGCTCTAGATATTTCGACAAAGGTAAAACTAATCCAGCAAGACCTACCGGCGTGCTGACACCCTGATAATAACCGCGCGTATCTCGTTTCAGACCACGACCGGATGAGCAAGGCGTACAGGTGCCAAAATACCCCAAGTTTCCAAGGAGCGGCCCCGCACAGTGCTCTAGTTTGGACCAACACTCATGAGGAGCACTGGCCCGGGGATTGATTAAGAACTCTGGTTAATTACTCCCGATGCAAGTTTTTTAGTTGTTAGGCAAATGTAGTACCAAATTTGGGCCTTGCTGGAAAAGCTTTAAGCAATGTGAATTATCGAGGGGGGCCCATAAACCCCAACTGTGTTAGGAACGCAAAATCAAGGAACATAACACCGGTTTATCGGGTCCTAAGGCGGCATGAGTGGAACAAAACACCAAGCAAAAGGCCAAGCCTTCCACCCATTACCAATATATATGTGTATTAATTAATTAAGATATATATTGTGTTATCCCAATAAACACGTCCAAACAGGGAGCAATCTTCCAACTTCACCTGCAACTAACAATGCTATAAGAGGTGCTGAGCAAAAGCGTACTTAGCCAATCAACGGTTTGCTAGGAAGGTGGTTAGAGTGTTTCATGGCAACATAGGAGGCTGACAAGACAAGTATAGGCATCGAGGCATAACTATATAGTGAGAGAACTAGCAAAGCAAAGATAGAGGTGATATCGGGGAACGGTCATTCTCGTGGAATTGTCACGGCAGATGTCCTAGTGTGAGGACTTAGTCGTGAGGCCAACGCATCTATGTGGTAGCTTGAGAGGGGTTGAGCGGAATCGAGAGACGCAACACACAAGACAAGTATTTATATAGCTTCGGGCCCCGAGAAACATCATCCGGTAATAACCCTACATGCAGTTTGAGGCTAGATCCCATTACGACCCTCATGGAGTCGTCGTAAACCAGCTCTCCCAGTTACTGAATCTCCTAGCCCTAAGATTATTTCCCTCCACCCTCTTGGGGTGCCCTACCCCTCCTTATATATGTTGAAGGGGCGGGTCACATGTAGAGTCCAACTCGGATTAAGACTTAAACTATTTTGACTTCTCTTCATGGGCTTCTTAACGTCTTGGGCTTCATAACTCCACGCGACTCTATCTGCCGTGTTATGACTGTCAACCTAGTTATCACTGTCTGCCGGGTTATGACTGTCAACCCAGTTATCATTGTCAACCCAGTTATCACTGTCTACCGGTTTATGATGGTCTGCCGGTTTATGCTTGCCCGTCGGGTTATGATTGTCTGCCAGGTTATGACTTAACACATGCCGGGTTATCATCTGACTTAATCACCCGCCGGGTTATCATCTGACTTAACTCCTGCTAGTTTACCACCAGCCGGTTTACCATATGTCTTAGCCATCTGTATTAACTGTCCGCCTTAACTATCTGTCTTAACTGTCTGCCGGTTTACCAAGTCCCAGCCGCGTTATAACTTCGGCCGGGTCATACCGCGGGGTATATCCCCGATATTAGCCCCCAGTTTAATTTGGATTTATCCATGTTAAACTGATCCTGATCATCCTTAAGTCCTTGTCACTTCCTTCTTCTAGAATATCCGGGTCAATAGGCCAGCTTCATAATGAATTTGCTGACATTTGTTCGTCACAGAGAAATATTGTGCAGAATAATTCATTTGACTCAGCTCCCAATGCTTAACAAAAATATTGGTCTTTGAAATACTCATATGATCTTCAGTCGGTTTAAGGATGTTGAACTTGCCGGTTTAAGAATATAGAACTTGTCGGTTTATCATTGCCGGTTTACAAATATTCATGCCACCGGGTTATAATTGTAGTTAACATCAAGCTTGAAAATATACCTCTTATATGCCTATCACTTGTATCCCCCAAGTCTTAAGAAGGTAGCATAGCAACAGCTTACGACTTGCTTCAATATAAATATCACAATCTAGAAGAAATCCGATTTGTTCATCCCATTCATTAGTCATAAACTGAGTATTCCATATATGTAGCCCACAAGTGTCGGGTTGTCATGCTTGAAGCAACCCGGGACTTGTAATTACCTGATGCTCATAAAAACTTCAACCAGTGTAGCCCCCAAGGGCCAGGTCATTATGCGATAATGAGTAGGGACTTTGTAAATATAATCATGTAAACTTTTGAACAGCAATATGTATCCCCCAAGGGCTGGCTCAGTAAGATAATATTGAATTGGGACTTGATATATACTTCAATGAAAATAACATCATATGATGTAACCTCCATCATGGGGATTGTAACCCACGTCCACAAAGTTAAGAGCCTTGTGCTTTACCAACTAAGCAGTGGACCCTTCAATATAATGGATTAAAAGCTTTGTACCTTGAATTGTTGACAAGAGCAATTGGTAGCCCCCAAGGGCCGACTCATTACGATGTGATGAGTCGGGTCTTCAATAAGGTGAGCAAACAATGACTTTGCATTAGCCCCCAAGTGTCATGGTGCATGCTTGCAACGACATGAGACTTGTGTATTTGATGTAATCCCAACTTAAATAATATAGCCCCCAAGTGCCGGGTCGTAAGCCTGCAGCGACTCGGGACTATTCCTTCCATTGTAGAATAAATTATATCCATTGCGCTGAAGCGAATTTGAAAACCTCAGTCATAATATTGGTTATGATAACCATAATAAAAATCCAGTCGTGTTGGCTATTAAATATTTGAATAATATAACCTGGTTTGAAAACCGATTCCTGCCATATAAACCGGTAAATCCGTGCCCATATGATACATGCTATGATGATGTAATGTATGACGCAATATATGATGATGTATGTGTATGACCAAGAGGGTTTAAGCTATGGTTCGGATATGACTAGAGCCCCCAAGTAGTCATAATTCTGGCATTGCGCCGATCAAGAGGTGTAGCTATGGTTCGAATACGACCAAGCCCCCAAGTGATTTCCCTAGTGCCCTTATGCCTATCAAGAGGTGTAACTATGGTTCGAACCCATAGCCCCCAAGTGATTTCCCTGGTGGCCTTAAGCCTATCAAGAGGTGTAGCTATGGTTCGGATATGGCCAAGCCCGCAAGTGATTTCCCTGGTGCCCTTATGCCTATCAAGAGGTGTGACTATGGTTCGAACATAGCCCCCAAGTGATATTGTGAGTTGTGCTCAAGGGATACCCATGTTTGAGCTGTGCTGTGCAGTAGACTCTCTTTGGCCCCTTATGATAATATTGGCTTGATAGCCGGATTACCGAAGTAACCAGAGCTATGCTCTTATGATAATATTGGCTTGATAGTCGGACCACCGAAGTAACCAGAGCTGTGCTCTTATGATAATATTGGCTTGATAGTCGGATCAATGGGTAATTAGAACTCCACTTTATAAACAGAAACCCCGATGTGATATATTTCTGAGCTGTGCTCAGTGGGTACCTATGTTTGAGTTGCGCTTTTGCAACACTCTCTTTGGCCCCTTTTGACTTTTCTAAGAACTCGAACTTTGCGAGAGATATTTCTTCTTTAACCGGATGTTAAACCGGATATTGAGAGCTTAAAAGCTTTGTGGGAGACATCTTTCCCTTGAACTAGATCTTAAACCGGAATCTTTATTTTTAGCCAAAAAAATTCTAATGACCTTTAGACTCAAACTTGCGAGAGATTAATTCTTTTTGAACCGGAGATTCTTAAACCGGATTTGAGAGCTTCAGAGCTTTGTAGGAGACATATTTCCCTTGAACCAGATTTTAAACAGAAATCCTTCTTTTTTAAGCCGGATATTTTCTGACGACCTTTAAATTTGCACCAATATGGCGGTTTAGGGTCCTGCATTAGATAACTTTGCAAGCCAGAGTAATTGATCTTTTAAAGAAAGCGATATATAATATATAAATATATTGGATGGATTTCACCTGATATTTCAGGCCAGAAGTTAACCATGGCGGAACTGATGATCACTACGGTGAAGCCGAAATCAATCACGGCCGAGTCGGCCACGGGAGCCGACAGATGAGCCGGGTGCGGCGTTGTAAGCCAGCGCAGACGAGCGAGGCAATCGCAAGTGCGGTAAGCCGCGCGGACGGGCGAATCAACCACGTCATATTAATATAAAATGGGCTCAGAGAAGGTGGTTTGCACGTATATTCATCGAGCATCATCGGCCATCGTTCTTGTAGTGAACATTGTCCTGCATAAATAATATCACAAGCCGGTGCAATTGTTCTTTAAAGAATAAAAAACGTATCAATAAGAATAAATTGGATGGATTTCACCTGATTTGATCGGACGTCAGATGGTCCGTGATAAGCTGTCAGTACTATTACTGAATTCCGCTTTTTCCTTTTATCCATCCAAAGGATCAACACGTGGCCCACTTTGACTTTTCGTCCAACCATGCCTTCTTGTTCTTTTTTCTTATCCAGATGAGCAAGCAACCACGCAGGCTAAACAACATCAGCCGGCAATGTGCAAGAAGCCCTCGAGCAGGGGCGGGTTAGGCAAACGCATCTGCAGCCGACGGCTTAAATCAAACGCGGTCGGCGGGGGCGGCTCACCCGTGGCGGAATGAGGCAGTTCAAGGAGGCCCTCAGCGAGGCAGAGGAGGAGCGTGGCGACTCCAGTGGCGGGTCAGTACGGGCGGCTCCACGCACGGGCCACGACGGCTCAACAACGAAGCGCGGTTGAGCCGGTGGGGGGGAGGGGTTGGAAGTTGGCTGCGGTGAAGACGAAGGCGGTTCACCCGCGGCGGGTTACAGCAGCGGTGGCTCACAGGGTATAGGGCTGCGTGAAAAGAGGCACCGCGGGCGAGGGGAGACCGTGGTTGAGCGGAGGCAGCTCGGGCCACGTCGACCTCGATGACAGCTCTGGCGTCTCACAGCGAGCGTGAGGCCGGATTGCCCATTTTGAGACGGCAATGAATCTAGCGAAGCGAGGGGATGAGCGAGGGCGGCTTTTGAGGAGGTGAGGCACGAGGCGAACCAAGACAGCTCGACCGGAATAACGGCAATGCCGGTGATGTAGAAGCGGGCAGCTCAACGCGCCGGAAGCGAAGGCGCCCATTAGCTCAGATCAGAGATGAGGCGGGCGGCAACTTGAGTTGGGCGCAGTCGAAGCAGCGATTGGAGCGTGAGGTCAGGAGGTGGCGGAGGCAAGCTGAGGCGGTCGGAGACCCGATGTGAGCTGAAGAGGCCCGACGTGAGGCAGGTTGGGGTGATGGGGCGACGACCGAAACGGCAAGGCTGACCCGATGCAGCAGCGGCGACTTAGCGCTGGGGCGCGAGGTTAGCCGCTGCCAGAGGAGGCTCACGCGTAAGGTGGCTCAGGAGCGGTGAGGTCCGACCGCAACTCAGGCGGGAGGTGGCTCGGACAGGAGGCGACTCAGCAACGTCTGGTCCCGAAGGTGACTCAGAAGGGGGGGCGAGCGCGATGGTAGATCAGCAACGGCCAGACCCGAAGGCGACTCAGCAGCGGTGGAAGAATCAGGCCCGGCCAATCCGGGTTGTAGCCGGCTCCGTTTCTGTGTTTGACTTGGTCTTCATATCATAATCAACATCAACCTCTGACTGTACACGTACTTAAGCAGTAGATGAATTTGGCAGATCTTGGCAAAGGCGGCTCACAGGCAGAGGTGACCCGGCCGTGGGCACCGTGAGCCGGTTGGAGACAAAGGGCGACTTAGAACAAAGCGACTTGGCACAGCAGGAGCGGCCGAGCAACGATGGTGGCTCTGTAGCAAAGCAGAATCCGGCTCTTGGTCGATTGAGTCATGTCGAGTCCTTTGTCATCCTACTCTTTTAGGCCGGTTTGTATCATATTGTTATGCTGGAATCTCTCCTTGATGCTTCTTGAGTCTTCACGTAATGCATCGGAGTTGATTTAATCAAAATTTGCTCTGATTAGAGCTCACGTACTAGAAGTATTATGTAGTACTATTCCAAAATCAATCAGATCTTGTAAACCGAGCAAATACTAGCACTTGGCCGTAATTTCCGTGAGCGTAGCAGCAGCGATCCTTCCAACTGGTTCTTTTGCATCGGGAAATTTGCAAACTTCTCAATCCTTGGGTGAGATCCCTCCAAAAACTCAACACCACCGTACGCAGGCATCACGGTGGGTGCCAACTGTTGTGGAATTGTCACGGCAGATGTCCTAGTGTGAGGACTTAGTCGTGAGGCCAACGCATCTATGTGGTAGCTTGAGAGGGGTTGAGCGGAATCGAGAGACACAACACACAAGACACGGATTTATACAGCTTCGGACCCCGAGAAACATCATCCGGTAATAGCCCTACATGCTGTTTGAGGCTAGATCTCATTACGACCCTCATGGAATCGCCGTAAACCGGCTCTCCCAGTTATGTCTAGCCCTAATATTATTTCCCTCCCCCCTCTTGGGGTGCCCTGCCCCTCCTTATATATGTTGAAGGGGCGGGTTACATGTAGAGTCCAACTTGAATTAAGACTTAAACTATTTTTACTTCTCTTCATGGGCTTCTTAATGTCTTGGGCTTCATAACGTCTCGGGCTTCATAGCTCCAAGCGACTCTATCTGCCGGATTATGACTGTCAACCCAGTTATCACTGTCTGCCGGGTTATGACGGTCAACCCAGTTATCATGTCTACCGGTTTATGATGGTCTGTCGTTTATGATTGCGCGCCGGGTTATGATTGTCTGCCAGGTTATGACTTAACACCTGCCGGGTTATCATCTGACTTAATCACCTGCCGGGTTATAATCTGACTTAACTCCTGCCGGTTTACCACTAGCCGGTTTACCGTCTGTCTTAGCCATCTGTCTTAACTGTCCACCTTAACTCTCTGTCTTAACTGTCCGCCGGTTTACCAAGTCCCACCCGGGTTATAACTCCGGCCGGGTCATACCGCGAGGCATATCCCCGACAGTCATCTTGCCTGAGATCCCGCAAGGAAGAAGAACGAGCCATGAAGAAGACAAACAGTCGTAGTCGAACGAATCCTCACAACTCCGGAACGAAACCGATGCTAACAAGAGAAGCAACCGGAAAGATGCAAACAACATGGTAAACACACTAGCATAAGCATGTAATGATGCACAAGCAAGTATGATGCATCTCCGGTTCAAATATGAATGGCATGTCAAAGTGCAACAACAAATCTACAAGTTAAGTGGAGCTCAATATGCAACGAGTTGCATATTGACAAAACACCACATTCAAACATTTAGTTCGCTCTCATTTATGAACCCAACTAGTTTAAATGTTTTTTAACATGGCAAGAGGTGAAGCATAAGTAAACTATCTATTTAGGCAATTTAAATGAGGCCGGAAATAACAACAACAATTCCGTAAAATCCCCATGTGCATAATTAGCAATTTTAAGCAAACACAATTTAAACATTTTAATGTTATTATCATGATGCGAATGACACGTTCAAGTTTTTATGAAATTTTGTTAACAATTGACATGAGCAAGATATGACACATTTGTCACCGTGGTGGAAAGAAAGGGGTGCCACGGTGGCGATACCCGAAAATGATGCCACAACAACATAGCGGTTCCAGTAACTCATTGAGAGACCGGTGCAAAAGATGAAGTGTGAAAGTAAGCATGCAAAGATGGTGGTGTTCTCCCGGAAACCAGATTCCCACGTGTCCGTGGCATGGAAACGAGCGACACAATGGACATAGTGCAAACATATGGTTCATCTCATACATCACACATTCATTCGTCCACGGGCATCGTATCGGTGTTATACCTTTGAAGCATGCATTTCGGGGCGGCTCGAGTTCGTCGAGGGAAGTAGTCGAAGCAGTCATTCTCGCAATGGTAGTGGAAGTATTTGTACTCTCGGTCATGGCGACGAAGGTGGAAGTAGTGGTACGCGACGGAGGTAGTTGTACACGACGAGGGTAGTCGAACTTGACGTCCACGAGGTCAACGGTAGTGGAAGTAGTTGTTCACGTTTTCATAGACGTACACATTCCGTAGATGTTCATGTTGTCGGTGTCGTGGTACTTGGGGGTCTTGGGACTTGTCAGTCTCATTTTTGCGACGGTAGTGGAACTTGACGCATCGCCGTGTGTAGTCATTCGGGCGTCGGTATTCTCCGAGAAACTTTACGGACCGGTTCCTCCGTGTCCTCGGTCTTCATGCTACTTGCCAAAATCCAAGAGGGTCTTGGCAATATCCAGAACAACACAGGGCCTCGATTGACATCCACAAAGTAGGCAGCACGCGAGCGACGACGATGCTGAGAAGGAGCTTGACCCGGTCATGCCTGAGGCGGTTCATGCGGAGGTAGGACGGGGAGGTGCAGCAGCGCTGCTAGAGGTTTCAACAGAGGGCCTAGCGAGGATGCGATGGGGCCGGACGGTGTTCGAGCTTCAGGCGTCCGTCGGCGACACTGGAGCATCGACTGCAGCAGGCTGGAGGGGCGGCCATGGCGGGGGTCACCACGAGCAGAGGTGGTCTGGGGCTTGGCCGTGAACTCCGACGGGAGGACGGCAAGGATGGAGCGAGACGCAGGCGAACCATGGCGAGGCTACGACTCGGTCGCGGCGCCATGGCGGGTCAACGACGGGAGGCGGAGGGGCGACGCTTGGCGGCAGAGGAGGGCCGGCAGGGGAGGAGGAGACGAGCGCGGGGAAGCTTCACGCAGGTCGGCGGGCTGCAGCGCCTGGTGTCCCTAGCGATGCGGCGAGCTCCTGAATGGCTCGGAGGAGGGCGCCACGGGAAGCGGCTGCGGGGCATAAGGGCATGGCGGCGGCCGGTGGGGAGGTATTGGCGCAAGCGCCATGGGAGGGAGTTAATTGCAAGGAACTACCATACTTCGGCACGTCGTAACGGATCAGTACCACTAGTCATTTTTTTGTATGTCAGTACCAACTCACAGCCTAACTGTTGCAAAATAGTCTAAGTCACGTATAAACGCGTATTGATGGTGTATCTGACCGTTGGGACCCGTGTGTCAGGAGCCAACCTGGCATATATTTTTACAGAAACCACCTTTGTTGTAAATTTAATCACTCAAAGCCCCGCCGCCTCGACCTCGCCGGCCTCCCCTCGCCGGAGCCCGGTCGCTGGCTCGACGGAGCGCAGTCGCTGGCTCGCCGAAGCGCCGTCGCTGGCTCGCCGGAGCCCAGACGCTGGCTCGCCGGAGCAGCGGAGCAGCGGCTGGCTCGCGGGAGCAGCGGCTCGTGTTCGGCCACGAGGGCTAAGGGCGGCGCAACGGCGCGGTCGGGCGGTGCAGCGGCGCGGTGGCCAGAACCATCACTGGATTCAAACGCCGCCGCCCGTGTCCCTCGTCCCCAAATCCCCGATCCGCTCGAGCTTGACGAGCCATCGTTGCATGGGCTGCAGGATGGCCCAACCACCCGTGGCCCAGTGAGGTCAGCACATTTGAAACAAAATATGTGGGTAAAAAATGTTCAGAAAATTTTATGTGTGACTCACCACACACATGCATAATTGTTATGCATCCTTGTTATATTTTTTAAATACACAACTAAACAAATTATATGGCCAACTCACAGTTACTACGTATATTTGTTGTATTTTCTAATGCATAGTTACTCAAAATTTTGATAACATGTACGTACTAAATTATTTTGTAATCGTAATAAATTTTATAATGCATGACAAACATTATATAAAATACATTTGTAATTTTTAAATACGTGTTCAACATTTTATAAAATAATTTCACAATTTTTGAAAATTTGAACGTCAACCCAAAAACAATGCAGAGACCAGCAGGTTTATTCTTCGGACCAAACGTAGTGTGCGTAATGTATATTGAAAAAATCATACACACATATATATAGACATCGTATATTATAAAATGTCCAATATATGTATGGTAAACTTTTTATAATATGATATCATATATTTAAATAAGATCATTGTATATTTAAAAATGCTCAGTATACATATTAAACGATGCGGCAAACTTTTTTTAATTGTACGACACGATGAACATATACAATATTACTCGTATTTAGTATCGTATAAAAACCAGAAAGGCTTGGAGTTTAAAGACGTACGCGTACTAGTTGACACATAGGATGGCGTGGGGCAGGGGCAGCAAGCGCGCACGGCGAACGACTCGGCGGGATCGATTTCCGGCGGACGGACGCGCGATTTTCTACTGTGTAAAAAAAACGAACGGCACAAAGTATAATAAATATATTTATGTGTGCTATTTGCAACAACATAAGCCGTATCGCAGCGGCAGCGAGCTTCCTCGTCCAACGGCAAGTTGCGGGTTCGAATCTCGGCCGCGACGCGCGCAGGGCGGTCTATTTTTGAAAAAATGTTTCCTGCGCAAGACATTTTACATTTTTTGATAGATAAATGATGTATGCGTGATTAAATAAAAAGTAAGGGTTGTTTTCGTAAAAAAACATCCCACGTCAGCCCCTGACACACGGGTCCCGGCGGTCAGATCCGTCGTCAATACGCGTTTATACGTGTTTTAGACCATTTTGCAACACTTAGGCCGTGAGATGATACTGACATGTAAAAAAAATAACTAGTGGTACTGATTCGTTACAAGGTGCCGAAGTGTGGTAGTGCCTTGCAATTAACTCCATGAGAGGCGACGCATAGAGAGGGGGAGATTGGATCGAGGGAGCGCGGCCTTCCTGGTGGCACGAGTGGAACGAGAGGGAGCGGGGGTGGATCGAGGGAGAGAGCGAGAGGATAAGGGAATCGGGCTAGAGTGCGGCTGGGCTGGGCCTTAGGTAGCGGCTGGACCTAGGGAGGTTGGTTGGGCCGGCTTGGTCGCAGGTCTCGGCTGGGCTGCTCTCCAATATCCCTCTCTCTACATAAAAAACAGAATTGAAAGGAAAAGGAAACCGAGGTTGGGAGAGAAGTGGGCATGAGGTTAAATTTCTTGGAATCACACAAAAAATGTGTTGACCAAAGAAATTAGGAATGGCCATGATTGAAAGATTAAATTCAAATTCATTTGAATATAATTCAAATGGTTTTGAACTAGGACTTGGTTTTTGAAGTGTCCAAAAATGTTGAGGTTTTTGGAGGAACCTCGATAAACGAGAAAATAATTTCGAGGAAGGTTACAAAGTCAAAAATTGAAGTAGAAAATAATATGGGGAATATTTGCAAGTGTGTTTGATGATTCCAAACTAACGGAATATATTTATAAACCTCCATAGATATTAGGAGGATGTGTTATAAAGAGAAGTCACTCTTCTCTCGAGTTAAATGGATCGAAGATCCACACAATTTATTTACTTGAGTTTTAAAATTAAAAGACATGATGATATGATGCAAGCACAAATAAAATGAAGCAAGCAAAAATGAAACACTCGGCGAAACCCGGAATACCTGGAAGTCTTCTGGAACGTCGGTCTTGGGGCATCATAGTGCCGAAGCGGCAGGTGTGAGGACAACGTCACACGCCGCCACGGTGGACACAACGTCGGGAGAGATGAAGAGGCATGTTTATTTGAGACAACGACCAAGAGGCAGGTAAAGCATCGTACATGTCTAGACCGTCTTTTTGGGCCTTTGTACAACTACCGTGGTTAGCCGGCCCGGTTAAGGAGAGAAGCCCCAGGTCGCTCCGCAGAGCAGTGGCCCCATGTGCCGAGTGGGCCGCGTGGGTGACGAGCTAAAAAACGACCAGACGCAAGTTGTGAGGGTGGATGTGTAGACGTGGAGCGTCCAGTAATGCAATCTACAGTTGAGAACGTCCAATCACTATGAAGGCTCGTAGCTAGCCCCGTTATATTGTTACTAAATATAGTTATTAGTTCCAACCATAGCATACAATTTATCCTTGTAACTAGCAGGACGGGAAGACTAACAACCTTCTTGAATCATCGGGGACAAGCTTGTTTGGTGTGTTGTGTGCAAGTACTGATCATTAGTTGCTGCTAGGATAATTTCTACTGGTTCGATAAATCTTAGTTCTCAACCGAGGGAAATACATATTGCTAGGTTACATCACCCTTACACTTGGGGTTACCCAACCACTCCTAGGGGGAGAGAGCAACAACCATCTACAACATCATCAACAGTCGGCCACCATCCGCAGTCCGCTCGCATCACACACATTCCTGCCATCGACCTTCCAGCAGCACACACACCCTTGCTGATGACCTTGCATCAACTATATCTGCTGCAAATGGGGGGTTGCAACACAGGTAATGCCGGCCAGCATCCACACCATCGCCATCATTCGCTCGCTGTAAACCTTGCATCTCGCCACAGCCCACTTGCGGAATATGCTCCCCAAAGACCTCGCAACAATGATGGTGTTGCCGGACGCCTCCCGGAGCAGCCACTAGCCGCAACACCAGTCCATAACACCGAGCGGCGGCGGCGGCGCCTGGTGGAGTTGATAGAGATTCAAAAGAGAGGGTACATGCTCTGGCAGCAACAAAGAATGCCTCGCACCATTGCCCCGTCGAGCGGCCACACATCAGCAGGGCGACCCCCCTTTGCAGCAACCAATGGTGGTGTCATAGAGGTAGAGGGCATTCACATGGGTGTTTTTTAAATGAAAAGGTAGATTATATTCTACCTTATACATTTCAAAAGGCCGAAGCCTAAAGATCATAGGTGCCATACATGAGTATCATGTTTTGCACCTTGGTGCATAGGCCATGAGCAGCCTGGAGAGAGAGGTGAAGAAGGGTAAAGCAAAGGAAAAGGAAAGCACGAGCTAGGCGAGCTAAGCTAAGCCAACAGAGTTTATGACCAAGACAAGATGGCTGCTTTATCTCTAGGGCGCCGAGCACGATGACTCCATAAGGATAACAGTTCAACTACGTACATTCTCGTATATAGCGGATACCATCACTTGTGGTTGAAAACCCGGTCATTTCTGGCATGCCAAAGAGTGAATAAACCAGCACCAACCAGAATATGCAGCTTGCGGGATGCGGGCTAGCGTAGATGAGCACGTTGACAAAATCCAATAAATCCATGGAGTTATATTTATAAGCAGCGTCAAGTAGATCAAACCTCTCCCAGATGACAGGGGCACAAAAACATCTCAGAACTAGATGGTTGATGGACTCGATAGATGGGCATGTATCACAGCAGGCATTTGAAGCAATAGAAGAAAATGCTTCTTTATCATATTGTCTCGGATATTCAGACGGCCTAGAAAGCCAACCGTATGAAGATCCTGTATTTCAAGGGGATAACAGGATCCCAAACCCACTGTTGGAAGCTGCTGTTAACACCCCTGAAGGTAAGGAGGTGATAAAAGAAAGCAGTAGTCGCTTCTTTATTGTAGAGAGATGAGAGACGGTGATCCTGACTAGAAGAGGAGGGATGAACTCCCAGTAAAATAGCTTGAAGAATCTGCAACTCCCGAGGTGCCGTTCGGGACATATTCGGGTGCAGTTGAATATCCCAACAGCTGTCAGAGAATTGTTAAGCAACACTGCACCAAGTGCTCTTGGCATAGGAGAAAAGAACTGGAAATTCATGGCACAACCAGTCCAACAGGTAACCACTTATCCATCCACAAAGAAATACTTTGTACAGTACCCAGGGAGCAATGAGAGGCAGACGTAACCAGGGGAATAAATTGCTTGAACCCCTTCCAAATTGGTGTATCCTTGTAATGGGCACCAGAAAACACCTGATTTTGATAGTATTGAGCCGCAAGCCACTGGAAGCAAGGAATATCAGACCATTGCAAGACCTTGGCAGCAAATTTCCACATCATAGCTTTATTGTGAGCATAGAGATCTCTCAGGCCTAGCCCACTGGACTCCTTTGGTAAAGTGACGTGCTCCCATGCCACCAGACAGTGCCCGCCTTTAGCATAATTCTTTCCTTGCCAAAAAAACGCTCGTAACAGGCTCTCCAGTTTAGCAATGGATTGCTTAGGCCAAATAAAACATGTCATAAAGTAGCTTGGGATACTAGCGAGGACTAAATTGATCAAAGTTAGACGACCACCGGAAGATAGAAGGGCAGCCAACCAACCAGACAGCCGCTTACCAACCCTGTGGATTACTAGCAGAAGCATGCCATGTCTGATCTTGTGGAGAGAGAGAGAGGAAGGCCTAGGTATGTGCGGGGGAACGAAGAGACAGGGGAACGAAGAGACGGGGCAACCAAAGAGGGCAGCAATCTGGTTTGCAGCTGTACTATCCAAACATATAGGGACCAAGGTGCTCTTGTGAAAATTAATTTGCAGACCCGAGAAATCAGAAAAAGCTTTAAGGATTTGTTTGAGGAAGCTGGCCTACTGCATATTGCCCTGAAAAAGCAGCAGTGTGTCGTCCACGTACTGCAAAACAGGAAACAACCAATCTGCCCCGAGTGCATGAACCAGATTACCCACCTCAAACTGGGCACAACATAACCTCTGCAACACATGTGCAACCAGGATAAACAAGTATGGTGACGTTGAGTCACCCTACCTCAGCCCTTTCTTAGCCACGAAAGGATCACCGAGCTCACCATTGACCAAAACTCTTGAACTGGCAGTCGAAAGAAGCAAGGTAACCCAAGTGATCCATCTCCGGGGGAAACCCCGGGCTTCCGTGATGGTATGGAGGCAACGCCAGCTGACCGTATCAAAAGCCTTGCGGAAATCTAGCTTGAGCTCTACCATAGGAAGATTCCTCTTATGGGCAGATTGAACCATATCAGCAGCAATGGCATTGTTTTCCATGATAGACCTCCCTTTGGCGAAACCAGATTGAAAGGAATGAATGAGATGTGGTATCTGACACTGCAGTCGGCGGGTAAGAACCTTGCTGGCTAGCTTTGGTACGCTATGGACGATGGAGATAGGCCTAAAGTCCCGTAGCTCCAGCGAAGTATCCTTTTTAGGCAGGAGCGAAATGAAAGCCGTGTTGATCCCAGTCAAGTCCACACGATTATGATACAAATCTGAGAAGAAGAGATCGAGATTAGGCCTGAGAGTGTTGTGAAACATTTTGAAGAACTCATTAGTGAACCCATCCGGGCCGGGGCTTCGGTTACTTGGGGAATTGTTATGGAAGAACTATGTCAGACCAGGTGAACTCTGCTTCAAAGTAGGAGAGGTCTAAAGTGGGGTACAGAGAGCTTAACTGGACAGTTGGTAGAGAGGGAGCGGGCTACACGAGAAGTTTAGAGAAGTAGTTGGTGGCAAGCTGTAGTTTATGTGCATTATCAAAGAACTCAACCCCTTCATGAACAATAACTCTGATCTTATTTCTCCTTGCATGGCCGTTGGCTACCGCATGAAAGAATTTGTTGCTCTCATCCCCAGAGACACACCACCGCAACTTGTCCCC
>LR738709.1:98034151-98064890 GCA_902687465.1 Secale cereale
TTCTCAGGCTGTTTTGATGAGGTGAGGGAGGGATGTGGTTGCTTTCAAGATAATAAGGAGTTTTCTGCAAATTGGGGCAGAGAAGTGGGTTATTGTTGCAAAAATGCCACAACTTACCTCACAGCCGTTAGATGTAGATCTAATGGTCAGAAACCACGGATGGCAGACATACCACCATCACTAATTGAGTCTTTTATAGGAGTATATATATATATATTTCTCAGGCTGTTTTGATGAGTTGAGGGAGGGATGTGGTTGCTTTCAAGATAATAAGGGATTTTCTACAAATTGGAGCAGAGAAGTGGGCTATTGTTGCAAAAATGTCACAAGTTACCTCACAGCCGTTAGATGCAGATCTAATGGCCAGAAATGACGGATGGCAGACACACCACCATCACCAACTGAGTCTTTTACAGGAGTATATATATATATATAGGAGTAGGATTTTCTACAATAGCTTGCCACAGAACTAGTTAACGTTTTCAACGGTGTAAAAGTCTTTAAAAATCCTGAAAGAAATACTGAAGCAACATACCTATAATATAACAAGATCCAACGGAGGGATTGACAAATTATGACTGTATGTGTCCTGGACAAAAAAACAAATAGTTCAGTATATATATATATGTCGCAATGAGCTGAAATGATAGTTTTTTTTGCCGAGGACACATTAATGCATATTTTCACAATCCCACCGTTGGATCATCTTGTTACATTATAGTGGTGCTCCACTATTTATTTCAATTTTTTTCATAATATTTACACCGTTAAAAAGCTTAGTCAGCCTTAACTAGTTCTGTGGCAAGTTGTAAGGTATCTATTGCAGCGTTTTCGATAAGTAAGAGTGTTGAACCCAACGAGGAGCAGAAGGTATTGATAAGCGATTCTGAGCAAGAAATTACTGCAAGCACTGAAAGATAACTTTTAGGGGTTTTCTCGGTATAAGCAACAGGAAAATAAAAACAAGTAATGTGAAAGGTACTGAGAGTAACAAGTGGCCCAATCCTTTCTTAGCAAAGGAGAGGCCTAGCAACTGAACTTATAAAGACTAAAGCGTTCTTGAGGACACACGGGAGAGGTAGTCATGTGCTTTCACCATATTCCGTATCGATACTATGTTATGTGTTGATAAGTGTTGAGTGGGTGGATCTATGCTAGTGCACTCTCTAGACTAAGATGAATGCACTCTTATGATTAAACACCTTGCAAGCATCCGCAAATACAAGATAGAATTTAAGGCAAAAGCCTAACCATAGCAATACGATCGAGGATCCATTATTCCCTTATGCAAAAGCGTGCGAACTGGGGTTCAGGTTTCTGTCACTCCGGCAACCCACCATAAGCATTCTTTATACACAATGTATTCTCCTAGGTCCTTAATAAGGCGAAGTGTTGGGTGTTCGACTCACACAACACCACTAGTAGAATGACAACGCAACTTAAGTATCAAACAACACATATTACTTCAACAGCATATGACTACTAACAACAAGACTTTCCCCATGTCCTCAAGAACTAAGGTAACTACTCACGAGACATAAAGGAGATCATGATCAGTGGGGATAAATAGGTGATAAACAATCTGGACATAAAAGTATTTCTCCAACAAAACTCAATAGCATTCACCACAAAGTAGTAATCAACACCGATGGAGTTGAGAGGATAGGTAGCACGAGTTACAACATAAGTTACGATTGTAAGATGAGATTTGGATGAAGATGGAGATGGTGCTGGTGTTGGGGATGATGTTGATGATGATCTCGATGATGCCCGTGATGATGGTGATGACGATGGCGACGATCTCCCCTTCCGGGAGGTGATCTCCCCGGCGGAATCTGCCCGTCGGAGATGGCTTTTTCTTCTCTGTAGGTTTCCGCCACGGAGCGGCGGCGGAACTCCGTAAAAATTCCCGTCTCTAGGGTTTTTGGATAACGGGGAGCATATATGCAAAAGGGGGCGGCTAGAGGTGGGCCAGGGGCTCCAGGCGCCCCCGGTGCGGCCAAGGGGGGCGCCCCCAGGGTGCCTGGGCACCCTGTGGCCCCCCTCTGGTTGCCCTTTTGCGTGCCTTCGTGATCCGTCCGAAAAATATCTCCCGTCAATTTTCAGGTAATTTGGAGGTATTCTTCTTCAGCAACTCAGCGTCCACTTTTTACTGCTGAATCCTGCGTCTGCTGCTTCGGCATCGGAAAGATTGCAAACTGTGTAAAATAGACCAAAACAACATAAGAACATCACCTTAACGTGAAATATATCAATGTATAAGGATAAATTATGATACAAAATAGTGATGCATTTTGGACGTATCAACACCCCCAAGCTTAGACCTCGCTTGTCCCCAAGCGAATATGAACTCGGTAAACCTGTCCACAAGTTTAGAGAGTGAAGTGTCAATAAATATAATACGGACAAGAAGCATCATAGTTTCCTTACCAACTCAAATATCCTCAACAGCAATCTTCAATTCATAAAGCCCTTATAAAAGAGTGATAACACTTATATTCGAAAGTAGGGCTAAGGAAACTCATTATATCATGGCAAACACGTCCTTTGGTCAAAGAACAACAAATAGATTTAACTTTTGCTCTTATATTTTGATGAGATCAATTGAAGCTTTTTTTTTGAGATAACATGTTAATAGGCAAGAAGTGAAAGTGTTAACACAAAGGAAGATATTTGACTTAGCTGGGCATGACAAACAACTTACTTATCGAATGATAATGTCAACAAGGATATGATATGACAAATCTTAATGCAACTTTATATGAATGCGTCCTTATCAACATCAAATGTCTGCTCTCTTTAAGAATAGAAGGAAGTAGGAATAACTGACTCAACTTAAAATTAAAAGATGGGCCCTGCTCTAGGGTAGTAGGGAAAACTCATGTGCTATCCTCAAATCAAACAGAATGGAAACAAGTTTTGAGAGGTGCGTGATTTGTCAACGAATGCTAATAGATAACTCAATTGCTTTTTGGGCTGGACAGGTTTCGAGGAACGGCTCCCGCACAAGGACGATAACATCCTCTTATTCTCCTTTGTTTATCACTGCCAAAGTTTTCTGATTTCTCATGAACAAAGCGTGAAGGAGGGTTTGTTTGTTATATTATTTTTAAGCCGGGCGCACTCTTTGCCAGTTCCTTCTCGTATTATGGGTTTGCACATTAGACATGCAATCCCGGGGTGAAGCTTGTCCAACTCAAGAAGACCATGAATTAGCTATTACTTCCTCATGAGCTAAAGCAGAGGCACAAAACAAAAGATTTTGAACATTTAAGGATAACACATAAATTATATACTTTAGGAGGTGGTAGTGGAATACCACGAGTAGGAAGGTATGGTGGACTCGTATGGAAGGTATTGGCTTAAGGGTATGGATGCACAAGCAGAATACCGCTTAGTACAGAGTTAGGCTAGCAAAGGTTTTGAGAGAGCAGACAACTGATGATGACTAAGATGCAAAGCAATATAAAGCATGAACATTGAAATAAGCATAACACATCAAGTTGTCTTCCTTGTCAGCATAACACTTCAAGCATAATAACATAAAGGTTTTGGCTATGTTGATACTTTAAGAAAATCATGCTTGTTTTTTATGACCAAAGCTATGTTTGCCAAGATTAAATAAAGTTTTCACAGCCATACCTGACATAAGGTCAATACTCCCCATAAGAATCATCATATAAGGTCGATTGCGTGAAGAGAATACCGAGTGCAGCAAAAGGAACCGATAAACTTCTCATTAATATTCCATCATAGACGACTCCACACTCACGGATACAATTTTTCACCAAAGGAGTGATAGACCTCAATGCACACACCTATCTCACATGATAACCTTCCTAGACATGATACGACTCTACTTGACTCTAAAAGACAAAAGGTAAAGATAAAGATACCGGGCACTCCCCCAAGCTTGGAACAAGCCAAGGGAATGCCATTACCCCAGGAGATTTCACTCATCATCCTTGTTGGCGTTGATCAAGTAGTCCTTGGCGAAATGCTTCCATGGAAGGGGTTCTCCAGTCTCATATGAGAAGCTCGTCTCCTGAATCCTGCATTCAGCACCCAAACCCATGCGCAGAAACCTTAGTTCATACTCACAGTTCTGGTTATGTAGATCATTAATTTGCCCTTGGAGCTCTATAATTCTTTCTTCAGACGCGGTGATGCTTTTCCACATCTCCTTCTTCTCCTTCAGGAAGGAGTTCTTCAGCTCGTTGGTGATGTTAAAGTTAGCTTCAACACCACACTCGATCATCTTCTCGTACTCGAAGACTTCTTGCTCCACTTCTTCCAGCCTGGCCTGGATGCTCCCCTCCTTGATAGGTCCCTTCAGATCTGCTTGATGAAGGACACCGTCCTCCATCCGAACAACCTGAGGGTGCTTCTTCACCTCAGCGAGTTAAGGGTTGATGACGTTGACGACGAACTTGTCCTTGGGGGAACTTGGAGAAGCCATGGCACCTAAATTCAGCTGAAAGATTCCCTGGCAGAAACAGATCGAAGAGAAAACACGCGAAATCACAAGATACGTTGCCGGAACAGTCCGGGAAAATATATAGGAAAAATTTATGCATAGAAAGGAAGGTAACGGACCAAAGCGGGGTCGGAGACGGGCTCCCGGGTGCCCAGGCGGCCTCCCGGCGCGGCCCAGGGGGGGGGGGGCGCCAGGGGGGCGCCTGGACTCCCTGGAGGTCGTCTCCGCCTCCACTTAGACTCGGAATTTTACTAATTTTGCAGAAACTCGTAATACGGAACTTTTATGGCGGTTCGCGATGTTTCCTTACCGTACTACATACATTTTCTATATTCTGCTTCTGCTGGCGTCTGAAACAGGGCTGTAACATGTTCTTCGTGGGTTGTTGTGTATATTATATTCACATCAACATTGACAGGGTCTCCTGCTATGTAATGTTTAAGCCTTTGCCCATTCACAACTTGAGGTTTGGTGCCTTCAAAATTATTAATCTTAATTGCTCCAGACCGATAAACTTCTTCAATATGAAATGGTCCTTCCCACCTGGAAAGTAGTTTACCTGGAGAAAACCTGAAACGGGATCTGAACAACAAAACTTTATCTCCAACATTAAATTCACGTTTCAGAATCTTCCTATCATGCCACTTTTTTACCTTTTCCTTGAACATTTTAGCGCTCTCGTAGGCTTCACTTCTCCATTCATCTAGAGAAGTCAAGTTCATGAGACGCTTCTCACCAGCTAGTTTTAGGTCAGCGTTAAGCTCTCTAACAGCCCAGAAAGCTTTGTGCTCTAACTCTAATGGCAAATGGCAAGCCTTGCCATACACCATCTTATAGGGGGACATGCCCATGGGGTTTTTGTAAGCAGTTCTATATGCCCACAAAGCATCTCCTAACTTATTTGACCAGTCATTTCTATTTCTGTTTACTGTTTTCTGCAAGATCAACTTAATCTCTCTATTGGTGAGCTCAACTTGCCCACTAGTTTGAGGATGATATGGTGAAGCAATTCTATGATTAACATCGTATTTAGCCAAAGCTTTTCTAAAAGCTCCGTGCGTGAAGTGTGATCCTCCATCAGTCATGAGATACCTTGGTACACCAAACCTAGGAAAAATTACATCTTTAAGCATTTTCAAAGATGTCTTGTGATCAGCACTTTCAGTGGGGATTGCTTCAACCCACTTGGTCACATAATCAACAACTACTAAAAATGTGAGTGTACTTGTGCAAAGAAGGAAAAGGACCCATAAAATCAAAACCCCAACAATCGAAAGGTTCAATCACTAGTGAGTAATTCATAGGCATCTCATTCCTTCTACTAATGTTACCAACTCTCTGACATTTATCACAGGCTAAAACATAATTTCTAGCATCTTTAAAGAGAGTGGGCCAATAAAAACCTGATTGAAGAACCTTATGTGCAGTCCACTCACCGGCATGATGTCCTCCATAGGGACTATCATGACACCGTCTGAGGATGTCCTTCTGCTCATGTTCCGGAATGCATCTTCTCACGATCCCGTTGGGACCTTCTTTCAAAAGATGTGGGCCATCCCAAAAGTAGTGCCTCAAATCATGAAAGAACTTCTTCCTTTGCTAAAATGTTAGACCTGGAGGCAAATACGTTGCAACAATAAAATTAGCATAATCTGCATACCAAGGATCGGAAAGAGATTGTACTTTTACAACGGCAAGTTGCTCGTCTGGAAAACTATCGTTAACAGGGATGGGGTCGTGCGGTATATCTTCCATCCTTGAAAGATTGTCCGCCACCGGATTGTCTTCCCCTTTCCTATCAACAATCTGCAAATCAAATTCTTGAAGAAGGAGTACCCATCTGATAAGCCTTGGCTTGGCATCCTTCTTTGTCATAAGATACTTAATGGCAGCATGATCAGTATGAATAATAACTTTGGAATCAACAATATACTGCCTAAACTTATCACAAGCAAAAACTACAGCTAAGAATTCCTTCTCAGTAGTAGCATAATTCCTTTGAGCACTATCAAGGGTTTTGCTAGCATAATGTATAACATTCAATTTCTTATCAACTCTTTGTCCTAAAACAGCTCCAACAGCAAAATCACTTGCATCACACATAATCTCAAAAGGTAAATTCCAGTCAGGTGGTTGTACTATAGGAGCAGTTATTAAAGCTTTCTTAAGGACTTCAAAAGCTTCCTTACAATTTTCATCAAATACAAAAGGAACATCCTTCTGGAGAAGATTAGTGAGGGCTCTCGAGGTTTTAGAAAAGTCTTTAATAAATCTTCTATAAAAACCTGCATGACCGAGAAAACTGCGAATACCTTTGATGTCCCTTGGATAGGGCATCCTCTCAATAGCTTCGATCTTGGCCTTGTCCACTTCAATTCCCCTTTCGGAAATCTTGTGACCAAGAACAATTCCTTCATTAACCATAAAGTGGCACTTTTCCTAGTTGAGTACCAAATTTGTCTCCTCGCATCTCTACAAAACTTTATTAAGGTTGTGAAGACAATGGTCAAAAGAAGTTCCATAGACGGAGAAATCGTCCATGAAGACTTCCATAATATCCCCGCAGAAACCATGAAAGATAGCAGACATACACCTTTGAAAAGTAGCAGGGGCATTACATAAACCAAAAGGCATACGCCTGTAAGCATAAGTACCAAAGGGACAAGTAAAAGTGGTCTTCTCTTGATCGGCAGTGTTAACATGAATTTGAGAGAAGCCAGAATAACCATCGAGATAACAAAAGTGGGTATTTTTTGATAACCTTTCAAGCATTTGGTCGATGAACGGCAACGGATAGTGATCCTTCCTGGTTGCCTTGTTTAACTTCCTGTAATCAATACACATTCTATATCCAATAATAATTCTCTGAGGTATTAATTCATTTTTATCATTAGGAACCACAGTTGTACCTCCTTTCTTAGGAACACAATGTACCAGACTTACCCACTTACTATCAGCTATAGGGTAGATAATACCTGCGGCTAGAAGCTTGAGAATCTCAGTTCTCACGACATCCATCATTTTCGGGTTCAACCGTCGTTGATGATCAACAACTGGTTTAGCATCAGGCTCAAGGTTGATAGTGTGTTGACAGATAGATGGACTAATCCCCTTAAGGTCATCAAGGGTGTAGCCAATTGCGCCTCGGTGTTTACGAAGTACTTCCAATAATCGCTCTTCTTCATATCCTGAAAGGTTAGGATTGATAATAACAGGATATACTTTCTTTTCATCTAAATAAGCATACTTGAGCGTATCGGGAAGAGGTTTAAGATCGAACACCAGGTCTTCTTTCGGTTTTGATAAAATTCCCAAAGGTTCAACCGGAAGGTTGTGCTTCAGGATAGCAGGCTGCCTCAAGAATATTTCATCTAGTTCATTTCTTTCCTGCATATGCAAATCATTCCCGTGGTCCTCCATGTATTGCTACAAAGGATCATTAGGGGGAATAGCAATAGAGGCAATACTTTCAATAATTTTATCATCACTAGGTAAATCAGTACCACGAGACTGCTTAGAGAACTTAGAAAAATTAAATTCATATGGCTCACCATCGAATTCAACAGAAACTTTACCTTTCTTGCAATCTATTATAGCTCCACAAGTTCTAAGAAAAGGTCTACCAAAAATTATTGGACAAAAATTGTCCCTCTCTGAACCAAGTACTAGAAAGTCGGTAGGGTATTTTACCTTTCCACATAGGACTTCAACGTCCCTCACAATTCCGATAGGAGAGATAGTCGTTCTATTTGCAAGATGAATGGTAACATCAACTTCTTCAAGTTCACAAGGGGAAATCTCACCGATGATCTCTTCATAAAGTGAATAGGGGATAGCACTTGCACTCGATCCCAAATCGCATAGCCCATAATAATTGTGATCTCCTATTTTAACAGATACCACTGGAGTACCTGAAATTGGGCCTTTATTCTTGGCTGTGACAAGGTTAGTGGAAACAGCACAAAAATTTATATTGGAATCCAAAACATCATTAGTAGCAAGGTCTTTAATCAATGCAACTTGAGGATCGACCCTGATCTGATCTTCAGGCTCATCAACTCTTCTCTCACTTTTATTTATTATGCATGTCACAAGAGAGTGCTCCCTTATCCTCGTGGGAAAAGGAGGCTTTTCATATATAACTGCAGGCAAAATAGGGTCAGCAACATAAATATCAATAGGTGGTTCTTTAAAAGGTTCATGGTGCTGGTCTCTCTTCTTTTTAAAAGAATCAACGTGAGAGGCAAAATTCTTACACAAATCAATCACTAGATGGGAATCAAGACCAATCTTAGAGCAAAAAGTATGGAAGTAATCAGTTTTTACATAGCTCTCAATATAATCATGTTCATAATTTATAGCAGGTTCAATACCTTTATCAATTTCCCAATCTTCGGTATTCCTCTGGATCCTTTCAATGAGATCCCACCTTTCTTCAACACTCTTCTTCTGAAATACCCCACTAGAGGAGGCATCCAGCATCTCCTTATCCTGACGAGAAAGCCTGGCATAAAAATTTGTAAGTATAATTTCCTTGGGAAGCTTATGAATAGGGCATTTGAGCATTAGGGACTTCAATCTCCCCCAGGCTTGAGCAATGCTTTCTCCGTCACGAGACCTAAAGTTATAGATATAATTCCTGTCTCGATGAATTTCATGAAGAGGATAAAACTTAGTATAAAAGAGAGACATAAGCTCCTGCCAGTCCAGCAAGTGTGAGTTATCGAGAAGCCCATACCAATCTGAAGCTTTATCTATAAGTGATACGACAAACAATTTCCTCATGACAAACTCCCTCGATACACCTGCAAGCTTAAATAATGAACATAGTTGTGACAGATATAGCAAGTGTTCACCGGGACGTTTGTCTCCTGCGTAACGATTAGCCAAAACATAATCGATAATACCAGCTGGTATTTTATAAGGTACAATTTCAGTAGGGGGAGGATCAACCACCACAGGTGTGGGGCGTCTTCCTGCAAGCAACGATCCAATAATAGGGTTATCCATAAGGACAAGGAGCAGCAAATAGCAAAAATAAAAACAGAATTATAAAAAACTTTCTTACCAGCTTCACTTTACCAATAGCGCTACGCTCCCCGGCAACGGCGCCGGAAAACGGTACTTGATGACCCACAATCGTAAGGGATCTATTGCAGCGTTTTCGATAAGTAAGAGTGTCGAACCCAACGAGGAGCAGAAGGTATTGATAAGCGATTCTGAGCAAGAAATTACTGCAAGCACTGAAAGATAACTTTTAGGGGTTTTCTCGGTATAAGCAACAGGAAAATAAAAACAAGTAATGTGAAAGGTACTGAGAGTAACAAGTGGCCCAATCCTTTCTTAGCAAAGGAGAGGCCTAGCAACTGAACTTATAAAGACTAAAGCGTTCTTGAGGACACACGGGAGAGGTAGTCATGTGCTTTCACCATATTCCGTATCGATACTATGTTATGTGTTGATAAGTGTTGAGTGGGTGGATCTATGCTAGTGCACTCTCTAGACTAAGATGAATGCACTCTTATGATTAAACACCTTGCAAGCATCCGCAAATACAAGATAGAATTTAAGGCAAAAGCCTAACCATAGCAATACGATCGAGGATCCATTATTCCCTTATGCAAAAGCGTGCGAACTGGGGTTCAGGTTTCTGTCACTCCGGCAACCCACCATAAGCATTCTTTATACACAATGTATTCTCCTAGGTCCTTAATAAGGCGAAGTGTTGGGTGTTCGACTCACACAACACCACTAGTAGAATGACAACGCAACTTAAGTATCAAACAACTCATATTACTTCAACAGCATATGACTACTAACAACAAGACTTTCCCCATGTCCTCAAGAACTAAGGTAACTACTCACAAGACATAAAGGAGATCATGATCAGTGGGGATAAATAGGTGATAAACAATCTGGACATAAAAGTATTTCTCCAACAAAACTCAATAGCATTCACCACAAAGTAGTAATCAACACCGATGGAGTAGAGAGGATAGGTAGCACGAGTTACAACATAAGTTATGATTGTAAGATGAGATTTGGATGAAGATGGAGATGGTGCTGGTGTTGGGGATGATGTTGATGATGATCTCGATGATGCCCGTGATGATGGTGATGACAATGGCGACGATCTCCCCTTCCGGGAGGTGATCTCCCCGGCGGAATCTGCCCGTCGGAGATGGCTTTTTCTTCTCTGTAGGTTTCCGCCACGGAGCGGCGGCGGAACTCCGTAAAAATTCCCGTCTCTAGGATTTTTGGATAACGGGGAGCATATATGCAAAAGGGGGCGGCCAGAGGTGGGCCAGGGGCTCCAGGCGCCCCCCCGGCGCGGCCAGGGGGGCGCGCCCCCAGGGCGCCTGGGCACCCTATGGCCCCCCTCTGGTTGCCCTTTTGCGTGCCTTCGTGATCCGTCCGAAAAATATCTCCCGTCAATTTTCAGGTAATTTGGAGGTATTCTTCTTCAGCAACTCAGCGTCCACTTTTTACTGCTGAATCATGCGTCTGCTGCTTCGGCATCGGAAAGTTTGCAAACTGTGTAAAATAGACCAAAACAACATAAGAACATCACCGTAACGTGAAATATATCAATGTATAAGGATAAATTATGATACAAAATAGTGATGCATTTTGGACGTATTAGTAGGTCGACGAATTCTTGCATGGCGAGGCGCCTCGCGGCGAGCGCGACCTCCAGGTGGACATTCTTCGTGGCATCGGTGGGCAGTCGCAGGGCCACCAGTGCTTCAAAGAGGTTCCAGCCATGGAGGCCGATTAGGGTGGCAGGCAATGAGGAGGCCGGGCGCGTGGGCTGGAGGAGTACCGCGATGTTGTCTGAAAGTGCAGTATATCGACTAGAGGGGGGGTGAATAGGCGATTTTTATGAAATGCTTCAAAACATGGTAGTTTCGAAGACAAACGATAAACTCAATCCTATTTGTATGCAGCGGAAAGTGGACTACACTAGATAAGCTATAGTCATGTATACAATGAAGTGAAAGCACGAAGACTAATAGCAGCTAGGCAGTAGGGATCATAATGGAAGAAGGAATGAAGCCAATCACAACAAGTAGATACTCAGTGAAGACAATCAGATAAGACAAGCATGCAATGTCTTCACAACATAGAGCAGTAAGTAAAGGGAAGGATAGGATAGAACCAGTAGCTCGGGGAAGACAGTGATTTGTTAGACCAGTTCCAGTTGCTGTGACAACTGTACGTCTGGTTAGGGAGGATGAGATTTAACTCAGAAGACCGTGTCTTCACCTTGTTCCCCTTGAGCTAAGGGCACCTAGTCCTCGCCCAATCACTCTGGTAAGTCTTCAAGGTAGACTTCCAAACCTTCACAGACTTCGTTGACCGGCAATCCATAATGACTCTTGGATGCTCAGAACGCGACGCCTAACCGGCTGGAGGAAACACAGTCCTCAAGTGTAATAAGTCTTCAGGTCACACAGACAGAAAGACTTCAGTGACGCCTAACACTCTTTGGCTCTGGGTGTTTGGGCTTTGTCCTCGCAAAGATTTCTCTCCCAAATGCTTCGGAGGTGGGTTGCTCTCAAACGGCAAAAGCCGTGCAATAACTCTGAGCAGCCCCCAATTTATGGTGTAGGGGATGGGCTATTTATAGCCACTGGGCAACCCGACCTGATTTGTCCGAAGTGACCCTGGGTCACTAAGGAACTAACACGTGTTCCAACGGTCAGATTTCAAACACACACGGCAACTTTACTTGAGCTCCAAGTAAAGCTGACTCATCCGCCTCTGGATAAGATTTGCTCTCATAGTCTTCGATCGAAGACATAGGATTTGGTTGAGCATCACTTCAGTCACTCTGACTTAGTTCACTTGGACCCCACTTAACAGTACGGTGGTTCCTATGACTCAACAAAGAAGAAAAGGAAACAACGAAACTTCTACGTCTTCGCTCTCCATAGTCTTCACACAATGTCTTCTCATGTCATAGTCTTCAATATGATTATCTTCATATACCACCACTGATATCAATGTCTTCAAACATTTTTAGGGGTCATCTCTGGTAGGTTAACCGAATCAATGAGGGACTACTACCTGTGTTATCCTGCAATTCTCACAAACACATTAGTCGCTCAACCAGGTTTGTCGTCAATACTCCAAAACCAACTAAGTGTGGCACTAGATGCACTTACAATCTCCCCCTTTTTGGTGATTGATGACAAACTGGTTGAAGTTTTCAACGGGGATAAAAATATGTGAAATTGTAAAGGATAAAGGTATTATCTTCGTAAGTAGCGAAAGGCTCCCCCTGAAGATGTGCATATAGTTGATTTGCCTTTGAATGCAAATGCACATGGCAGGTTGTACTTGTGGAGATCCTCTTCAACTTATGAAGACAATTCATCATGCACAATTGATATGTCGAAGATAATGACATGCATAATGAAAGATGGATGTCTGCAATAATGACTAAGTGCGGAATATAAGATAACAGATGCGGAATTTATCATCGCATTACAGAGTAGCATAAAAACATAGCAGACGACCATCAGTTTAAGTGTTACAACTCAAAGAACCAAATGTAGCAAAACGAGAGTTGTAAACAATAGGCAAATTATAAAGCACCCGCCCATATGGACCCGCTTGAAGACTATCAACTCATATGCTTCTCCCCCTTTTGTTAGTAAGGACCAAAAAGGTTTGAAGACATAGAGCCTCTACTCGTTCCCAGTTGGAGTGGAAGAAGATGCAGGGTCGGTGTTGTTGTTTGGCGGTGCAGAAGTGGTTGGTGCAGGGTCGATGCGCGCCGAAGTAGGAGGCGGTGAAGTAGCATCATCCTGATCATCGATCACCCTGGCGTCAATTGTTGCAGCGGAGGAGAAGTATTTAGAATCTTCAAGAGATGGAGTTCGATGCATAACAGCAGTCCTGGGAGGAGTGTTGTCAAACTTGAATCTCTCAGTGAAGCTATCGTCTTGAAGATCTGCTTCAGCACTTAGCAAGGTCAAACTCTTCCAAGACCTCCGACATGTTTCATGAGCAACAAAAGCATTCTTGGTGGCAAGATTGCGAATGCGATTGACATCCACCAAGAGGCTTTGCATCTGACGCTTTAACCAGAGGTGATGCTTGTCCTGTTTCTGATGAAGGGCTACCAGAAGCTCTCGGTTATTCAGGACACGAGATCTCTTCTGAGGCCTTTGAGCGATGGTGCTTTCAGTGGCTTCGGTTTCAGCGTGTCGAGGTAGATGAGTACGGCCGGCCAGAGGATAAACGCGTGAGACTGCTGGAACCCCTTCAAGCTGTTGAGTGAAGCTCTGGTGATCAGCGTTGTGAAGACTAACTGGCTCTTTAGTAGGCTCTTGGTAGATGGCTTCAGCTGACATATCAACCTCAGGCAAGAAAATCTGATGATTGCGAGCAGAAGGCTGATAGGTGACAGCTGAATGCAACTTGATGAGGCGCATTATCCAAGGGGCATAGAATTTCAGACCAAATAGATCAGCTCCAGACATGGCCATTTGCCGAATGAAGAAATCTTGAGCATTGAAGCTGATGCCATTGAAGATATAGAAGACCAAAGTCTTCATAGTGTCTTCAAGCTTGGCTAATGAAGAATGTCCTTTGATTGGCCATAGAGTACGCCTTATGATGTGATAGATGGTGCGGGGCAGGTACTCAAGGTCTTCAACAAAGAATTCCTTAGGATATTCAGCATCACTTGGTAGAGGCTTCATCATGCTGAGCATTTGGCTCATGTCGGGCTGACGCTTCTGAAATATACTCTCCAAGGCTTCAGTGTGCAATTGACAGCCAGGTTCATATAGATCTCCTGGAGTGGGCAGGCCAGTAAGCTCAATGAGATCAAAGGCTTTAGCTTCATGATGCACATTGCCTGTCATCCACTCAAGGACCCATGTCTTCGGATCCCTGCTGTAGCCTTGGATGTGGAGGGTTGCATAGAATTGCAGAAGCAGTTCTTCATTCCAATGCTCTTTGTTAGTGACAAAATTGAGTAGGCCAGCATCTCGGAAGCAGTCAAGATCTTCCTCCAAGCAGGGCAGACCAGCAATAGCTTCAGTGTCAAGACGCATATGAGGGAAAATGCGCCCTTGATCATAGAGTACTCGTGAGTAGTAGCTGCGCTGCTCATGGCTCCAGAACCTATGTGATGATATTCTTGGCTTGGAATATGGGTTCTTGGCGCTGTCAAAGAAGGTGTTGTGCGCAGTGAAGCTATTGGCATTGAATGACCCTGAAGAGGTTGCAATACCTGGAAACCTTGGCATTCTTGGCTTAGGCTTCTGAACTTGGGGCCTGTGCGCAACGTGATGATCAAATTGAGGACCAGCAGCACACGGTTCAGTGGTAGGTGGCGGAATCAGAATGGGCCACCGAACAGTGACAAGCTGATCATCCTTGTTGTATGCTTGCTCAATGGTGTGGGGCCGTGGAGGCGGAACAGGAGCAGAGGCATTATCTTCAAGCTGCAGATTTGCTTCAGGTGCAGCATTGGCATCAGGCGCAGCACTGGCTTCAGGCATAGCACTGGCTTCAGGTGCAGTTACTTCAGGCGCAGTCATTGTGTCTTCAGGTGCCACATAAGCTTCAGCCATGATCACGTCATGGGCTTCAGTGTTGGTGGTGGCAGCCTCTGAATTTGTAACCTCCACTTCAGGAGCTGGAGGGTCAGACACGTTCTCCTCGAGAACAGGGGGTGTGGTTGTACGTTCTTCTTCAACTTGGGGTTGTTCTTCTTCTTGTTGGGGTGGTTCTTCTTCGGCTGATGCAGCCGGAATATCTTCAGCCATTTTTGCTTCAGATTCTGAGGGGTTCACAGTAGGAGTAACATCAGGTGCAGATGGTTGCTCTACTCCTTCTGGAACACTTGGGGCGACGACTTGAGGCCTTGGTCCTTTGCGAAGCCTGCGAAAAGCTGGCGACGCCTGAGGAGATGGAGGTTGTTGGGCCTCAAAGTCTTCATCTTCAAGCACCGTACTGGTGTCTTGAGTTTGATGGGGTGTGGCTTGTGTATCCTGTGGGTGATCAGCCCGCGAGTCATCCTGAGCAATTGGCGTCAAAGGACGACCAATGCTGATGCGTTCGTTGTTCATGAGAACAAGCGAAGAGTCAATGTTGTTTTCGATCTGAGGAAGGACTTCATCATCTTAAACATTGTCTTGAGGACCAATGTCTTCAGCTGCGGTGGGGTCTACAACTGGAATGTCTTCAGCCTCTGTGGGAGCAGGGTCATGAATAGTTAGTCTTTGTTCTCTCTGGGCAGATGGAGGGCGAGCAACTGAGATTGGGTCGACAAAGATATGCTCTTTGGAAGCAGCCTTATCCTTCTTGGTTTTGCGCTTCTTGGTGGGTGGAGCTTCATCAGGAGATTGCTTATGCTTGCGAGCTTCAGCTTCAGCCACCTTAGTATTTTTGAGCTTTGAAGCGGTTGGGGTTGCCTTAGGCTTCGTGCCAGTCATGCTAGCAGGGAAGACTATGCGAGGCATTTCCTGCCCAGATTCTTCAGCTTCGGGCACAGGTTGCTTCTTCTTCTTCTTGGCAGCCATCCGTGGGTCAATGTCAGGACGGCCAAGTGCCTTGCGCTTTTCAGCTTCATTGAATGCTTGAACGCATTTGGCAGCCAAGTCCTTGATTCGCTCTTGAGAAGCTTTGGCTTCATCACGCCGCTGACGAAAGGCTTCCTTGAGCTCGTGCATCATAACCTTGAAGTTTTGAATTTCTTGCACGCTGAGCTTGTCCACGTGCTTCTTGAACCGAGCCTTCTCATAATCTATCTTTTGCTTCAGCTCAACAATTCTTTGAGCCAGAGCCAGCTCAGAAGCAATGGCGCCATGGAAGGAGATGCTGAGGCCAACTGGAAGTTGAAGATCGTCGAAGCTCAGGTTGGGTGTGTCAAATCATTCATCAATGAAGTTATTGAGCACTTCAACATCAAAGAGCGGCAAATCATTGAAGATTTCAGCATCTTGCTTGCTCTTGATCAATAGCTCCAGAGCATCATCACCAAGATCTTCATCACTTGAGAGATCAAGGGCATCATTGGCAGTCTTCAGTACAGCATCAGGAGTGAGAGCTGGACTGGGGTTGCGTGATGGCTTCCTCTTCAGCTGTCTGCTCTTGGAGATACGAGAGTGTTCCTCAGATTGCACACTTGGTGCAGGTGGATCAATGGCCAAAGGCTTCACTCTAGAAACCCTTGGTGGAGTAGTCTTCGAAGCCTTTGATTTCTTCTTCTGGGGCTTCGGCGTTGCAGGTGCTTCTTCAGAATCAGCATCTACTTCAGGCTGATCCACATCTGCCCCTTGAACCCTTATGTGACTGATGAGGCCTTCTAAGTTGTAGAAGGGCCCAACCAGATTTGGTTCAGCTTTGCGCGTGCCATCAGCGCGGGGCGCCGAGGGGCCTGGATTGAAGTCTAATCTCCAATGCTTCTTGTTCTCTTTGGCCGAGTTCTTGGCGTACTGAAGATTTCGCTTGAACAGATTGTCGTCGCGACACCAGAGAAGAGAGCTTGGATCAGCATCAGCAGGCTGAGGTCCTCTGACCATGCAAGGATAGAAACCTTGAGCAATGACTTCAGCACGAGTCTCGGGGGGAAGATTTTTATAAGTGATATCTCCCCATGGATGCTTGATGGCGTTCTTCTCAGCATACTCTTGGGTCACGAACCTATACTTGAACCACTGTTCAGCCCAGTATCTTCGAATACATTGGCTTAGAGTCTTCCTCTGATTATAATCCTCCTCAGGATCAGTCTTGTATATCTCAATGAGATCAGGAGGCAAATCAATAGAGGTGTTGCCACGGCGCTGTCTGCCACCTTTTCTTACTGTCTTGTCAGTTGCCATTTGCTTCAACCTAAAGGGCTTCAAACTGAATGGCTTCAAAACAGGCAAATGCTTCGGTCTGCTGGTCAGACAGGAACTATCTTCAGGAGAGTGAATGTGACGCTGTAAAAACTCTACAAACGAATGCAAACTATGAGAACCAAGGGATTCTCCCACGGACATGTACCTGTGACAGCATTAGAGATGCGAGGGAAGGGGAAGAGGTCATATGCATTCTCAGAAGTTTTGAAGATTAAAACAGTTTTGAAGACTTTGACCTCATAGCGCGAAGACATTCACTCATGTGAGTTGGTTCCAGATTTGTACAAATCCACGAATAGGTACAAGTGAGGAATCTAACTATAGTTGAAGCATATGTGAATGTACTAGGCAGGATATGAGATGCAGACATGATAGATCTATATATCTAAGTAGGCAGAAACTTCTTGTGGTAAAATAGATGAATCTTCATGGATCTAGAAGATGGTAAAAAGCAAGTTTTATTTACCACACGATGAACTGCTTAGACGGAGAGGAGTTGGATGCCCAGCAGTTCGGTCTTCCGTGCCCTAACTTGGCGACGGAGGACAACTACGGCGACGGCGGAGTAAAAGATGTCTGCGGCCGGCGTGAGGACAGCGTCGACAAAGTTGCGGCAGCGAAGCGCTTCGTCGCCGGCGTCGTCGAAAGCTAGCGGAGGCGCTAGGGTTGGTCGAGGTGGAGCGGTGGTGGAAGGAACTTTTGACCGTGATGGGACGTGCATTTATAGGCATGGGAGATGGCACAGCGTAATTCCTCAGGTGCCCCTGACGGTTCACGTACGAGTGACACGTGGCAGTCATGTAATGCATTGGGAGTTGTCCCACGATCCCACGTACACCACGACTGTCGGATTAGTCGTTCCGGCTTCTCCGGGTTTCAGGCATAACGGATGGAGCATTAAAGTCAGATTTAAAGTTTGTCTCCGTATCTTCTGCTGACAAGGACGCTGAGAAGATATTCGACAGTTTCAACAGAATGCATATGATTTGGACAGACAGAGTGTGAGATGAGAAAACATAGAGAGGTTAGGGTCCGATCACATTTACTTAGTTCAAAAGATTCAAATATGAAGACATAGCTATAAGTGAATGTTGTTGAGGACAGAACACAAATCTCTATATATATAGGTCCTATATGAAGACAAACCAAGTACGAAGACTTTGCAAATGTAACGCCACGAGAAACACTTCAAACAAGAATTTGGTGGTGGCGTTACCCACCGTATTGGAAGTATTAGACCCAGACACGGCGCACAATTATCGTGGCGCTCCGAAGTCAATTTCCATTTTAATGTATTCACACTTAGAATATAAGTCTTCATTGATTGAAGATATACTTTACTTTGTGTGTTGCACATATAAGTCTTGAATATGCATAAGTGTTAGGATGTGTGCCTGATTACAGGACATTTGAGGTTTCTAAGATATTTAGCTCACACCGCAACTTGCAAAACCTTTTCTCATCCAAGGGCTTTGTGAAGATATCTGCTAGTTGCTCTTCAGTGTTGACGTGTATGATATCAATATCTTCCTTCATAACATGATCTCTGAGAAAGTTATGACGAATTTCAATCTGCTTTGTCTTCGAGTGCTGAACTGGGTTTTTGGCAATCTTGATAGCGCTTTCATTATCACACTAGAGTGGCACATGCTTCAGATGGACTCCATAGTCCTTGAGTGTTTGCTTCATCCAAAGAAGTTGAGCGCAGCAAGATCCAGCAGCAATGTATTCAGATTCAGCAGTGGAGAGTGATACACAGTTCTGCTTCTTTGAAGACCCACAGACAAGTGATCGACCTAGAAAGTGACATGTGCCTGATGTGGACTTGCAATCAACTTTGTCACCAGCATAACCAGCATCTGAAAATCCAACTAGATCAAACTCTGAGCCCTTTGGATACCATAATCCTAGTGTTGGGGTGTAAGCCAAATATTGAAGTATTCGCTTCACAGCTAAGTGATGCGACTCCTTTGGTGCCGCTTGATATCGAGCACACATGCAAACACTAAGCATAATATCTGGCCTAGATGCACATAAATAAAGTAAAGAACCAATCATGGAGCGGTATACCTGTTGATCGAACTCTTTACCATTGGCGTCGGGACCCAGATGATGTTTAGCAGGCATTGGCGTCGAGTACCCTTTGCAGTCTTGCATTCCATACTTTTTCAAGCAATCTTTGAGGTACTTTTCTTGAGATATGAAGATGCCATTGCTTTGCTGACGAATTTGAAGACCAAGGAAGAATTTCAGCTCGCCCATCATGGACATTTGATATTGTTCTTGCATCATGTGACCAAACTCATCACTGTATTTCTTGTCCGTGCAGCCGAAGATAATGTCATCCACATACATTTGGCAGACAAATAGCTCATCATCATATGTCTTTGTAAAGAGTGTGGGGTCTAGGGATCCAGGTTTGAAGCCTTCGCTCTTCAGGAAGTCTTTGAGAGTGTCATACCAGGCACGAGGCGCTTGTTTGAGGCCATACAGTGCCTTGTTGAGCTTGTATACCATATCAGGACGTTTTGGGTCTTCAAAGCCAGGTGGTTGTGCAACATACACTTCTTCTTCAATTCTTCCATTGAGAAATGCACTCTTTACATCCATTTGATATAGAAGTATGTTGTGATGATTTGCATAGGCTAGAAGAATACGAATAGCTTCAAGTCTAGCCACAGGAGCAAATGTTTCATCGAAGTTAATCCCTTCAACTTGAGTGTATCCTTGAGCAACGAGACGAGCTTTGTTTCTGACCACTTGACCATGCTCATCTTGCTTGTTGCGATAGATCCATTTTGTGCCTATTATGTTGTGCTTGCGAGGATCAGGACGCTTGACAAGTTCCCATACATTGTTCAGCTCAAACTGTTGAAGCTCTTCTTGCATTGCTTGAATCCATTCAGGCTCCATAAAAGCTTCAGCAACTTTCTTGGGTTCAGATATTGAGACAAAAGCAAAGTGCCCACAGAAATTTGCAAGTTGTGTTGCTCTTGAGCGAGTGAGTGGACTAGGAGCATTTATGCTATCAATTATCTTCTCAACTTGTACTTCATTTGCAACACGAAGATGAGCTGGACGAAAATTTTGCTCTTGCTCTACATTGTCTTCATCAGGAGTGTTGTCTTCAGGCTGAGCATTCTTGTCAGGTTGATTTGGAGCAGAGATGATGAGTTCCTCATCAGGTTGCGCTTCAGAAGGCATGATCTCACCAGTTACCATTAGCTTGATAGATTCATTTGGTGAAGCTTCATCTAGCACATTTGGTAGGGACTCTCTTTGTGAACCATTTGTCTCATCAAATCGCACATCCATAGTTTCAACAATTTTATAGAGAAAAATGTTGAAGACTCTGTAGGAATGTGAATCCTTTCCATATCCGAGCATGAAGCCTTCGTGAGCTTTGGGTGAAAATTTTGACTTATGATGAGGATCCTTGATCCAGCACTTAGCTCCAAATACACTAAAGTAACTTACGTTAGGCTTCTTTCCAGTGAGGAGTTCATAGGATGTTTTCTTCACAAGCTTGTGAAGATAGACATGGTTGATGATATGGCATGCAGTGTCAATAGCTTCGGGCCAGAATCTTCTTGGTGTTTTGTATTCATCGAGCATCGTTCGAGCCATTTCAATTAGAGTTATGTTCTTGCGCTCAACGATCCCATTTTGCTGAGGTGTATACGGGGCTGAGAATTCATGAGTGATTCCCATTTCATCCAGATACAGATCGAGACCAGTGTTCTTGAATTCAGCGCCATTGTCACTTCTGATATGCTTGATCTTGATGCCATAGTTGTTCATGGCACGGTTGGCGAAGCGTCTGAAGACATCTTGCACTTCAGTCTTGTAGAGTATTATGTGCACCCATGTGTATCTTGAATAATCATTAACAATGACGAAGCCATAGAGACAGGCTGTGGTAGAGAATGTGGAGTAGTGAGTAGGGCCAAATAAGTCCATGTGAAGCAGCTCGAAGGGTTTGGATGTCGTCATGATTGTCTTCGAGGGGTGTTTGGCTCTAGTCATCTTCCCAACTTCACAGGCACCACATAGATGATCTTTCTTGAACTTGACTTCCTCGATGCCTATGACATGCTTCTTCTTTGCGAGAGTGTGCAAGTTCCTCATGCCAGCATGTCCTAGCCTCCGATGCCAGAGCCAGCACTCTGAAGCTTTTGCTAGAAGACATATGGCCATCTGCGGTCCTGCTGAAAAATCTACCATATACAGATCACCTTTTATGTATCCTTCAAATACTAGAGATTTGTCAGATTCCATTAGTACAATGCAACGAAATTTACCAAAGATCCCAATCATGTTTAAGTCACAAAGCATTGAGACAGACATTAAGTTGAAGCCAAGAGATTCAACAAGCATGACTTTATCCATGTGTTGATCTCTTGAGATTGCATCTCTACCTAGTCCCAACACTTTGCTTTTACCAGTATCAACAAATGTGATGTGACTCTTGTTGGATGGACGTAAAGTTGAGTACATGAGAAGATTCCGATCACCAGTCATATGATTTGTGCATCCACTATCCATAATCAATTCTGAAGACTTTGGTGTCACTCCCTACAATGCAGTTAGGAGGATAGGCTTCACCAAAAGCCATTATGAAGGATAAACATTGGATGCATAAGTGGATTATGAAAGCTTTAGATGAAAGTTTGGACTGATAAGATGTGCAGCAAATGATTTATGAATAGTATGAGCAGTAAGTCATTTTGGGCATTTGATCTTGTGCCCTACAAGTGTTTTAGGTCCCCAGCAATAGCATCCGAAGCCTTTGATTATAGGCTGGAGACCTTTCCCTACAAGAGAAAGTTAGTTCTTCTTAACCACCCACATTTTCAGGGGTGGCTTAGAAGCAGTGAGTCTAAGAGCAGCATCTGAGAATTTTGGCTTTGGAGCCCTAGCAAACAGTCTCGCAGGAGGAGAATAATACTCATAAGAATAGGCAGAAAAATTCTTTGATTTATGAATATATCGGTTTGAAGAAACACACTCATATTCATGGGTCTGAGTATGGTTTCCCTGCAAAACATTCGTGTTAGGGTGACTCAGATGAGTCCTTTGTCCAGGGCCGGTCCTGGTATATTGGGGGCCCGGGGCGAAACTAAAAGCGGGGCCCTTAATATAAACATTATAATAGTAATAATAATTAACGCATATAAAATGTTAGTACCAATAAACACTTATACGCGTCCAAAAGCAGTATTCATATCAAATTATTTGTACATATTACCTTATAATTTTCTTCACATATCTCATTGGAAAGTCACTTATGAGGGGGGCATGTCAATCTCATCTAATAATCTTCTTGATGCATAATATTACCAATCCATTTAATCCCTCTTCAGTCATTGTTGATCTTCAATAATTTCAACTTTGAAAAGCTTTGTCCAATCAATGTGATGGTAATAACATGCACAGTAAATAAGATGCAATAAGCAATGGAGTCAATAAGATAACAATCGACCTCTCTCACCTGCTCGAAATTCTCAATAGCAGACATTACGCCATATGACTCAAGGAATTTGATAGTTTTCAATTCAGAAATATAAGATCATATACCTCAGCTTAAGAAATAATCTCTTGCTTTAATATCATGATTGCCTCAATTTCCTGAATCATAAATATCAAAGTAAAAAGTAGATGTTCATAAACACTACGAGACTATACAGGTGCATCCAGTGAATTAGTTACATTCTGAGAGCCACTTACATTGCACTGATGTTAGTGTCAACATTTTCTTCATGCTTCTCAGAATCAGAATTCCCATTAGCTGTTTGTTCTTCCTTCCCTCAACTATGGCCAACTCATCATCTTGGCTCATCGACGCATCAATATTAATCTTAAAAAAATTGTCAATAGCTCCTCTCTCTGCGATTCTATGAAGACAACCACACGTTGGTTCCCTTTTTCTTTTCGCTACAAGATGAACTTTTTGAACATGATAACACATTGATGGAAATACAAAAAATAGATCAGATTACGGCTGAACAGCGCAGGAAGAAAATAAATTACATAATCTGCAGGGAATAGTAATTACATATACATTTTTTTGAATTAAGTAATTTCATATACATCATATACCTTGGATTGGTCGGATCGACGCCTCGATTGGATGGTCAGAGATGCGCGATGTGGATGTCTAGCACCAGGCGGTAGGGTGAGAGGTGAACGACGGTGCGCCAGATTGGATACTGGATACCGGACACCGGAGGTCCGGAGCCACTGGGAGATGCGCAGCAGCCTGCGGCGACGATTGGGAGTTTGGGCATGACGGCTCACGGGAATATCGCGCGATTAGAGGAAAACTGCGTGCTTTCGCTATACGTCCTTCCTCCGTTCCTCGGGCCTTTACTTGGGAGCTGATCAGTCGGGCCTTTACTAGAACCTAGCTACGGCCTTATGGGCCACCTACGTATTTGCATCCTGGGAGGGGGCCCCTTGATTATGGGGGCCCGGGGCGGCCGCCCCCCTGCCCCCCCTCAGGGCTGGCCCTGCCTTTGTCTGTATGAAGCCTTAGGACCACATGAAGCCTTAGGTCTGGGGTTTGTCTTCATCCCAGGAGGTGTCATGATAGTATTGGCTGGAAGCTTCTCAAGACAACCTTTGGGTACCCAGATCTTCTTCATAGGTGGACCATTCCTGCAGTTAGTACCAATATACCTGGCAAACACTTCCCCATTTTGATTCTTAAACAGTTTATAGTTTGCATCAAAGGATTCATCAATGATAATGGGATTAGCACTAGTGAAGCCAGATAAGGTAGATGGATCTACTGATGGTTCCTTTGCAGCAACCCATGTGGTTTTGGGATACTGCTCAGGCTTCCAGTATGAACCATCAACATTCATTTTCCTGTCGAACCCAACACCCTCTTTCCTTGGGTTTTGGTTCAGTATCTGCTTTTTGAGGACATCACATAGAGTCTGATGCCCTTTGAGGCTTTTGTACATCCCTGTTTCAAGCAAAGTCTTCAACCTAGCATTTTCATCAGCAATAGTAGTGGTTTCCTCGGTAGAGGGGTTAGTTACCACATCAGTAGTTGAAGACATTGCAACAGTAGCAGCAGTAGAACATTCAGCAACAGATGTAGCATTATCACGTTCAATACATTTTAGACATGGTGGTTCAAACTCTTCGTGAGTGGAGTTGATCAGTTGAGCGCGGAGTGACTCATTTTCCTTTTGAAGATCTTCATGAGCCGCTTTCACTTTCTCAAGTTCTCGTTTCCTTTGAATGTAATCGTGGGAAAGCTTTTCATGAGTTTTTGAAAGTGATTCATAAAGACCTTCAAGTTCCTGGTACTTAACATGAAGATTTTTTATGTCTTCAATTAAAGACTGAGAACGGGTCATTTCCGCGTCCAACAGGTCATCGCTTTTGTCTAACAGTTTTTGAATATGTTCCATGGCTTTCTGCTGTTCAGTGGCAATTTTAGCAAGTGTTTTGTAGCTAGGTTTTGATTCACAGTCAGAGTCATCTTCACTAGATGTTTGAAAGTAAGCATCGCGTGATTTTACCTGGGCACCGCGTGCCATGAAGCAAAAGGTGGGAGCAGAGTCATCGTCCTCATCATCGAGGTTGGGGACGGGGCCATTGTCTTCAGTGTTGAAGATGGACTTGCCCACGTAGGCAGTGGCCAACGCCAGACTAGCAGCACCAGAATCAGACTCCTCCTCCGACTCCACCTCCGCTTCTTTAGAAGCAGACTCTTCCTAAGAATCCATTTCCTTGCCAACAAATGCGCGAGCCTTGCCAGATGAATTCTTCTTGTGTGATGAATACTTTGATGAAGACTTTGAAGAAGACTTTGAGTATTTCTTCTTCTTCTTGTCATTAGAATCATATTTCTTGCTCTTCTTCTTCTTCTTCTCATTGTCCCACTGAGAACACTCAGAGATGTAATGGCCAGGTTTCTTGCACTTATGACATGTTCTCTTCCTGTAGTCATGAGTAGAAGCTTCATCATTTCTTGAGCTGGATCGTGAAGACTTTCTGAAGCCTTTCTTCCTAGAGAATTTCTGGAACTTATTCACAAGCATGGCAAGCTCCTTTCCAATGTCTTCAGGATCATCAGAACTGCAGTCAGATTCTTCTTCAGATGAAGAAATAGCTTTTGCCTTTAAGGCGCGAGATCGGCCATAGTTGGGACCATAGATGTCACGTTTCTCAGATAGCTGGAACTCATGTGTGTTGAGCCTCTCAAGTATATCAGACGGATCGAGAGTCTTGAAGTCAGGGCGTTCTTGAATCATCAGGGCAAGGATATCAAATGAGCTGTCGAGTGATCTCAGGAGGGCCTTGACGATTTCATGCTTGGTAATCTCAGTGGCGCCAAGTGCTTGAAGCTCATTTGTGATGTCTGTGAGACGATCAAAAGTGTGTTGGACATTCTCATTGTCATGTCTCTTGAAGTGATTGAAGAGATTGCGAAGGAAGTTGATCCTTTGATCTCTCTAGGTAGATACTCCTTCATTGACCTTTGAGAGCCAGTCCCAAACTATCTTTGACGTGTCCAGAGCACTTACACGGCCATACTGTCCTTTGGTCAGATGACCACAAATGATGTTCTTGGCCGTTGAATCCAATTGAACGAGCCTCTTGGCATCAGCAGGGGTGATACCTTCACCAGTCTTGGGAACGCCGTTCTTGACGACAAACCAGAGGTCCACGTCAATGGATTCAAGGTGCATGCGCATCTTGTTCTTCCAGTAGGGATATTCGGTGCCATCGAAGATGGGGCACGCAGCAGAGACTTTGATTATCCCTGCAGTCGACATAGCTAAAACTCCAGGTGGTTAAACCGAATCACACAGAACAAGGGAGTACCTTGCTCTGATACCAATTGAAAGTGCAGTATATCGACTAGAGGGGGGGTGAATAGGCGATTTTTATGAAATGCTTCAAAACATGATAGTTTCGAAGACAAACGATAAACTCAATCCTATTTGTATGCAGCGGAAAGTGGACTACAGTAGGTAAGCTATAGTCATGTATTCAATGAAGTGAAAGCACGAAGACTAATAACTGCTACTCCCTCCGTTCGGAATTACTTGTCTCGGAAATAGATGTATCTAGAACTAAAATACGTCTAGATACATCCATTTCTGCGACAAGTAATTCCGAACGGAGGGAGTAGGTAGTAGGGATCATAATGGAAGAAGGAATGAAGCCAATCACAACAAGTAGATACTTAGTGAAGACAATTAGATAAGACAAGCATGCAATGTCTTCACAACATAGAGCAGTAAGTAAAGGGAATGATAGGATAGAACCAGTAGCTCGGGGAAGACAGTGATTTGTTAGACCAGTTCTAGTTGCTATGACAACTGTACGTCTGGTTAGGGAGGCTCAGATTTAACTCAGAAGACCGTGTCTTCACCTTGTTCCCATTGAGCTAAGGACACCTTGTCCTCGCCCAATCACTCTGGTAAGTCTTCAAGGTAGACTTCCAAACCTTCACAGACTTCGTTCACCGGCAATCCACAACGACTCTTGGATGCTCAGAACGCGACGCCTAACCGGCTGGAGGAAACACAGTCCTCAAGTGTAATAAGTCTTCAGGTCACACAGAAAGAAAGACTTCAGTGATGCCTAACACTCTTTGGCTCTGGGTGTTTGGGCTTTGTCCTCGCAAGGATTTCTCTCTCAAATGCTTCGGAGGTGGGTTGCTCTCAAACGACAAAAGCCGTGCAGTAACTCTGAGCAGCCCCCAATTTATGGTGTAGGAGATGGGCTATTTATAGCCACTGGGCAACCCGACCTGATTTGTCCGAAGTGACCCTGGGTCACTAAGGAACTCACATGTGTTCCAACGGTCAGATTTCAAACACACACGGCAACTTTACTTGAGCTCCAAGTAAAGCTGACTCATCCGCCTCTGGATAAGATTTGCTCTCATAGTCTTCGCTCGAAGACATAGGATTTGGTTGAGCATCACTTCAATCACTCTGACTTATTTCACTTGGACCCCACTTAACAGTACGGTGGTTCCTATGACTCAACAAAGAAGAAAAGGAAACAACGAAACTTCTACGTCTTCGCTCTCCATAGTCTTCACACAATGTCTTCTCATGTCATAGTCTTCAATATGATTATCTTCATATACCACCACTGATATCAATGTCTTCAAACATTTTTAGGGGTCATCTCCGGTAGGTTAACCGAATCAATGAGGGACTACTACCTGTGTTATCCTACAATTCTCACAAACACATTAGTCCCTCAACCAGGTTTGTCGTCAATACTCCAAAACCAACTAGGGGTGGCACTAGATGCACTTACATTGTCCGCGAGCTTCTTGAGGACGGTGAACTTGTTGGTGGTGGCAACGATCATCCGGTCCAACTGAGAGTCGTAGTTGGCGTCGACGGCGGCCATCCACCAGCTCCAACACCGTCTGGGGACGATCCTCGGCACCATGCCACAGGCCGATGTCGTGGACCATCTGTCATTGCCGCTGGCCACTCACGCGCATCGCCGCCATGGGCCCGAAGTGAGCTCTTTTGCGCTTAGTGTAGGTGCTTAGGCAAATGCTTAGGTGCGTACGATGTGGTAGATGCATTGGAATGGAGGGGCACCTTTATATGAGGGCAAACTGCGTTGCATTCACATCGTGCAGCTTCTTTTCCCGGTCCTTCTCCCATTACTTCCCTCATGCATTAATTTAAGGAGGATGCATTGACCGTTCAACATTTCGGGAACCGCTACTCCCTCCCTCGTCTGCATTAAAGCCGTATCAAGAACTGCGCCGCCCGCTGTCAAATCGAATAGTACTGCGCCGCCCGCTACATGCCCGGCTGAACACGCCTCCTCACCTCCATCAAACCCCTCCTTTAAACCCGCATGCAAACCGCAAAACCTACTCCAGCCACACGTCCGTTCATGAGTGGGCCGGAATTAAATGCAACACCGGCCGAGCTCCTCCCGTCCACCCTCAGTTTAACCGAGGCCAGACGCCGGCCAAGCTCCTACCGTCCGTCCTCTATTTACACGAGGCCAGACAAACAGCGGGCAACAATTGCACCCCTCCGCCGCTCCCCCATCTCCTCCTTCACCATTTTCTCCACTCTTCCGATGGCTTCCGAGGAGCCGTTCTCCGGCATATTACCCGGTTGGGTGGCCCGCCGAGGCCTCCGGATATGGGCGAGGCCGCTCGATGCTTCACCAACCTCGCTTGGCCCGACGGAGCCAGTTGCCGCCCCAAGCAGGCGCGTGGTTCAGCATCTCGCCGCTTCAGTTCAACTCGATGAGGAGTGGCGAGTTGCTCCACGCCGACACGGCGACGAGCACACCGGTACGGGCGTCGTCGTTGCCGCATCGTACCGCGCCACCAGTGTCTGCGGTGTCGCGCCTCCCGTGTCTGTGGGCGCGACACCCATGCCTGCGGCAGCGCCATGCAGGCCGAGACAGAAGCCGGGTGCGTGGAGAGCGACGAGTCGATGGCCAGCTTCTCCATGTCCGCCACCATCATTGAGGAGAAGTAGAACACGGGAGGCCGCTGCCACTTGGATCCCATGAAGGCCACCACCGAGGCGACGACTGCGCATTCAGGTGGTTTCTTTGCTTCTTCGTCTCTTCCGAGGACCTTTGTCAACCCCGCAAAGTGTCTGAACGACATGAGGAAGACAAAGGGATCCACGGGCGGCCATTTAGATTATGTACTCCCTCTCCAACTGGCGTGAAATTTTTGTTCTAAGAATGGACAAATTGTATGTATCTATAACTAAAATAAGTCTAGATACATCCATTTCTAGGACAAGTATTTCTAGACGGAGGGATTATTAATTATACAAAGAGAGCTGGATTAGCACTGCTCAGTTCATGTAAATGTAATGAAATCCATCATGTTTATATGAAGATCCGGCTTTTTTATACGAAATCCTTCACGCTTATATGAAATCAGTCCGTGTTTGCACGAATTTCATCTGGTTGGTTAGAGTTGTGAAAATGTATGCCGCTGGCGTTTGATGTCGTCCTCCGCGGAAGGAAGCAGGAGGAAATTTGCCGGCTGCCGTTGGAGATGCTCTTATGCTGGAAATAATAGGGTGACATCCAATTCATTTGAGTTAATTGAGTGTATGATTGTCCCTCTATAAAAAGTTAATTGCATGTACAGTGTACACGTGACTTGTAGGGTGGCTACAGCTTCGTACAGAAAGTTAAAAAGAAACAAGTCCATCCTTAATCTTGTATTCTAAGTACTCTGTGGGTTCCACTATTGGTACAATAGCCAAAGAAGTATATATTAAATAAGTAATATATAATATAAAAATCTAAAGTTAAAGACAGAATTCGAACTCATGTCATCGCGTTGCGAGCATCCGGCCCTCACTAGTCCAGCACATTTTTTTGTAGACCATGCTGGAGATATATCTCCATGTCTACTCTTATACTCCATCCGTTCCTAAATATTTGTCTTTTTCAGATTTCAAATGGACTACCACATATGGATGTGTATGTAGACATATTTTAGAGTGTAGATTCATTCATTTTTCTCCATATGTAGTCACCTGTTGAAATGTCTAAAAAGACAAATATTTAGGAACGAAGGGAGTAGAAAACAGAGTTGGTGATGATGGTGTGCATGCCATCCTGCAATATAGGCCATCGGATTTATATCTAACGGATAGGAAGAAAACTATGGCAATTTTGCAAAAATATACCCACACCCCTCTCCACGTTCACAAATACGGCCTTCCCTCGTTCATCCTTTTCTCTCACAAGATAAACTATTCATACAAATGCATCTTGATGTTCCGTGCAACGCAGGGGCATCTAGCTAGTTTGTTTTAAAATAGTTACTGCGATAATTGGGTTGAAGTGATATATTTTGTGTCTGCCCCGAATGATTTCAGATTCAGTAGTAGTAACAAAGAAAAGGTTGCCTTGTTCATTAATAGAAAACAGGGTGAAAACTATCACATGTGGCCGGTACAAATGAGGCACACTGGGTTCAGCGTCATTGTCACTACAGCTGTGCGCCCGCGAGAAGTCTACATATTGAAGGGGCTCGAGGCACAGAGACACAATGTTCGAGAGAGAAACCAATTGACAGATTACGATCAGATCGAGTTGTCACCCTTCTGCTGTCATTGTTGGGTGGGGGGAGGGGAGGGAGAGAAAGACGTATCGAGAGTGTGCATGGTAGGCACAGAGGCACACGTAGTGATTGTGTGTGTGTGTGTTTGAAAGAGTAGTAGACAGATTACTATCAAGATCGAGGTGCCGCCCTACTCCTTCGGTGTCTGGTAGTGTGTGTGTGTTTGAGAGAGAAGCCAGTCGATAGATTAGTATCAACATCGAGGTGTCACCCTACTCCTTCGGTGTTGGGAAGTGTGTCTGTGTGTGGTTGTGTGGGTGTGGGTGTGTGTGTCGGGGG
>LR738709.1:98065018-98099721 GCA_902687465.1 Secale cereale
AGTGACACTTACATATCCCTACTCTTATAAAAAACAGAGTTGGTGATGATGGTGTTCCTGCAATCCTGCAATATAGGCTATCCGGTTTATACCCGACGGATAGGAAGGAAACTCTGGCAATTTTGCAAAAAGATACCCACACCCCTCTCCGCATTTCCAAATAAGGCATTCCCTCGTTCATCCTTTTCTCCCATAAGATAAACTACTCATACAAATGCATCTTGATGTTCGGTGCAACGCATGGGCATCTTGCTAGTAGGGGGAAGGAGTTTGTGTGACACATATCTAGCTATATTAAGGGATAGGTAGATAGCATTTGTGCGAGGCATACTTAAACATCACGAGGATAAACAAAATTGTGTGCATGCAAGTGCCAGAAAAAATGAAGCGAGAAACAAAAGGTGCTATGTTGGGAATCCCATTGTATGTATTCATATGGTTCCGGAACTCGAGTTAACCTTAGGCATATGTGTGAGAGACATTATTATACTTTGAGACATTAGTAGCTGTGGGTGGGCGGAATTAAAGGGGTGGGTGTGTTCGACTGAGAGAGCGTGTGTGTTTCTGTGTGAGATACTTATAGGACGGGGTAGAAAGATGAATTCTAACCTTGGCGGAGGGAGAGAAATACACAAAGTGCGCGTGTGTGATTCCGATACCCACAGGGAAATGAGATATGTATGCGTGTGAGATACATTGCACAATTCATTCACGTATCACTATCTAGCGATCGTGGACGTGCATCGCTTGAACATAAATCAATATCTACTTCGTATCGTGGCCAAAGGTACAATATCGATTCAACGGTATAAAGATTGGACAGTCACATATCACATTTTTTTTCTATTTAAATAAAACTTTTCAATTGTGTATGCCAAAGTTACAGTGATGTTTCTTCAAACAACCAATGTAGCTATCATGTACATGCACCATTGTTACTCTTGCATTCAAAATCATTAGTCTTGGATGATTTAAGGTTCTATTATGAAGTAATATATGTAATATTCATATATGAATTCAAAGGGTGCACATTTTATGAAATGGAGGCTATGTAATCATATGAGGTAACACTTGTAAGTAGCGGACTACAATATCCATTTCTTTTTCTGCGCCTCTACACTAACACGTCAATGCATTATGTTTAAAGTAAATAACCAATTGCACTAAATTATCCATTTACACGAGAAATACATAGGCTGAGCGTTTGATCCCTTTTTTGTGAACGCGCCACTACACCTGTACAATTGGCCGCGCCCGTGTGAACGTCCATGTTATCAGCGCATCATCCCGAGTTATTGTCTTTTTTATGGGGTGGACTTCACACCAGTTATTAACTGCTGACGCGTGCCCCATGTACACAGTCTCGCATGACCTTCCCGCTAGCACGGTCCAAAATTAGTTGAAACCGGATACGAATGATCCCGCGGGCGGAAAAATCTCCCGCCTCCTTCTAAAATTTCTGCCACCTTAGTCTTTAGCATGTGAAATTCCCCTTTTGTCCTTGGTGCACGGAGACCAACAGTTACAATACCGCTCGCATCTAAATAATATGTCAGGGCTGCTTTCGTAACTTCCGGTTCCCCCCATTACACAGCACCCCCATTTCCTCTCCCCCTCCCGCAAAAACGACTAACTCCACAGCACGAGAGCATCTCACATCACGTCGTTCGTACTTCATCGGCATTGCTCCCCTCCCCTCTCGAAACCCTAGACAGCTCATCCACCGACGTATCAGAGCCCATTCACTATCGGCGGCATCCACCTCACCGGATCTTCTTCTGCGGCCGCATCTACCCCTCCCACCTCCCCTAGAAACAAGTAGACTGCTCATCCACCACTGTACCACAGCCCATTCAGTGCCGGCCTTGTCCACGGCGCCAGATCTGCTTCGCTGGTACTCTCATCAACCGCAGTGCATCTGCAGCGGCTCATTCGTACTCCCCACCGGAGACGCTTCGTCCACACCCCCCGGAGCCGCCCCACCGACGTCCCGGTCGACAGCCTTTGTGTCACACCCTGATTTTCATGCCACAACACTTAAGCTAATAATCATGCTAAAATGTGGTTCGACAAAAACTTTTGAGTGTTTTTGACCTTGCTTGATTGGTTTTCTGTTTGCTGTTTGCAAGTGCTCTAAAAATCAAATAAATCATCCAACTCTTATACTTCATCTCCTTGATCCAAAACCTTTTCCCAATGATCATGCCATGTGTATAGAATAGTATAGTATTTTATTATAAAAATAATTTGGCCAAATAGTATTTTCTAAAATTAGTTTTCCAAAAAACCCCTGAATTGAGGCTTGTACTGCAAGTACTTTATTCGGGGTGTCAAAAATCTTTCAAAGAGTATATTTGAATCCTATTAGCTATAGGACTCCCATAAACCACAAAATTATAATTTTAAAAGTTATTTTTACATTTTATTTAAAGGCTTTTTCTTTAGGCCAGAAATGGTCTCTAATAGGTTAAAATTATTTAACTGTTTCAAAAATATTTGTCGAAATTCAGGGAAGCTCATAGGACATATATTGTCCATATATAAGAGTTTCAACACATGGTCATGTTCAAAATATTGGACAAATCCATCAAAAACCCTTTCTGGATATTTCAAGCTTTTGAATATTTACAAAGGAAATATTCCTTAACAATTCCAGGAAAATTCTATCATGTCAAATATGACATATTTGATGGTCTTACAAAGCCTCATGCCTTGAAGATCAAGAAAACATCATCAAATCCCCTCAAAACCATTTCTGCCCATTTTGAAGTTTGAGCAACTTTACATTGCCAAACTTGTCCAAATGCTCTCAAACTTGGTGCACATGCTAAATGGGTCTAATTACGCATGTATACCAAATGGCACAAGTGTTGGAGGAGGATAACTTGATCAAAGTGCCCCAAAACCCTTTCTGACCAGATCCAAATTTGAACAACTCTACATTACCAACTTTTTACTTGTGGCCTCAAAATTTGTGGACATGCTCACAACCCCAAATGTTGACACTACACCAAGTGGTGCATCAAGGAGGGATGATTTGCATGGCTAAATCTTGGAAAAGTCATGTCTTTTGATTTCTAGGGTTTACCAAAGTTACATGGGCCACTTTCTTCAAATGAGCTCACACTTGGTGGAATACCCTATTTCTATATGCCATTTGATCCTGTTAAGTCTCATGTCAATTGAAGATCATTTGCTTGCCCAAAACCACATCAAACACCTTTTGGCACCTTGTCAAAATCACCATTTGGTCCACTTCCACTACTCCCCCTTGTCTCAAGTTTTTACCACAACTGCTCCTAGTCACCCTCTACCTCCAAGAACTCCTTCTCCTCCTCAGATCAATGATTGAGGGGGGGGTGGGGTAAAAACCCATTTTACTCTGCTGGACAGCCCTATTCTCACTATCCCTCTACCTCTCTCCCCTCCCAATGGGTCACCAGGGCATCCAAGGCTGAATCCCCTTTGTTTACACCTCCCAGAACCCCCCAGACAAAGTGACCGCGCCCTACAAGCCAAAGGCATGCTCTGGCATGCAATTGGCGTGCTCCAAAGCATGCTACAGTGCACACCCGCACTGTAGCCACCCCCAATCCGCAGTGCCTGGCCACCTCGGGCCTCCCCCTTGCGCCAGTCGAGGTGCCTCGACGTCCGGGACACGACACGCTGTCGGCCCTCTCCTCCTTCCCCCTCTTGCTGCTACTCTCACACGCGCGCCGGCCGACCGCGAGCTCCAGTGAGTAGCTTCACACGCGCGAGCTCTCTGGATCCTTCCCCACTCCATCTCTCCCCTTCCATGGGCGTAGACCTCATCCACGGACAGCCCCGACTCGCTCGCGTGTGCCTGCACGGCCTTTGGCCTCGCCCATGACCTCGCTGGCGCATGAGGTCACGATGGACCGGTGCCCGGCTATATAAGCATGCCCCGGGCCTCTCTACTGGCATCCATCTCATTCCCACACCCCCAAGAGCACGCCAGCACCCCCTAGTCGCCCTCGAAGGGCCTCTGTGCACGGGATCGACCGGAGCTCCGCCGCCACGGGCGACCGGTGATCTCACGGTATAGCCTCCCTCCGCCCCAGCTCTTGCTCGATCTGGAACCACCGGGCCTCACTGACCCATTCCCCACCTTCTCCCGCTCTTGTTGCAGCCCGGAACGAGCAAACCAGGTCCCTACCGATGCTCCGCCGTCGTTCCACCTCGCCGCCGACGAACCAGGCTCCTCCGGCGGCCAACTCCTGTACCACCAGAACCGCGACTCCACCCTGAGCATGCCCGTGCCCTTGGATCTCCTTGCCGTGAACCACATCGCCGCCGGTGAGCTTGCCGCTTCCCTGGTCGTGAGGTTGAAGATGACAGGCAGGCCCCACTTGTCATCCTCGCCTCTTTCTCCCTCCCTTCTTTGTCCCTGACTGTCGGGCCCCAGCCGTCCGGTTTGAACGTGCGTGCACGCGCGCACCGGTTCGCCTAGGCTGGCGTGGCTCTAGGCCGGCCCAGCTGCAGACTAAATTGGCCGGCAAAATCTGGCCAATTCTTTTTCTTTTTCTTTTTCCAATGGGATTCAAAAATCCATAAGTAATTCATATCAAGTTCAAATTTTATGATTCCAATTTCTGGTGACTCAGTAAATCATGCTCTGTTTAATTGGAAGTAATGAACATTTTTACTATGTCATGTTTCCACTAATCTATTAAACATGCCATTTATTCAAATTTGTCAACTTCAAAACTCCATATTATATTCATTTTAACTCCAAATCAGTAAAACCAATTTCTAAATGTTTCTAAAATCATGCCTGATTTAATGGGTACTTTTACTCATTTTTATAAAAAGGCATTCTGTAGACAACTAGCAAATCCCCTTATATCCATCATATTGAAATATTCCAAACTATCCATTGATCCAATGCCAATGAAACCACCTTGGTCATTTTTCATATGACCAGAGGTATCCTAGAAAAGTCTAACTCCTATTTTTAGAGCACTTTTATTTTTGCCTTGTTGTGTTGCTTATTGTGATTTGTTTCCGGCGTTAGTTAACGAAGTAGACGGTGTACTTGGAGAGGGACTAGAGGATTTGAAGACCCCAAGGACTTGGTTAAGACAGGCAAGCAACCCTTTGACCATGACACCCCTCTTGTTCATCAGTACCCTTTTTCCGATTACATGATGATGAAATATGACGATGGTGAACTTGTTGGGAACCACCACATGGTGCATACCCCTACTCATAACTCTACCTTGTGCATAGATGCAATGTCAAAAGATTAGTTGTTGATGCATAATGTTGCATGTGTACCATGAACTCTTCGTGGTTGCATTCTTTCGAAAACCCCATCGGGTGCCCCTAATGCCCGAGGGTGATTTTGAATTAAGGCCACCACTTGAGGAAGAAGTGATGTACCAAAGAGAGCTTTTCGTGTGTGGGTAAAATGATGGATTAGATTTATGTGTGATTACCGTCCCAACCAAACATGTGCAACCACTCTACCCCTTTATGGGATGGGGCATTATTGATTACTTATGCTGATACTAGCATGGTGCCCACATTACTAGTGACGGGGGAGACTTGAGGTCACTCCCGGGACGGGGTCGTGCTTGGATAGGCGGCCATGACTGTTTTCACAGGGCACTGGACACACCATTGGTCCCTTTGTGTATGCGTGACAATGTAAAAAGGGCAAAGTCGCACGATCTTTATTGGTACATGAGGGCTGTGCACCAACGAGTGGACCCTATGTTAGTGTCGTCTAGGGAAAGGTAATCATCGGGTGCTTCCCCCGAGTACTTGAGGTACTGCGGGATCGTGGATGACACGAAAGCTTCCCGGATCTTATGGGTAAAGTGCGCAACATCTGCAGAGTGTAAAACTATTCGAATAGCCGTGTCCACGGTCATGGATAGTTGGGAGGTGCTACTTAAAATATGTCCAGAATTTTACAATCTTGATGAATACAAGTGTGTGTGTATTGAGTCAAGGTGGTGACTTGACGCGTTGAAAGAACCAGTAATGATTTGAACTCTATTTATGTTGATATCTGTAACCTATCCTTGAGGTTACCCAAGTACATTGATGCATGTCTCGCACAAAGGTAGAATATCTTATCTAGCTTGTAGCTAGGTTGCTTATTTGTTGTACAACTTGCATTGTTACCTTGAACCAAATCATGGGTTGCTTGCGAGTACATTCAAAGTACTCATTGGCTTGCCACTGGTTATTTAATTGGCCAGGCATGGAGGAGCAGGAATTTGAAGAAGAATTCTATGGAGACAAACATGCGAACTAGGACGCTTTCCTAGTCAGAATGCATGTAGGGTTAAGGTACATGGAATGGGTTCTACTTATCTACGAAGACTTCCGCTATTCGAGCTTATTTGCTATTCAGCCCGTGAGGCTTTATCTATGTAAGACTTGGCCATAATGGTCATAATTTGTGTAAGACGGTATGTATGGATGTAAGACTCTTGTTATTCAGCTTCTGTGTGTTCAGTAAGCATTGATCTCTGGGATCACTGTACATGTGCATTCGGTGATCTCGACTTATAAGTCGGGGTCCCCACACTCTGATCCTCTTCGCCGACACCTTCCTCAACCCTACCGGAGCCGCTTCACCGACAACATCGTCAACCCCACTGGAGTAGCTTCGCCTATAGCATTTTCAACCCTACCAGGGCCGCTTTGCCAACTCACAAGTCCACAGCCTCAGATCCGCTTCCTCGCACCCTCATCCAACCTACCGGAGCAGCTTCTAACGCTCCGTCCACGGTCGCAGATCCGCATCGTCGACACCATCCTTAACCCAACCACTGGAGCATCTTGACCTACACCCTCGTCCACGACCACAGATCCGCTTCACCCACACCGTAGTCCACCCTACCGGAGCCGCTCCACAAACACCCTACTCGACGGTTCTAGATCTCCTTACCGGACCCCGACAGCCAGCGCAGCATCATCACCCTTGACATTTCTAACCTGATTCCCACCGTCTGGCAAGATGCCAAGCACCCGCCACGGCCTAGGTACTTGTCACCTTTAAACCCGTCCAGCATCACCTGCCCGATGTACTTCAAATATACTAATAGGTCGCTGTTACCTGTTATGCAGCTGGCAAAAACTACAAGGACGATGTTTCTTCTGGATCTAATAGCTTGGCCAACCAAGATCCTGGACCGAGGCATTGCTATGATCTTGTAAGCCTGTCTCGCTCTCTTGTATTGTTCTATGCCTACCAGCATGCTTTGCTAGGATTTTCGACCAGTAATCCCTTTGTGCAGACAATGATTTCTACTACAGGCTGCTAAACTAGATATGTAGATGTCATACATGATACTGCCTCGTACCTTCGTTCCTAAATATAAGTCTTTCTAGAGATTCCACTATAGGCTACATACGGAGCAAAATGAGTGAATCTATACTCGAAAATGCATATATATACATCTGTATGTGGTCCATACTGGAATCTCTACATAGACATATATTTAGGAACAGAGGCAGTACATTACACAAAATCGTAGGTGGCATGTAGGAATTCCAGTACACTACATTAGGCTCCCTTAGAGTGCCTGCTAGTCCAGCACACAGAGTCATTGCTAGTTTATGCTATGCACACAATCATTAATTGGTGGTTTAAATATGCGCAAGGGATATGCAATGTGTTATCATGTAGAGATGTCTGAAATTAGCCGTGTCAACTTGCAGGTAGGGTTACACAATGAAAAAGTACAAGATGTATGTGGCAATTTCATGGAACATCGCAAAAAAAAGAGAGCCAGCAGTGAGCCTATACAGTGTGCTATGGTACATCACTCCTCCATTGCAATCATCATGACATGTTATTTGTATGTCAGTTCTATTGGCCAAGTTTCTTAGGGACGGTTATTACGAGTTATCCTAAGAAAATAAGCACCTGTGAATAGAAGCTCCATGTAATAAGCCAACCAGTTTTTTCATTGCGTTTTCAGCTTATCTTTGGTATGATCAGTGAAAAGTCTAGATTGCATTATATTTTTCATTTTGCTGCCCATATGAAAATTAATTTGACTTGCAAACATCACAAATTGAACCCAGTGCAGTAATTAATATGATAGGAAAATAGACCATCACTATTTGCTCAAAATGCAAATACAAAGATACCATCTACTTGGCACAATCTACTTTGGTCAATGTTTTCCATAGAGATGCCATTGCCTAATTTAAACTAAAACACATGACCATCATTGTTTGCTTTGATTACTTGTTGTTCTTGACCTAACACTCTAACAGAGCTTGTCAATGATTTAAACACTAAGGGCTGGTGTAGTGGGGCCTTTTCTAACTCATAGGTGACATAAAGGTTTGGCTGTACACTAAACTAGGCTCTCCAAGAGTACCTCGAGATCCAGTTCGAAGGTATGCCTAGTTTTTACATAGTGCAGACATAGTATATGCTCATTTCATTGTGTGCAAGTGCAAGAGATGCGGCATGTTTCATTATGTGGTGTTGTTTTGTTATAATCTCATCCTTTTGTGTTCACAGACTGGAAAGTATGCATATTTATCTTTCAAGGAGACGAGTAACTAGTTTGTGTCACCTTGCAGAGGGGGTGCAATGAAGATAAGATTGAGGATTTCCATGTACAAGATGTTAGGAAGGAGCCTTGCAAGAGAAGTAGGAGCTGCACTGAGCCTCTTCAACCTATTAAGGTAAGTCATTGTATCCAACTCAACAGTTCAATTCCGTGTTTGTTTCAGGCATAGTTAATTTGCTCTTTTCAATTGCTTTATTTGTCCTCATTTAATGAGATGCCCAAAGAATGATGCATGATGTTGGGTACTTGTATAACTACTAGGTGACATAATTAAAGGCCTTACCATTTAATTACTCTGCCGAAGTGTGCCTGAAGCTTTGAAGTTTATTAACCAACAATTATTGAATGAGGCTCACAATCTAGTTTATACTAGGCTAATGATTGCATAGTTTTGCTTGCTTTAGTATGTTTGTATGAAATCCTTTGTTGTTCATTATGCTCCCTAAGACTTTAATTGAGCTGCAGAATGGCCAACTGCTTGCTTACTTCTACGAAACGTGTTGTCTAAATTTGTAACTTGTCTGTGTTTTGGATTGCGCCCCAACATCATGCTCCTCCGGTGAGCTAAGAGAGATTTCTGTATGCAGGTTGCACAGACTACCTTTTTTTAATTTTTAAAATATCACCTGCTTATGCTTCATGACATGTAACATTATTGTTAGTCCTGTTTTGCCATGTACAAAATAGTCTGTCTTGCTCGCTTCACTGTTGTAACTATATTTTTTCCCTAGTCATGTGTACTTACAGAAACATTTCAGGATGAAGTGACATCAACACAAAGATCTGCGAGCAGTGCAGCATGGCCGTTACCGAATGATTATGGATTGGAATTAGAATGTGCTGATGTTCTCGAGCATCAACCAGAGGTGGCAAGACAACGTGTACATGATTCTGAATGTACAATCAACAAGTTGAGACTGGACATGCATGTATTAGATGTAGGAGTCAAAAAATGAAACAACACACTGAGGTAACAAAGAAGGAATTGGAGATTTTGCAGACTGAAATTTGTGCTATCTAAATCCGGCCAATCCTATTTTCTGAAGAGATTATAGTTCAAATGGTAAGTTATGTTGATGCGCGTCCATGATGTATGAGCTGTATTTGCCCAGTGTATGTAATTTGTTGTTTGTGTATGCTTTATTATGACTGGTGCCGAACCATAATTCCAAGTGGGTATAATCGGCTATAATTTCTTTATTGTATAGTGTAGGATTATTCTACGTTTCTATGCCTTAGTCTCTTTATTGTATAAGTATGTTTTTTAGAGGTGATAGTATAGAGTAGGATAATTCTTTGAATATGCTATATCGTTCAAACGGGGGCCAACTCTCCCAAACGGTGTAGTGACCATGGCCCTCCACAGGCCGTACGATCCATTGGCCATCTACGGGACGGACGATCCATGGCCTTCTATGGCCGTCGGATTCGTGGGCCTTCTATGGGCTGTCGGATCCGTGGGCCTTCTATCGGCTGTCAGATCCATGGGCCTTCTATGGGCCAGCGGATCCATGGGCCTTCTATGGGTTGTTGGGTCAATGGGCCTTCTATGGGTCGTCGGGTCAATGGGCCATCTACGTCCCGTAGGATCCATGGGCCTTCTACGGATCGTCTCATCTATGGGCCTTGTACGTGCCGTATAAGGGGCCGTAAACAGGCTAGAGTGGAAATCGTATGTTTTATTGGCTGACCATAACGGGCCGTTAATAGGCCATATTTGTTGATGCTATGAAAATGGCCCAACGTATTAACGGGCCACAAACGGGTCGACTGTAACCATAGGATGAATTTGGCCCACAAGCAGAAAATGATAGTAACGGGCCGAAAGTAAATGAATGCTGGAAATGAGCCCAAGAATAAATGGGCCCTGAGAAGGCCGAAAGATAACATGGGCTGGAAATAGCCCAACGGAATAATGGGTCGTTAATGGGTATAAAGTGATACACTGTTCATTACGGGCCAGTTTTACCACGGGCCGTTGATGGGCCGAGTGTTACTAAGGGCCTCATATGGGCCAAAAGACGTCATGGGACATACATGGGCCGGAAGTTAAAACGGGCTGGAATTATATTGGACGGCCCATACGACGCTACTGGGCCTAATTCGGATAGGCCGTAAACGAGCCCTGGGTTAGCGGACTGTAAATGGGCTATATGCGAACAGGCCATTAACAGGCTTGCCGTGGACCGGGCCGCCACCTTTTGACCAAGTCAAACGAGTCGGCCTTTTCATAGGAATGGGCCTCTGTTGGGCCGTGCCACATGTCGGCGTATCATAAACGCTTTGGGTCCAATGAGTAGATGACGCTACTGGGCCTAATATGGATAGGCTGTAAACGGGCCTTGGGTTAACGGGCTGTAAATGGGCTATATGCGAACATGCCGTTAACAGGCTTGCCGTGGGCCGGCCGCCACCTTTTAACCAAGTCAAACGGGCTGGCCTCTTCACAGTAATGGGCCTCTGTTGGGCCGTGCCACGTGTCGACGTATCATAGGCGCTTTGGGTCCAATGAGTGGATGACATCTGTCCAAACAGTGAGCCGACACGTGTTTCCTCCAGCCAATGATGATTTTACACGTGGAAAATCCCCATTGGTCAGGGCTGTTAACGGGTTATCGGATCCAAAACCGGACCCGATAGCTTAACGGCGTTCCGTTGCGGTGGATGCCACGTGTCGGTCACCCTTGACGAAAGCACTTCTGTGACGCGCGATTTATCGTCATGGAAGTGGACACTTCCGTGATGATAATTTTGGTAATGTCATGGAACACTTCTACGACAGCATAGGTATGACTCTCTTGATTCTGTCATAAATTTGTCATGGATGTACATGCATGACACAAAACGTGACCTACTGTGACAAACACGTATCATCACGGAAGTGTACTTTTTTGTAGTGCCACAACCCGCAGACCCGGGTTCGAATCCCCTTTGGGCAGTGGATTAAGCCCATATTTTTGCCTATGTCCAACTGACACCCAGGCCCCACCTGGAATACACTGCACGCGCACACACCCACTCTCGCACCCACTTTTCCACCTCAGCACCCCCTGGACCCACTAGTCAGTGACTGTGCCTAGTCCAGGTCGGGTCAGAGTTGTTTTAGTTCTTTTCTGTTTTGTTTTTATTTCAGATTTTGATTGCATTTTGAAATCTTCATATCTTTTAAACTATGCATCTGTTCAAAATGATTTAGATATGGAAACTGCTTAGTTTTTAGTGTAGATTATTAATATGCATTTTGTTGTCATGTTAAAAACATTTAAAATGTTGTTTGAATATATTTTGTAAATAACATGTCACTACAAGAGATCAAGCCTACTATGACGAGCTAAAAATGTCATTGAATAGCTAATAACGTCACACATTACCCCTAAGTGACATTTTATGAGCGTCACAAGCATCGTCACGGAATCCCCGTCATAGATTACTCCTAGTGACGGCGCGCGCAAGAAAGTGTCACCGAAAATGGGAACTTCGGTGACGTTTTCTAGAAAGTCAAGACCTTGCTATTTCTGTGACGATCAATTAATGTCACATGCTAAAAGCAAGTACGGCATAATCTACCATATTCAGCGACAAAGTAATGTCATGACTTGCTGCCATGTCAACACCAACCAAACTATCCCACGACTACAAAACGTATTTGACAAACCTAATCATATTATAAATTCAATCATCTCAGCCAAATCATCCTTTAAATAACAGTAGAAAACAACATTGATTCACAAGTTTGACAATCATTACAATATACAAGTTGGAAACTAATATCTAGATAATGATAAATAAAGGCCAAGTGTTGTCCCGATGATTGTTATGCATCATTCAACAAGTATCTTCCATCACAAAAGGATAACTTTCATGCACCATCAGGTTTGGTCAAGGACTACTAAGTTTCTTGAGCCCTTGATTGAGAGTCAGGTTCTCAATTTCTTGTTGCTTATTTCCCCAGGCTTCACTCTTGTCTTGCTGGCTCTTCACAACTTCAAATTTTCTTGATTCTTCCTCTCCATCTCTTCAAGTGCTCTATCTTGTGATTCAAGTCTTGCATCTAACTCCTCCCGGTGCCTATAAATTGATGAAACACAACAGTGGTGCATGCTTATTAGATGAAAACAGACAAAATAACATGGTACAAGAGTATTAAACTATGATTCAGAAATAGTAAATGCAATAACAAGTTATAATGATTAAAGAACATGCATAAGGAAGAGCAAGAGTTCATCTATCAATCTTGAAACGCAGCAGGCTTCATCAATAAGATAACAAGTCAATAACGCAATTGCACTGTGCACACAAAACCAGAACAGGAACAAAAAGAGAAAAACATAGAAGTACATGTCATTTGCATTTCTTGCCTATGTACTATTCAATTCCTTCTTGTAGCTTAAATATGTGAAGCATACCTCCAAGACCTCTCGGATTTGTGTATTTGGCATGGTAGAATGTTCCGGTGCCTGTGTAAAACAAGTCAAAGAAAAACAAGATTGTGAATCAACATTTGACTTGTGAAAATCAGCACTCGTTCAAATAGGTAGGTCCGCTTTACGTATTCGAGTTGCCACCTCTTCATCTTTCAAATATGTATTTAATCAGGAGATAAGCATTTTAGCTTCTACGAAGCGATTGCTTGGTGTTCTTGAAGGAGAATAGTACTGTCAAACCTATATGTCGTTTTTATCGTAATGATAGATAATGGCTCAATAAATAACAAACAATATGGATGACAAAAGGATCAAATTTGAGTTTATTTGTTCACGCGTAAAAGGTAAACATTATTGGAAGGAAAGGTAAAATCGATGCATAGTTTGTAGAAACCTATATGACAAGGCCATTCTATATACCCCCCCCCCAAATGTTCACCAACTTGTATTATTTGATGCCTAACAAATCTTTAATGTTCAGACTAACCTTAACTATACGGCTCAGCGTGAGCGGTAAGCTATCTCAAAACATATCAACAAAAAAAAACAAAGACTGGCCTTGACTTTTAGGAAAAGACCTTCTGCACTTCATTTCAATTAGATAATTTACGGTCATGTGCATTAGCATGCACTTAGCATAATCTGTCCAACTGAATGCGGTAATTTTGACCATGTTAGATTGGCAAAATGTAGAAATAGGTCTATAATGTGAATACTGAGTAGTAAAAACTAAAACAGTCAGACAAAATCCTATTTCAGGTTATAACAAGAGAGTAACAAAAAAAAAAGCAAAGGTCTTCTAAAAAAATTGCATGAGTTCTTCACAACCAATACTATCTGCTTGGTACAGTACAATTACTAAATGTTTGGAAGAGTGAAGGAATAACATCTACATACATAACATTGTTATTAGTACAGGGTGTCATGTCACATACTCACATATAATTGATATGGGCTAAGAGACTAACTGAAAAAAATCAGTGCAATAAAAGAAAGGCAATGTAAAGTTGTTTCCATGATCGCAATGAATCACATCTTCATCTTTGATCTAGCTTACCTAGATCTTCTAGTTTAAATACCTGAGTGCATGCCTCGCAACCTGCAAAGAGGACCTCCACTACTTACATGGGAAAGGGTAAAACGCTACCCAGAATTCAGTTTTTGGCTCAACAGATGGAATTTTTAGAAAATACCTAGAGTACAAAAAAGTGAAAGTTATACGGAGCAGAAAGGAAACAATCTGCGCCCACCACCATCCTTAGCCAGAGCCTTGCGCTCCACCTCCACGGCGACGGCGAACAACAAGTCGCGTGCATACGACTCCATGCTGCCGTCATCAGAGTCATCAGTCATAGCCTCCTGCTCCCAGCCGTTGGCGACCTGAAGAAGATCCCGTGGTCGTGGGAGCCGGACATGGAGGAAACTGTGGCGGTGCCGACGCTACGGAAGGGTCGACGCGGGAGCCTCTGTCTACGGTCGGCGAGGATGAGGCAAGATATGAATGTCACCTGTACAGGCTGGCGACTTCGATGTCTGAGATATCGGCCGACCAGGTGTGGCGACTGGTCCTTGCGGGGAGCGAACGAGGCGGTCGAGGCTTGAGGGAGCGCGGCGAGCAGCCGTGCGGGAGAAGGCGCGGGGCACTGGCGCTGGCGCTCGAGAACGCGGCAGCGGCTATAGGCAGGGTGCGCTGCCGGGATCCTCCAATCTCGCCTCGCAGTTGTGGGGGAGAGGGGGTGGGGAGATAAGGTAGAGAAATCGGGCGAGGTAATTTAGCGCTGCTGAAAAAAAAGCGAGAAATAATTGCGTGGGTGACTGACACATGGGGACACTGAGGGAATGGGCAAAAAATTAGAAACACCGAAGTCAAAGTATTTTTAGTGGAGGGAAGGTTTTATTTTCTGTATAAACACAATTTATTATAATTAGCATAATTTAAAAGAAATAGCAAATTATCAAAAAAATGTTGAAAAACATTACGATGACGCTCGGCGCCGGTCCTGCAAATTGACCACCTTGCCAACCTTGCATATCAACAATCTCACCAACCACACAATCAATATCGAGTGGACAAATTCACTTACAAAACATCAACCGGACGATTCGAGAAAGTGATCGTTAGGGTGTTTTCAAGCGGTTACATTGCTACAAAAAAAATAGTGCAAACCAGTATGAGAACACTAAAATAAGTTCATGTTGATTTTTTTCATATATAGTGAGGAGTAACATGGGTTAGATATGATTGTACGGTGCATACACGACATCCATATATTTCTATTTCAAGATGGTTTACTAGTAATAGAATGATGTTTTTGAATATATCCAAATTGCCATATAGCTCGAGGAACATATTGGGTCATCCACGCCTCTTAAACAAATTACTAACTTGCTACTATAGGTCGTATAGGTGTTACACCATTAAAAATAAGTTAGCCCATAATTTTATCAATAGGTGAACCATGGGTCATCCACTGCACTAGTTATTGAGCGGTAGGAGACATTATGTGCTAACTTATTTTTAATGGTGTAACACCTATACGACCTATAGTACATCGGCTATATAACTAGTGTAGCGGCTATGATGGGTCCTACTGGTACCCGTTATATGACGAAGAAAGAGAGTCACACATTCGCAATAATATGAGACACTAGTAAGATCATCACGGAAATTAGCAAAACGTCATAGAAATTGGTATCCCAATGGCCCTGAGTGCCCTAGTTAATTCAATGACATCAACCGTCACCGATTTGCGGTAAGCAATGACACGACCTCCAAGACGTCACACATTAGGTATTTCTGCGACGTTGTCAACCACCGTCACAAGGATTTTCGTCATAGTATGTCAATTTTCTTGTAGTGTGTTCAAATTGGTTTAATTCATAACTAAAGAACCGTAGCTCCAAATTTAACAAACTTTATATGTAGATGGGTTGGAAAAATGTGTAGAATAACATGGCTTTGTTACTTTGCATATTTAACAACTCTAAAATATGGTTTCATCGGGTCAGCCCCAAATATGTTATATGCACATGGGATTTCCTGGAATTGTTGTTTGTTTTCCGGCCCATTCAAAATTCTTGCATGTTGTTGTTGGTTTTGTGATGCACTACTTACCATGCTAAGCAACATTTAAACTTGTTGGGTGCTTGGATAGCTCAAACTAAATAACCACATGAGTGGCTATGTTGCTCTTGCATCCTTTTGCATATTGTGATCACTTAAATGAATTGTGTTTTTGCATAATACCATGCCACATGTTGCACTCATCATGTTCCTTTGTAATGCATCATATCCTGCCCATGCTCATATGCATCATGCCTTGCATCATGTGAACGAGCATTGCATCATGATTGATTGTGTTCCGGTGTTTGTATTCTTGTGTTGGTTAGAGCTTGTTGACGATTCGGAGTTCGAGGTTCCTGTCGAGACTGAGTTTGAGGAGCAAAGTTACGATCCCACCGAGAACTTAACAGGCAAGATGACCATTCCCCGATATCACTTCTATCTTTTCCTTGCTAGTTGTCTCGCTCTATAGTTATGCCTCGATGCCTATTCTTGTCTTGTCAGCCTCCTATGTTGCCATGAAACACAATAACCGCCTTCCTAGCAAACCGTTGATTGGCTAAGTACGCTTTTGCTCAGCCCCTCTTATAGTGTTGCTAGTTGCAGGTGAAGTTTGAAGATTGTTCCATGTTTGAACTTCTTTATTGGGTTAACACAAATATATCTTAATTTAATTAATGCACATATATATTGGTAATGGGTGTAAGGCTTGGCCTTCTGCTTGGTGTTTTGTTCCACTCATGCCACCTTAGGACCCGATAAACCGGTGTTATGTTCCTTGATTTTGCGTTCCTAACACGGTTGGGGTTTATGGGCCCCCTTGATAATTCACATTGCTTAAAGCTTTTCCAGCAAGGCCCAACCTTGGTTTTACCATTTGCCCAATAACTAAAAATGTATAGGGAGTAATTAACCCGAGGATTCTTTTAATCAACAACCCGGGCCAGTGCTCCTCTGAGTGTTGGCCCAAACTAGGCGATGTCCGGCGCCCCCTGGGCAACCAGGGTCTTACCCAACCCGATGCATTGCCTATCCGGTGTGCCCCGAGAACGAGATACGTGCCACTCCTATCGGGATTTGTCGGCACATCAGGCGGACTTTTTGGATTAGTTTTACGATATGAGCAAAACAAGACAAGCATGGAAAATATGCAAGATGCATCCAAACAACAAGCAAACACACTCCAAGCATGGAAACAACATGATATTATGCTTCTACATGCAAAAAAACACAAGTTTCATATAGGACACGCTCAAAACGGAGCAACGGATCAACACATACACATGAAACAAGATTAACAACAAGCTGTCCAAAAACAGCTACATAGCAACTTTGGAGCAAGGTAAATATATGCTACATCACCCAAACATGATAACAAGAGGCATGGATGTTAAATAGACATGATACTTAACAAGCATGAACTTAGAGCACACCCAAAAACTTGCTGGAACACAATTAACCAAGCATGGCAAGTTGCAATAAATTTATCCAGACTTAGTCAAAATCTGGGAAGGCAAAAACATCATCACGATGCTGCCTTCGGAGGCACAAAATAACAAGCATATCAACTCTATTAAGTATATAAGGATCATGGTCATGTAGTAGACATATCATACATCAAACAACTCCATAGGAGGCATGGATCAATAACAACAAGCTTCACCAAATTGATCATGCTGATAAAAACCTGACAGGTTAAATATATAGCAACTTGACAGCAAGATATAAACAAGGGCATGGATGGATAAACAATAACATGGACAACAAGACTTGATCATATGGCATACTAAAACAAGCATGGATTTGACTAGGGCATCAAGCAAACATGGCATCAGGTTTAACAGATTCCAGACTTAGCAGTTTTTTCACTAAGTATAAAACAGCAACATTGGCATGGCATGTTTACAAGCTTGTTTAAGTCACCTCAAGGCATATCATGGAAAGTGGATTGCACCATAGAAAAGACCATATGATTGTGCTTCTAGAACATATAGACATGTGGCATGAAGATAATCACACCAATAGCAATGAGCAAGTCAAATCAGCATCTCATAACAAGTTTCAGCACTTAACAGCCACATGCACTTTCCCAACAGAGATTAACATGGCAATATGGCACCTAACATGAATGCTACATCAACCAACATGTAGAGCACTTCACAATGAACATTTTGACATATCATATGCTCCATTTGGATAAACATGCAAAAAGTTACAAGCATCACAAGTATGCAACAAAATTACTGTTAACAGCAGTTTTAAACATATAGCACTCTTGCAACGATGATTAGGGTAACAAGATGAACTCAAACAAGCATGCCACAATGCAACAAAATGAAGAGCATATCACAACGATCATTTTGGCATATTATTTGCATCATTCGGACAATCACACAAAAAGAAATCCTCAAGCAAAGTATGCAACATTTTTATGACAGAGAAAGGACTTTGACAAAAAAACAACCTCGGGAGGGGGGTCTTGGGTGGACGTGTCCGGATGTGAACAGACGTGTCCGAGCGGCTAGACACGGGCCAACGGTTCAGTGGCACAGAGAGGGGCGGGCAGACATTGTCCGGCCCTGGTGGACTTGTCCGACCCGCCCCAATCCGGATGGCCGGACCGAGACCGGCGGCGACGTGGTATGGCGGCGGGGCAGCCGGTGAGGCGGCGAGGCAGGGGATCCGGTGCGGAGGCGGCAGAGGGCGGCTGCAATGGATCTGTTGCCGGGGAGGCCATTCCTGACGACGACGGCGGCCGGTTGCGCGAGGCGCTCGCGGCGCGGCTCGGCGGGACGCCGGAGCTCCAGGCGGCGGCGGAGGCAAGGTGTGGCGGCGGCGGAGGAACGCGAAGGAGGCGGCTCGAGCAGGACGCCTCGGGGTGGGTGCTGCTGCTGGCACTCACCGGCGGCGGCGCTCCTCGGAGCTGCGACGCGGGGCACAGAGGCGCTACGGCGGCGGGGAGCGAACGCGGGGCACAGAGGTGCTACGGCGGCGGGGAGCGAACGCGGGGGGCGCCGCGCTCGGGCGCTCGGGCGCGGCGGAGCGGGTCGGCCCGGTCGGACCCGGGGGGGCGGCGGATCGGGGCCGGGAGGGCCGCGGCGGCGGGGACTCTGGCCTAGGACACGTGGCACACGTGGATTGGGTGGGGAGGCTGCACAGGGGCGGCTGGGCCAATGGGAAGGCGCCTAGTGGCGAAAATGAGGTGGAGGGGCACGGATTTGGAGGAGGAGGAGGGGCTGACTGCGGCTGGAGGTTGGGGAAGGCTAGGTTTAGACTAGGGGATGCCCAAAATGGACAAGGGGGTGTCCATATATAGACATAGGGACTAGGGTTTGGGGGTTTGGGGCCGTTTTCGGACCGTTAGATCCCGATCGAACGGTTCGGAGCGGAGGGGCGGGTAGTTGGGCTAGGAGAGGCCTAGTGGTCTGAGAGGGGAGAAGAGAGAGTGGCCCGCGGGGTTTCCGGAAACCGAAAACGTTCGACGAATTAACCGGCGACTAGTGCCGCTATAGTTACGCGTTGGGCTATCAAACGAGCTCTGAATGCGATGAAATTTGGTAGGCGGCCTACCTATGCTATAATAAGACCACACGCCAAGTTTCATCCCATTCTGAGAACATTTTCTAGCCACTTATAAAATAAATATTCGGAGGCACCGCGGGCATGTGCAAGTGTGTCTGGGCTCAGAACGGAAAACGGAAAGATTAGGGGGGTTCGGACGGATGCAAGTTTTGAAAACATGATGATGCAATGCAAATGATGACATGGAAAAATGCAACACACAAACAGATGACACGGCAACGGCGATGAATAACTGGCTGACACCTGGCGCATCGGTCTCGGGGTGTCACACATGCCTCCCAACCGTCCAGTGGAATTCGTCATTGAACTTGAACCTGGTACGGAGCCAGCCTGTCGGCGTTCGTACAAGCTTTCCCCTGAAGAGTTGAAGGAATTGAAGAAGCAACTCGACGAGCAAGAACGCATGGGTCTGATCAGACCAAGTTCTTAACCTTGGGGCTGCGGTATTCTTTTTGTCAAGATGAAGGATGGTACGGAACGATTGTGCGTCGATTACCGGCCATTGAACAAGAAGACAATTAAGAATAAGTACCCTCTCCCCAATATCAATGAATTATTCGAGCAGCTCAAAGGAGCCAAGGTTTTCTCGAAGCTTGATCTCCGAATGGGTTACCGTCAAATTCGTATCCGTGAAGAGGATATTCCCAAGACCGCATTCAGGATGAGTTATGGCTCCTACGAGTACACAGTCATGTCTTTCGGGCTTGCAAATGCTCCACCCACCTTCTCGTGGATGATGCACTTCGTATTCAACCCCTACACCAATGAGTTTGTCCTCGTGTACCTAGATGATATTTTGGTATTCTCCAAGACTTTAGAAGACCACGCCAAGCACCTCCGTTTGGTTCTTGACAGGCTCCGTGAGCACCGATTTTATGCGAAGTTCTCCAAATGTGAATTTTGGCTTGATGAAGTCCTCTATCTTGGTCATATTATCTTTGCCAAGGGCATTTCTGTTAACCCCAAGTAGGTCGAAGCTATTGTGAAGTGGGAACCTCCTCAGAATGTCAAACAACTATGAAGTTTCCTCGGCCTCGCAAGCTATTGCAGAAGGTTCATTGAGAACTTCTCCAAGATTGCCAAGCCTCTATCCAACTTGTTGCAAAAGAATGTCAAGTACTCATGGACTCCTGATTGTGGCATTCAATACCCTCAAAGAGAAGCTCATTTCTGCTCTAGTACTTACTCCTCCGGATGAGTCCAAGCCTTCGCGTCAGCTTAAACCAAATGAGAAGAATTACCCCACACATGATCTTGAGCTAGCAGCAATTGTTCATGCCTTGATCACGTGGAGACACCTTCTATTGGGTAGAAAAGTGGACATCTTCACTGATCACAAGAGCCTGAAGTACATCTTCACCCAGCCAAACCTTAACATCCGCCAGACTCGTTGGGTTGAGATGATTCAAGAGTACAACCCGAGCATTGAATACACTCGTGGCAAGGCCAATGTCATTGCAGATGCCTTGAGCAGAAAGGCTTATTGCAACAGTCTCATCCTCAAACCGTTCCAACCTGAACTTTGTGAATCATTCAGGAAGCTCAACCTCCAAGTCGTTCCGCAAGGATTTCTTTCCAACCTTCAAGTCGCTCCTATCTTGGAAGATCAAATCCGTGAGGCCCAACTCAGTGATGCTATGGTGCAGAAGGTGAAACATGGTATTGCCAAGGGTACTCCCAAGTACAAGTGCTATCGCATTGATGACAGAGACACTTTGTTCTTTGAGGACAGAATTGTGGTTCCCAAAGCACTACAAAAAAATACACTTCCATGATGATACGTGTTTGTCATAGTAGGTCACATTTTCTGTCATGCATGTACATCCATGACAAATTTATGACAGAATGAAGATAGTCATACCCGTGCTGTCGTTGAAGTGTTCCATGAAATTATCAAAATTATCATCACGAAAGTGTCCACTTCCATGACGATAAATCGCGCGTCACAGAAGTGCTTTTGTCACGGGTGACCGACACATGGCATCCACCGTAACGAAACGCCGTTAAGCTATCGAGTCCTGTTTTGGATCCGATAACCCGTTAACAACCCCAACCAATGGGGATTTTCCACATGTAAAATCATCATTGGCCGGAGGAAACACGTGTTGCATCACCGTTGGGACAGATGTCATCCACTCATTGGACAGGAGGCGCCTATGATAGGTCGACACGTGGCACGGCCCAATAGTGGCCCATTCCGATGAAAAAGGCCGGCCTAGTAAAAAATAGCAGGCCGGCCCATATAAGGCCTACTTGTGTCAGGTCCATTTAAGCCCACGGCCCATACGAGATGTGCCAATTTGGCCCGTCAATGGCCCGTTAAAGATTTGAAACCATTGCAGCCCATCGTCAGTTCGAGCCCGTTAACAGCCCGCTATATATCTGGGCTCAATATCGGCCCGATGATATTTTGTCCTGTTAACGACCCATTCAGTGGATGGGCCAATTTTCACGATGTATATCTTTCGGCCTTTTAGCGACACATTTAAATATTGGGCTAATTTCCGGCCCGGTGTGTCTTTCAGCCTTTTGACGGCCATAAATCAGTTGGGCCATTTGTAGTCGGACCTGAGTTTCGGCCTTTTAGCGACCCATTTAAGTGTTGGGCCAATTTCCGTCTCGGTGTGTCTTTCAGCCTGGTGACAGCCCATATATCTGTTGGGCCATTTGTAGTCGAACATGAGTTCTAGCCTTTTAGCGATCCATTGAAGTGTTGGGCCAATTACCGGCCCTGTGTGCCTTCCAGCCTGTTGACGGACCATAAATGAGTTGGGCCATTTGTAGTCGGACCTGAGTTTTTGCCTTTTAACGGCACATGCCCTTCATGGTCCAATACCAGCCCGGTTTCTCTTTCGGCCTGCTAAAGGCCCATAACACAGTTGGGCCATTTACAATACGACCCGACTTTCGGCCTCTTAGCGGCCCATGCTCTTCATGGTCCAGTACAAGCCCGCTGTCTCTTTCGGGCTGCTAAAGGCCCACAGTATAGTTGGGCCATACGTAGCCCGGACTTAGTAACGGCCTGTTAACGGCCCGTGAAATCAATTGGGCCCACCTGTTGCCCGCTTCGATGTCAGCCTGTTAACGACCCGGGAGTGAAGAGGTCCGACAATTAACTTTTGGCCTGGTAACGGCCCATTAACTTAATGGGCCCACTAAAGTTCGTACATGTCTTTAGGCCAAATTAGATAATTTGAGCCCATTACGACGAGCAATTATGCACAGGACCAAAATCGATCAAGCAAAGGTACATCATACAGGGAAAAATGTTGCACATCCAACATATATTACCGGAAATTACATCCACTGGGCAACCAAATACTGATGCCAGTGCAAATAAATGAACTGAACCTAACGATCTACAACGTCAGAATATGCAACCTCAGCATGGATGACGCCCATAAGCATGTGGGCAATTCTTGCTGCTTTGCTACATTGTCTCTGAAAACATTGATCAGTTGTTGTGTCGCACGACTCTGCACCTCTGAATCCTCCACCTTTTCCATCATTCCTTCAGCCATTAATTGGTTCACAAACATACATTTTTTCCGTTGCATTCGAGACAGAGGATACTGAACAGATTCAGATGGCAATTTTCGCAGGTTTGTATTATTGATAGGGAGAGTGTCTCAACCACTTCATCATAACATAATTTAGGAGGGGAACCAAACAGATTAATCATGAGTTATTGGCATATTACCTGGCCTAGATTTATTGGAAAGAAACAATGGGGTTGCCTTGCTGTTTTCAGAGTTTGTCTTCTTATCTTCAGCAACCTGCACCAAATTATGACACTAGCATTGCTATCATTGGCCAAGTCAGATAATAGGAAATCAACATAGGCACAACGAACGTTTGGGCAACTAGCCAACACCAAATTAACACAATATGGCAAAACTATCATCAGTCAGGTAAGGTAATACGAAAGCAACATTGACACAATGAATGAATGGGCAACCAGAGCAGCACTACAATTCAGTAATGTGCATGATATGAGATAGTACACTCATGCAACTTAGTATGCAAAACTACCAGGCAGTTTTGTTTACAAAAATCAACATTGCCGCCTTTAACATTTTGCTACAACTAATTTTAGATCAGACAAAGTTTGGATTCACGCCGATTAACAAAATACATGTTGATGTAAAAATATAGTGATATACAACACGTACTTGTCGGCGTCCTAGGAACCAAGGTACCCAGACTTGCCTGCCTGCGGACCGCGACGTGCTCCTACTACGGCCTGGTACGGCCCAGCTGATCGACCAGCTGCTCAAGACCCTCGCGAGGGGGCTAGACCTCGCGAGTAGAACGATACCAAGACCCCCTCAGGAGTGGCCTCGGCTAGGTTGCCCCGGAGGGGCGGAGAATCCAAGGTTAAGCCTGCCTCAAGAGGAGGCAGTGACGCGAGCAGTGATACACCGCGCCAGCGGGTGCCAGCGCGTGCGAGAGACGCAGATGACGTTTTGGTGCAAAGGAGACAGCGCAGGCGCAGGTTCCCGAGGGTCAGGATAAAGGTTTCCCCTTCGGTGCAACAAGGCCGAAGACCGCAAGGACGACAGGGAGGATGTCACCACCGAGACCACCACCGTGTCACCGCCTGATCCCTTTGCAGGCGAAGACCGCTTTTGTCAGGATAGGAACATCCGTGTGTTCCCGCTCAAAATGGCCGTTGTGGGATCGCTTCCCGCCTAAACATTTTGGGGGAAGAGGACCCTGGCCGCCTATATAAGTAGCTAGGATTCCCACTGTGAAAAGAGGGGGGATCTCATTTCGAACACTCCATCTTCACACCAAGGAGCAAGAACACTTGCCTCCTGACCCTCCTGAGCTCAGGAACCATTGTACTTGTTCATACTCAAGCCCTCCCAAGGCTAATCCACCAAAGCAGGACGTAGGGTTTTACACCGCAAGGTGGCCTGAACCGGTAAACTTGTGTGTGCATTACTTGTTGCTTACTTGAATCTCACCATGGGACGAGGGAGAGGCGCTAGGTAGACGTGAGTGGGAGAGATCTTCGTTCACGCCCTTGTGTTCGAACTTCTTGGGTTTGCGGAGCCCGTAATCCGACATTTGGCGCGCCAGGTAGGGGGCGTGTCGAAATCTCGCCTCTCCGACGACCTCGTACCGCTCTCCTCCGTCGACCTCGCTTCACCCCGCCTCGACAGATCGCGACCCTGATAGCGGAGGCGCATCAAACATGCGCGGAAGCCCATGGCGCTCGCACTGCTCGAGCGTCGCCCTTCGGCCACGGGACTCGCCGTCACCCGGCCTTGATCGGGGCGGACGACATGATGAGCATCACCGACCCGCCGCCTGGGGACCGGCAGCGCCCACCGCCCACGTGGTGCCAAAGCTGCGCAACAGCCCGAGCCGCCGAGCACGCGGCGGCAAGTTCGTGGGACCGGCGTGAAATGGCAAACATGAGGACCGTGCTGCTGGTGGCAAGGGAGTTGCTAAGGTGCCGGTTGCTCGACGCCGGCCACGACGCGCCACTCCTCAGGGTGGCTGAGCTCCTCGATGCCGCCAGCACCGGGGCCGAGCCATTCTGCTTCCCAACGACGAGGCCAGGAACCGGAGGCTGCGCCGTCCGCGCCCGGTCACCCGTGTGGTCAAGATCGACGGCGATCTACGAGGGCGACATGGAGTATGAACCCCTGAACCCTGCGTATGACGCCGCCCCTCTACCTAGAAGCCCTTTCTACCCAAGTACCGCCCCTGCCGAGGAACCATCAAGAGGCGACCGCAGGACTACGCTCGATGTTGGGTGCAATCAGGCACCGGCACGAGGGGGTTCAGGGGCAGAAGGTTAGGAGGCCGACCCCACGCTCTTAGCCCTTGATCCTTCGCTGCCACCGCCGATGGCCATGGAGCACGAATGAAACGCGCGAGGGTGCCTGCTGAGGACGGCACTCGCGGCGCTGGTCGTAGGTTTTGGGCCAACGGTGTCTTTGGCCCCAAGCCTCGGCAAGCCAAGGAAGCACCCCAGGTGCCGTGTCAAGACAGAAAGGGAGGGAAGGCCCGGGTCAGGCCCTCGTCCCCTCACACGTGACCCGTCGCGCATGAGCCCGCCCTGGATTTCACTAGGGGCTCGCCGGCGGCGGGTATGATGCGTGTGGGGAGGGGCCTCCTCTCCCTCCGTTCAGACTCAAGACGCCGCGCCTCCTGGCGTACCATCCCCCGGGCTACGGAGGGTATGTCTGGAGGCGGTACAGCAGCCTGTCCTACGCACGCCAGGAGGGCCCAAGACTGCGGCTTCGTCCCCCCGCTCACGTAATCCCGTACCCTCTGGGCCCAGCCCTGATCAGGAGGGCTCAGGGGTCATTAGGAGCGTGAGTGGGGCGGGGTCCCCCTCGCATCTTAGGACGTCGTGTCTTCGGACAATGTTAGCCCCCCGAGGTGAAGCGCGCCCGGAGGTCGCATAAGCGGTGTGCCTAGTGCTCGGCAGGGGGACCTATAGCCATGGTCCCACCCCCCCCCCCCACTATGCGCAGTGTCCCACCTCATGAACGCCGCCTTCTAGTGAGTTCATGACGGGAGCGGACTAGCACGGGGCGGGGCCCTCAAAGTGAAGGGGCGGGCACGTCAGAAGATCTCCGCTCGTGACACTCTCATGTAATAATGAGTGGGGTTGTACACCCCCGAAGTCTCCTGAGCGCCGCCCTAGGGCCTCACGGGGGATCCCTCCCACGTCCTAGTGGTAGCACATGCTTCGCGCTGGCCGTCGACACTGTCCTCCAATGGCTATGCTCACATCCACCGGTGGTAGCCCTACACTCCGCACTGGGGAGAAGACTGGAGACCTTCTTAGGGACCGGATGCGGCCCTTCCCCTTGCCATTCGCCATTGCCTCTTTTGTATCTGCCTTCTCGAGTCGAGCTCACGGCTGCGCGACTTATCTTTGAAATAAAGGGGGGAGGGGTTCGTCCGCGTCTTGCGTTTATCACTGAGTTTTCTTTCACCCAGCCCGTTCTTCGCCTCGCTCGGCTAAGCCTAACTACAGCTGTGACCCTGCCCGATCGCCCCTCGCAAGAAGGGGCCGGGGCATGGGCGCACTTTCTGTCTGGCCCACAGCTGGACCGCCAATCACTCATGCGCCAATTGCAGGTACTCGCGAGACGCGCTCAGACAGGGTCGGCAGACGCCCCTCTCGGAAACACAACAAGGGCCCGAGGTCTCAGCCTCGGGAGCGAGCGTCACAAGGGAATGCTTAAACCCATCCTTACATCATCAAAAGTTTAATTCTCATAATATTCATCTTACCCGGCTCTGGAGCCACAACCAAAAATCAAATCTACAGCAGGAGGTGGACTAAGCATCGACATCGTCGTCAGAACCATCGGCGTCCCCCCTCCCCCGAGCATCGGCACATCATCGATGGCTGGAACAAGCTCCGTCACCAACACGTCCATGTGATCGCTCACCCACCCCTCCATGGGGTCACCGACCGTCACGGGCATAGGCTCCAACAAGGCCCCAAAGTCCGTACGCGGGTCAAGACGGAGCAAGTTGCCGAAGATGCGGGAGACTGCATGCCTGAGGATGTCGCGGCTCTGCTCCTCAACGAGTTGTCGTGCCCTCATGACGCTGCAAAATTTATTTTTAAATCAGTTTGAATGTGACTAAAAATTTCGAGATTAAAAATAGTTCGGACCGCACCGAAATATGCAAAATTTTGTATAATTTTTTAACCGTGGCCACAATATGGTCTGTAATGCTAACAAAAAGAATATGAGCACCAAAAAAACCTTAAGAATTAGCAAATGAGCTGTAAATTATTATTAATAATGGCAGATGGGATGTATGATGTTTTCATAGATTTGAGGTTTTCCTAAAAAAAGGTTGACGCACAAGAAGTGACTGTTGGATGTCCATCCAACGACCGTCGTGCTTCTTCAATCTCTGCTCTTCCTGCTCCAGCTGCTCAAACAAGCGTCGGCGGGACTGCCTGCTCTCTCCTTCCCGTGGCCGGTTGTGCTGCTGCGCAGGCCTCACCGCCCCACCCTACTCCCATCGCTGACCTAGCCATCCCTCTACTCACCCACACATGCTGTTATTCTCTGGCGAGGGTAGACGAACCAGTAAACCCTCGTATAGTCGTACTCCCCTCCGCGTGGGAAACAACTGTCGAGTCTTCCCTGCCTCCGTGCCATTCCCTTCCTAGGTCTCACCGTCCTCCGCCGCCCTGGTGCTCTCGGTGCGGCCTGGTCAACATGGTCAATGACCGACATGCACCTGAAGTGGACTGTACGTGGAGAGGCTGACAGCTGGGTCCACGACCGCACGCAAGGAAAAGTCTCCTTATTACGCGCAAAATAATGATTCCTACACCTGTCATCTGGGACCCACCGAAAGGGCCTCTGTATTTCATGAAAAAAAACGTTACTGCCGCTGACAGCTCGGACCCACCAGCTATATCTTCGCACACAAGGAAGTGCCTCCTTATTACGCACAAAAAAAAAGATTACTCCCCCTGTTAGCTGGGACCCAGTATAGTGGCAGGCTGACTTGTGGGCCTACTAAGTTGACGAGGACACAGGGCTTTGTCAACTTAGTCAATATGCATTATTCTAGCTCCAGTGACCGTACGATGTCCATCCAACGGCCGTAGTGCTCCTTCAACCTCTGGTCTTCTTGCTCCAGCCGCCCAAACCAGCTAGGAAACCAGCGCCGGTCGTGCCTCGTGCTCCTGTCTCCCGTGGCCGGTTGTGCTGCCGCGGAGGCCTCACCGCCCCCTACTACTCCCACTGATGGCCAGGCCATCCCTCCACTCACCCACACCCCCTGTAATTCTGCGGCGACGACAGCCTCACACCGCAGCCGAACCAGTGAACCCTCGTACTCCTTGTTCGCACACAAACACGTCACCGTGTACCCTCGACGCCGGGGGTGATGCACCGCAGCTCACGTCGAAGGAGACCCGTCCGGAAGCGCGGTACGCAAGACAATCCGGCGGGCGCTTTTGTAGACCCGAAGCCCCGCTTGCCCAGGAGGGACCCCGTCAGGGCGCGCGGCGGCTATGGGCTACCCTAGGTCGACCTGATCGTCCCTAGGGCCTCGAGGTTCGCCGCCCAGCAACAAGAAGAACAGACGAAGAACGGGGAGGAAGAAAAACAAGGGTTAAGGAGAAAAGATAAAAGATAAAAAGTGGTAGATGAATTGATCGATTGTGTGTTGTTCAATCGGCCGTCACCCCTTATGTATATAAGAGGCGGCTGGACTTCTCGTGCAAAGAAAAGGCTTGGATTCACGTCCAAAACACTAGCCAAATTAGGATTGATTTTGTCCGAACTTTCCAAAACTATTCAGTTTAAACTGACTGCACCTTGCGGGTAAGTTTTGAGGTGGTAAACGACCTCGGATGGAAAAGAGCCCAAAAGCAATCTTGACCGTTTCAACGAGACGAACAATTTTCATGTTGAATGTTTTTTTATTTGAAGAAATCTTCTAGGCAAAAACGGTCACGCAAAACAAGTTGTTATTCGCGCTACCCATCAGACACGTGGCTGGTGGGGCGCGCCACTTATGGCATCGTGACAGGGCTGCATTTGGATGGCTGTAACTTTTGCATACAAACTCGGATTGGGACGACTTTTACATCAAAATCGACCATTTCGACGAGACAAAGACAATCCATGTAGAAAGTTTTTCCGTATGAGGCCATCTTGGGGGCGTAATGGGCGAATAGTGTTCTGGATACAAAATCTCAGTACTTCAAACACAACTTCGGCCTTAGAGATAAGACCGAATGGCTATGGCCCAAATATCATAGTTTCTCCTTTTGACGATACAAAACTTTCTCGCTTCGAACACTTTTCTATTTGAGGCTTTTTTAATTATGTTTTCGACCATGCCAATATCTGGTGTCAACACATGCCCCCCCTATTTTTCGGCAAAGCTTGCGTGCCGAAAAATTACTTGCACAATGCTCTTTCTAAGGACGATGTCAACACTTCATCGGCCATTTGCACGTGCTTAGGGCGATAACTATATATCGGCCATATGGATCAGCAACAAAATGCAGCTAATCAAATGAATGATGATTTGGTAAAACCCTTGCATGATGTAAGAAGTTATATTGCGTCCACGGATTAAAATAAGACCATTGCGGGTAACCAATCATACCTGATGAAGAATTCAATGGCATAGGCATTAATGGCGTAGTTGAAGAATATGAATAATGTGTAGACCGAAGATGTTCAAACCTTCGGCTTGGTCCTTTATAATTTCCATTATTTTCCTTCTTCACCTTTGCTGCACTTCTTGTAATGGAAGCTTGCACATAATTCTTATTTTGAGTACTTCCTTTGGGAACACATGCCATGTTCCTTTCTTTAAGTTCTTGTGCACTAAGTTTTTGTAATTTCTTCTTTTGCCAATAAGATAAGCCGAGTGGGCACCCCGGCTGCGATTTTCTTTGAAGCAATGCCAATTTTTGTTCTACCTTGTGCACTCTCAACTTCTTCTCTTCAAATTTGACATTTGGTTGACTTGCCTCGCTACCTTTAGTAGCCAATGTCAATACTTTAATTGGCTCATTTTCATTTGAGATCAAATCTGAAGCTACACTCTTACATCCATCTTTTTTTAACACGGTAGACTTGCTTGACCACCTCTTTCTTCGTCCTTGAGCTCTGAACCGATTCCTTATGATTGAAACGGTCCTTAACATGTGATTGTTCAAATATTGATATTCTCCGAGCTGCATTATATTGGTGAGACGGTATAAAATAAGATGGAGAATATGCCCTTGTATCATACCTGTCCCATGATGGGTATGGATCTATATGAGCATAAGGAGGTATCCACGACATTGGCATTGTTGGTCCAAAATAAGGATACAAATATACTGCATTAGAATTCTCATTTTGCCAATGCCTATCTTCGGGTTTGCGCCTAGGGGTTGGTTTTGATGCTCTTGAATTACTTGGCCGATAAACACTATTCTTCTCACTTATCTTCCGATATTTTTCCAATAGTTGCGCGAAAGTGACTTTTGACTTTTTACCTTTGTGCTTACCTCGGCCTTTGCTTTCTTTGGTTGTGCTTGCGCCAATCTTTGGATTTTCTTGTTGCCCCCTATTCCTTAGCGTCTTCATTGTAACTTCGATGGAATTTTCGCCCTCAAGATTATGTTCATTGTGCTCTTCAAAAACTTGTTTATTTGAAATCTTGATCCCATCACTTGTAGTTTTTACCTTCTATTTAAATGGATCGGCTTGAAGCAATCGATGCAAAAACTTTTTGCCATCAGGACCAATCGGAATAGACTGATCATCTCTTGGTGTTTCAACAAATTTCAATCGTCCTTTTTCAATGGACGATTTAACTATTTGACGAAATATGTTGCAATCCTCAAGATTATGCTTGGACGAATCATGCAACTTACAATATATTCGTCCTTGAACTGATGACTTGACATGGTGATCAAGAATTCTAATGTAATTATTTTTCAGCAATAAATCAAATATTTGATCACACATGCTTGAACAGAAGGTAAACTTTTTATTTTTTAGCCGATCTTGGCGTGCGAACGGCTCTGAAGTTAAGCAAACGAATGGTTCAGATTTTACATCACCCCATTCGGCTATGCATAGTGTTTTGCACTCTATCTTTGATGTCTTTGAGAAACAAATTATACTATCATCGGTTTTCTCAACAGAGTATGACCTTGGCTTTAAATTTCTGAAATCAAAGTAGTTAGAACATACATGTCTCAATTGAGGCCATGCGTAAGCCAAGTATGAAGCAAGCAAAGCCACCCAATTAGATTTGAATTTTAAATAAAGCAATGAGAAAAGCTTTGACTGCAATAATAAATCACTATCGGTCTTTGTAAATGGCACAATAGGTTGACCGATATGTTCTATAACAATTTTATTGCTAACAAGTAAATTACCATTCTTCATTGGTATTTCAAAATTACTTATGAGAATTTTTCTTATAGAAGCATCAACAATAAAGTTGTGACCAAATCGGAGGATAGGTAAATCACCTGCTAGACATACCTTTTCAAACACGTTGGTAGAGCATGATGGCTTCTTTACTTGAATGATATCTTGTTACTCTTTCGGAAAGCTCCCTAACATCTTGTCGTCCTGTTTTTCTAGAATAGATTCCGCATACGTAATATTTGATTCGGTCTTTTCAATAACCGAATTAACTTTGTTATCCGAATCACCACTCTTTTTGATAATTATATCCACACTCAATGCTTTCTCTTTTTGACATAATCTAGCTTGTATTGCAGCAGAATTAATAGGCTTTCCCTCTTTTATTAATTCATTTAGAACAACGTTGCATTAGTCCCAAAAAGTCGTAAGATTTTTCTTAATGACCCAATCTGGATAGAATTGCCCCCCGGCACTTTTAAACTCTTTCGGTAACGAGGTGTCGCCGATATTCTGTAATTGTGTAGTGGAAACATTGTATGCTATGGTACTAGGTAAAGACACATGCGGTCCTATAGAATTTTCAATTATTCGGCTATTAGCGTGAAGGTGCAAAGCCGAATTATGAATACCTATAGTTGCATATGGTGCCAAAACATTAGTAGCATGAGGTGTAGTATATGATGGTTGAGAGTAATTGGCCGGATAACTAGTAGTAGCATGGTCAATTTCTCTATCCACCGACATGTTTGGATTAACATATTGCAAGCTAGTTGCCGATGAATAAAAAGGTGAAACACTTTGTTGTATACTATCAAACGTTCCTATATTAGGTGTTTCAACTTGATTAACTGAACTCATCATGTTGTTCATCGGCATATGTATTTCTAGGGTTACCGATGCATGGGAGTTGGAATACATATGTTGCATGTTGCTAAAATTATATGAAGTAGAAGCATGAAGATTTGGTTGCATCGGCTCTTGCACATAATTAGATGCATGATTGATAAAGCTAGGGCTAGCCGATACATTATGCTCATTAGATGATCTAGCAACAACATATGCATTATTTGCATCTGAATATGTGAATTGAGTATTCATATTACCTTTGCAGATTGCAAACCCTAGATGACGATCTCTTCATAGAAAGAACGGGCCGGAGACTGTTCAAAGCTTCGTCCCCAGTGGAGTTGCCAAAAAGTGTGTTTGCACACGAACACGTCACCGTGTACCCTCGACGCCGGGGGTGATGCACCGTAGCTCACGTCGAAGGAGACCCGTCCGGAAGCGTGGTACGCAAGACAATCCGGCGGGCGCTTTTGTAGACCCGAAGCCCCGCTTGCCCGGGAGGGACCCCGTCAGGGCGCGCGGCGGCTATGGGCTGCCCTAGGTCGACCTGATCGCCCCTAGGGCATCGAGGTTCGCCGCCCTGCAACAAGAAAAACAGACGAAGAACAAGGAAGAAGAAGAACAAGGGTTAAGGAGAAAAGATAAAAGATAAAAAGTGGTAGATGAAATGATCGAGGTATATAAGAGGTGGATATACTTTCCGTGCAAGGAAAAGTCTTGGATTCACGTCCAAATCCCTAGCCAAATTCGGATTGATTTTGTCCGAACTTTCCAAAACTGTTCAGTTTAAACTGACTGCACCTTGCGGGTAATTTTTGAGGTGGCGAACGACCTCGGATAGAAAAGAGCCCAAAAGCAATCTTGATAGTTTCGACGAGACGAACAACTTTCATGTTGAACGTTTTTTCATTTCAAACCATCTTATAGGCCAAAACAGTCACACAAAACAAGCTATTATTCGCGCTACCCATCAGACACATGGCTGGTGGGGCGCGCCACTTAAGGCATCGTGATAGGGCTGCATTAGGATGGCTGTAACTTTTGCATACGAACTCGGATTGGGACGATTTTCATATTAAAATCGACCGTTTCGACGAGACAAAGACAATCCATGTAGAAAGTTTTTCCATATGATGCCGTCTTGGGGGCTTAATCGGTCGAATAGTGTTCTGGTTACAATATCTCAGTACTTCAAACACAATTTCGGCCTTAGAGATAAGACTGAATGGCTATGGCCCAAATATCAAAGTTTCTCCTTTTGACGATACAGAACTTTCTCGCTTTGAACACTTTTCTATTTGAGGCTTTTTTAATTATGTTTTCGACCATGCCAAAATATGGTGTCAACACTCCTCTTCGCGTGGGCTTCAACTATCGCGTCTTCCCCGGCTCCGCGTCGTCCCCTTCCTAGGCCTCGCCGTCGTCCACCGTCTTGGTGCTCTCGGCGCGGTGTGGTCAACGTGGTCAAGGAATGGCTTTGCATTGGATGTGGACTATACGTGGAGAGGCTGACAGGTGGGTCCACGGCTGTAGCAAGGAAGTGCCTCCTTATTACGCGCAAAATAATCATTCCTCCACCTGACATCGGGGACCCACCGGGCGGGCCACCGTTTTTCACGAAAAAAAACGTTTCCCCCTGACTGCTGGGACCCACCAACTACATCTTCGCATGCAAGGAAGTGCGTCCGGGCAAAAAAAATTGATTCGCCCCCCTGACTGCTGGGACCCACCAGCTACATCTTCACACGGAAGGAAGTGCCTGACAGTCGGGACCCACCTGGTCGAAGCGTACGCAGCGTTGTCATTCTGGTTGCGAACGTGTACGTCCATACTGGTCGATGTAAAAGCACACACGTGTCGTAGTAGAGGCGCGCACGTAGCATGTACATGTACGCACAATGGCCAGGGTGCAAGAAAGTAAATACGGCCACGTACGTACATACGGGCAGGGTCTCGAACGTCTAATCGCGCGTACGTACGGCCAGGGCTCGTGTACATGGCTAGGTCGGAATGGAGAAATAGCGTCGTCGTGGTCGTGTTCATGGGGAACCAACCGGCTGGGTCGGAACGGAATGCGTCGTCGTGCTCATCGGGAGGGCTTGGACGGAACAGCCAATGGAAACGAGGCCTGGCGTACCGCAGAACGGAGGAAACGGCCTTGTGTTCGACTGGCCACGGTCGAAACAGGATCATGTTCATCGGGAGGGGTCTAACGTACCGCAAAACGGAGGAAACGGACCTCCTACGGTCGAAACGGGGGTCCTGTTGATCGGGAGGGGTGTGGCGTACCGCAAAATGGAGGAAACAGACTTGTGTTGGAGCGCTA
>LR738709.1:98099750-98174164 GCA_902687465.1 Secale cereale
GGTGTGGCGTACCGCAAAACGGAGGAAACAGACTTGTGTTGGAGCGCTACGGTCGAAACGGGGGTCCTGTTCATTGGGAGGGGTGTAGCGTACCGCAAAACGGAGGAAACGGACTTGTGTTGGAGCGCTACGGTCGAAACGGGGTTCCTGTTCATCGGGAGCGGTGTGGCGTACCGTAAAACGGGACTCCACGGGATACTGTTCATCACCACCGTCGACCCCCCTCCAGTCTCCACGGGCTACTGTTCATCCACCGTCGACCTCCTCCAGCCTCACCTGCGACTATTCAGCCTCCACCGCGTGCTACTCCACCGGCTACTATTCAACCAGCCCTCTCCACGGGCTCCTGTTCAACCACCCCTCCACGGGCTACTGTTCATCCAGCCCTCCACCGTCTACTGTTCATGCAGCCCTCCACGGGGTGGTCCTGTTCATGCAGCCCTCCACAGGGTCCTGTTCATGCAGCCCCAACCGGCTCGATCGAACGGGGTCATGTTCATGCAGAGGCAACACCACGGGGTCCTGTTCAGCCACCCCCACCGAGAACTATTCATCCAACCCCCCAGCAATGCTCACTGTTCATGCAGAGGCAGCATCGATCGGCTTCAGTTAGCAGCAGTAGCGAAGGAATCGCTCGATCGGGTTCAGTTAACAGCCATCGATCGATCGCTCGAGTTGAGTAACGCGTAGCCTGCAGTGCAATCGCTCGGGTTCAGTTAGAGCCCAACGCCTCGCACCCACGTGCGTGCGTGTATGAGAGAAACGCGCATCGCTCGGCCCCGACCACCCACCGTAACTAGGAACACCCCGATATTTTCCTCGCCCTCGCTTCTACCACGGTTTTTTCCGTCATGGACGGCCCAAAGAATGTCATGCAGCTGCGTCTCCGGCCCGCCCCGGACGAAAAGCCCATTTTTTGTCATGATTTTTTGTCATAGAAGTAGGACCCCACCACATGTATGATGATACCGTGTTTTGTCACAATTATTGTCATAGAAGTGTCATAAGTATGACAGAAAAAAGTTTCGTTCGGCCCAAAATGTCACGGATGTGTCTTTTTTTGTAGTGAAGGTGATCTCAGGAAGCTCATAATGAACGAAGCACATGATTCACTCCTCTCGATACATCCATGAAGCTCCAATATGTACCATGACCTCAAGAAATTCTATTGGTGGACTCGCATGAAAAGAGAAATTGATCAATTCGTGAACGAGTGTGATGTCTGCAGAAGAGTGAAGGCAGAGCATCAACGTCCAGCCGGACTCCTTCAACCTCTACCTATTTCCGAGTGGAAATTCGATCACATTGAGATGGATTTTGTCACCGGTTTTCCGAAGTCCAAGCGAGGAAACGACACCATCCTTGTGGTGATTGATAAGCTCACTAAAGTGACTCATTTTCTTCCAGTCAAGGAATCCATCAACGCGGCACAACTGGCAGAGTTGTACACCTCCAGAGTTGTCTCCTTGCATGGTATCTCTCATGTAATCTCCTCAAATCGTGGAAGCTTGTTCACTTCCAAATTCTGGGATTCCTTCCAGTCAGCTATGGGTACCAAGATTTACTTCAGCACAGCTTTTTACCCTCAAACTAGTGGCCAAGTCGAAAGAGTGAACCAAATTCTTGAAGATATGCTCAGAGCATGTGTCATCTCCTTCGGTATGAAATGGGAAGATTGCCTTCCATTTGCCGAGTTCTCCTACAACAACAGCTTCCAATCAAGTGCAGGCAAAGCACCGTTTGGAATTCTCTATGGTAGAAAGTGTCGTACCCCTCTCAACTGGTCCGAGACTGGTGAACGCCAACTCCTTGGAAATGATTTGATCTCAGAGGCCGAAGAGATGTGGAAAGTCATACGTGAGAATCTCAAAGCCGCGCAATCGTGCCAGAAGAGCTACTATGACAGCAAACACCGAGATTTGGCTTTCGACATTGGGATCATGTCTATCTCTGTGTTTCTCCCATGAAGGGCACTCAGAGGTTCGGTATCAAGGGCAAGCTTGCTCCAAGATACGTGGGTCCTATCAAGATAATTGGCAAGAGAGGCGATCTAGCCTACCAACTCGAGCTTCACTCCAACTTTGCAAATGTGCACGATGTGTTTCACGTGTCACAACTCTGCAAGTGCTTCAAGACACCTGAACGCACCATTCTTTTTGAAGAGATTGATCTTCAGCAAGACCTATCTTATCGTGAGCACCCCGTTGCTATCCTTGAAGAAACTGAGCGCAAGACCTGCAACAAGTCCATCAAATTCCTAAAAGTCAAGTGGTCACACCATACCGACCGAGAGGCTACATGGGAACGAGAAGACCATCTCCGTTTCGAGTATCCCGCCTTCTTTCAATCCTAGATCTCAGGACGAGATCTTTTTGTAGTGGAGGAGAGTTTGTAACACCCCAGATGTAAAACTTCCATATATGGCAATATATATTTCCATTTGGTCCTTGTCCTTTCCTTGGGGGTTTTCTTTTTCATTCATGCATTGTCATTATTATTGCATTGTCATGCCTTGTTGCTTCATTATCATCATGTTGCATTCTTACGTTGTCATTTTGCATTTCTCCCTTCTTGTCATTTTGCAATTGTCATCTCATATTGCATCATCTGGTTGCATTGTGCTTGGTGTCATTGTGCATATCCTCATCCCCATGTGTGCCTCACACCTCTCCTTCCCTCTCTTCATTCTGCCACTTTCCTCCTCTTTTAATATTCATCTTTGTCTCATAATCCTAGCACCATGCAGAAACCTCTCTGCCAAGTTTAAGCTATTTTGTAGATGTTTTGGTTAGGTTTTAAAATGGCTCAAGTTTGAATTTAATTCAAACTTGAATTATTTTACTTCCTCTAAAAATTCCCAGGACATGTTTATAAAAGAGTGTATAAATCCAGGGTCATAAGGATATTTTCATATCTCTTATACACATCTCCTACCTCCCTAGCCTTCTCCCTTTCTACAGCTGTGTTTTAAATATACAGAAAAGAGAAAAGGAGAAGCCCTCACCTAGCCTTACTCACCAGGGCCTTTTTTCCCCAGCCAGCAGCAGCAGCCGGCCCAGCTACGCAGCCAAACTGGGCTCCCCTTGCCTCCTAGGCCAGCCCAGGAAGAGGGCCTCGCGGCTTCAGCGCATCCCTGGCATCTCCCGCAGTCAAAAACCACTTGGTCCCAGCCTCGACACCACCTGCAGCGACCTCCCCCCTCACTTTTCCTTCTACCTCTCACTTTCCCCTCCTCACAATAAAACTCCCGAGCCCCAGGGCACATGGCCTCCGTGGCCGAGCCAGCTCGCCTCGCCCTCCTATTTAACCAGCTCGCCGCGCCCTAGGGTTCCTCCTCCTCCCTCCTTTCCCCTCCGCGCCGCCGCCACAGGTAAGGGGCACCCACGCTCCTGCTTCCATGCCTCCAGGAGCCATGGTCGGCTTGGTCTAAACCTTGCCTCCGGCCTAAACCTCCTCCGTCAACTCCCTCCATGCGCTCCTGAGCACTGCCGCTCCGTCCTGGTTCCATCCTGACGCCGATCCAAGCCCCAGGTTGCCAAGTCCGGCTACCTCCCCGTCGTCCGCTTCCTCCCCTGCGCACGGACAGCGTCCAGTACATAATTCAGAGATCGACAGCGACTTCTCCGGCTCGTCTCCAACGAACTCCCCGTGTCCTAGGGTAAGCAGGTATAACCAGCTCCCTCTCTATTTTCTCCTGGAGTCCAAAGAGCCCGGTAGCAGTCGCTAGATCCTTGTCGTCTTCATGCTCGCGGTGCTCCAGTGGAACTCGGCAAAGTTTAGAGGAGGCCGTGCGCGCCTAACCCTGCTCCATCAGGCCTCTCCGCTCCGGAACTCTAGCACTGCGCCGCTAGTGCACGCCCACACACGCCCGTTACATCACACTCCGCACCCTAGTAGCTCCACGCCGAGCGCCTTGCCGGCCCCATGCCGTCGTCGTCTCCCTGCTTGCGGCAGGAGCTCGACCTGCCTGGTCCGCTCGACAAGGGCGAAGCCCTATCCGCGCACTGCAACACTCCCCTCCAGCTCCTGCAAAGCCCGCCGCCATACGCCGCGCTTGCCTCGCCCCGACGTGCTCTCACCGGCGTCACCGCTGTCGTCGCCGTCTCTGTACACGCAGAGGAGCTAGTTCCGCTCCGGGTTCGCTGCCCTCTCCCACAACCTAGTGGTTCGCTGGCCTCTCCCACAACCCGCACACTCGGGTTCGAATCCCCTTTGGGCAGTGGATTAAGCCCATGTTTTTGCCTATGTCCAACTGACACCCATGCCCCACTTGGCATACACTGCACGCGCACACACCCACTCCTGCACCCACTTTGCCACCTCGGCACCCCCTGGACCCACTAGTCATTGACTGTGGCTAGTCCAGGCCAGGTCAGAGTTGTTTTAGTTCTTTTATGTTTTGTTTTCATTTCAGAATTTGATTGCATTTTGAAATCTTCATATCTTTTAAACTATGCATCTGTTCAAAATGATTTAGATATGAAAACTGCTTAGTTTTTAGTGTAGATTATTAATATGCATTTTTTTGCCATGTTAAAAACATTTAAAATGTTGTTTGAATATATTTTGTAAATAACATGTTCAAATTGGTTCAATTCATAACTAAATAACCGTAGCTCCAAATTTAACAAACTTTATATGCAGATGGGGTGGAAAAATGTGTAGAATAACATGGTGCTATTACTTTCCATGTTTAACAACTCTAAAATAAGGTTTCATCAGGTCAGCCCCAAATATGTTATATGCACATGGGATTTCCCAGAATTGTTGATTGTTTTCCGGCTCATTTAAAATGCTTGCATGTTGTTATTGGTTTTGTGATGCACTACTTACCATGCTAAGCAACATTTAAACTTGTTGGGTGCTTGGATAGCTCATACTAAATAACCACATGAGTGGCTATGTTGCTCTTGCATCCTTTTGTATGTTGTGATCACTTAAATGAATTGTGTTCTTGCATAATACCATGCCACATGTTGCACTCATCATGTTCATTTGTAATGCATCATATCCTGCCCATGCTCATATGCATCATGCCTTGCATCATGTGAATGAGCATTGCATCGTGATTGATTGTGTTCCGGTGTTTGTATTCTTGTGTTGGTTAGAGCTCGTTGACGATTCGGAGTTCAAGGTTCCTGTCCAGACTGAGTTTGAGGAGCAAGGTTATGATCCCACCGAGAACTTAACAGGCAAGATGACCATTCCCCGATATCACCTCTATCTTTGCCTTGCTAGTTGTCTTGCTCTATAGTTATGCCTCGATGCCCATTCTTGTCTTGTCAGCCTCCTATGTTGCCATGAAACACTCTAACCGCCTTCCTAGCAAACCGTTGATTGATTAAGTATGCTTTTGCTCAGCCCCTCTTATAGTGTTGTTAGTTGCAGGTGAAGTATGAAGGTTGCTCCACGTTTGGACTTCTTTATTGGGTTAACACAAATATATCATAATTAAATTAATGCACATATATATTGGTAATGGGTGGAAGGCTTGGCCTTCTACTTGGTGTTTTGTTCAACTCACACCACCTTAGGACCCGATAAACCGGTGTTATGTTCCTTGATTTTGCGTTCCTAACACGGTTGGGGTTTATGGGCCCCCCTTGATAATGCGCACTGCTTAAAGCTTTTCCAGCAAGGCCCAACCTTGGTTTTACCATTTGCCCAATAACTAAACATGCATAGGAAGTAATTAACCCGAGGATTCTTTTGATCAACAACCCGGGCCAGTGCTCCTCTCAGTGTTGGCCCAAACTGGGCGATGTGTTGGGGAACGTAGTATTTCAAAATGTTCCTACGATCACGCAAGATCTATCTACTAGATGCATAGCAACAAGAGGGGAGAGTGTGTCTACGTACCCTCGTAGACCGGGAGCGGAAGCGTCTAGTGACGCGGTTGATGTAGTCGAACTTCTTCGTGATCCAACCGATCAAGCACTGAACGTACGGAGCCTCTGCGTTCAGCACATGTTCAGCTTGATGATCTCCCACGAGCTCTTGACCCAGTCGAGCCTCATGGGAGAGCTTCGTCAGCACGACGGCGTGGTGACGGAGATGATGAAGCTACCGGCGCAGGGCTTCGCCTAAGCACTGCAACGGTATGACCGAGGTGTGTTTCTGTGGAGAGGGGCACCACACACGATTGGGAGATATCAACTAATCAACTTGTGTGTCTATGGGGTGCCTCTACTCCCGTATATAAAGGAGTGGAGGAGGGGACGAGCTGGCCCTCTCTATGGCGCACCCTAGGGGAGTCCTACTCCCACCGGGAGTAGGATTCCCCCTTTCCTAGTAGAACTAGGAGCCCTTCCAAGTAGTAGGAGTAGGAGAGAAGGAAAGGAAAAAGAGAAGAGAAGGAAGGAGGGGGCGCAGCCCCTCCCCTTAGTCCAATTTGGACTAGGCCTTGGGGGCGCAGCCTTCCTCTTCTCTCTTTCCCCTAAAGCCCAATAAGGCCCATATACTCACCGGCGAATTCTCGTAACTCTCCGGTACTCCGAAAAATACCCGAATCACTCGGAACCTTTCCGATGTACGAATATAGTCGTCCAATATATCGATCTTTATGTCTCGACCATATCGATCTTCGGTACATCAAAACACATAAACTCATAATACCGATCGTCATCAAACGTTAAGTGTGCGGACCCTACGGGTCCGAGAACTATGTATACATGACTGAGACTCATCTCCGGTCAATAACAAATAGCGGAACCTGGATTCTCATATTGGCTCCTACATATTCTACGAAGATCTTTATCGGTCAAACCGCATAACAAAATATGTTGTTCCTTTTGTCATCGGTATGTTACTTTCCCAAGATTCGATCGTCGGTATCACCATACCTAGTTAATCTTGTTACCGGCAAGTCTCTTTACTCATTCCGTAATACATCATCTCGTGACTAACTCATTAGTCATTTGCTTGCAAGGCTTATTATGATGTGTATTACCGAGAGGGCCCAGAGATACCTCTCCGACACTCGGAGTGACAAATCCTATTCTTGATCTATGCCAACACCACGAACACCTTCGGAGACACCTGTAGAGCATCTTTGTTGTAGGGTGGAACCCTGGGTGGAGATCTTTCACGAATTGGAGGGGAATCCCCAAGAACAAGAGGAACACAAGAGAGGGAAAACACTCAAATTGACTAGATCCAATCACACATATGCTAGATCCAAGAACATGCAAGAGTTCACAATGATTCAAGAACAACAAAAGGAAAGATACAAGGTAAGATTCTTCCCACTCCACAAGGATTCTTCTCCCTTGGGGGGTCTTGCAATCCACAAGGATTCTTCTCCCTTGGGAGGTCTTGATCTCCTAGAGGAGGGGATACAAGGAGCAAAGCTCTCAAGGTCTCTCAATATCTTTGCTAAACCTTAGAAAGAAGGTGGGGGTGGTCTATTTATAGTCAAAGCCACGAAGGGGTAAGTGGAGAGGGATACAAGGCCAAAGGCCCGCGGCTGCGCACAGGCAAGGGCGGTAGTACCTGACCTCGGGCGGTAGTACCGCTTGGGAGCGGTAGTACCGCCTGTAGGCGGTAGTGCCGCATGGGAGCGGTAGTACCGCTTGTAGGCGGTAGTAAGCGGTAGTACCGCTCGTTCCGGACTGGACATGCCCTTCTTCGCTTGTGTCGCTCCTTTCCTCCTTCTTCTCGTATGTCTCCATGTGGACTTGGTGGTGCTCCCCGACTTCATGTAGGTGGTCGTCCTTGTACCTAAAGATGCACGATGTTCCGTGGTGAGGTAGTGACCAAGTCCAAATGATATTCATGTAACTCTCGAAGAGGAGCGAGTTCACCTTAAGTCTGGTAGGTTCACTTGGGGCTTGAGGAGCTATGACGATGTACATGGAGACAACCGTAGGATGCTCCACATCATCTCCTCCCCCTTGGGAAAGATCCGTTCTCGGATCGTGAACCATATCGTCATGTACACGGTAGGCATGGATGAACTTGGAGTTGGACGACTCCAAGATGTCGTCGGAATGGTAGACATGGAAAAAGAGCAAACACAAGGGACACTTGGAAATACAATGGTTAGCGGACGCAAGGTGTCCATCATTTAAGCATGAGTCCGTCCAAAGAAATCGGTAGTGGCAATGAGCATGAATTGTAGCAAAATGAAAGAGCATGGCATACAATGCATTCATGTGATCAAGCTCATTGTGCAAGAAGTTGCAAATGCTACCATTGTGCAAAATGATGTCGTAATGGGATTGTGTATAAAAAGCATGAACATGGTAAATGATGCTCAATGTGAGTATGTGATCATGCAATTGATGCTTGGCAATGTGATCAATATGTATGAAGAGTCCATCAAGAAAGATCACAACAAATTTGCTAAGAAAATGCACAAGCTCATATATCATGGATGACATGGGAATACAACATGCAACAAGGCAATCATAATGGGAGTCAATCCATGCGCAAGATGCAAATTTGTTATGGGTATGATATGTCCATGGAGCATGGCATGTGGGCGCATAATCACCAAATATGAAGGTTTGGGTGCAATGTGCCAAAGGAGTGTTGATATACCCATGCTCAAAGTTGTGGCAATAGTGGTAGACCGGTGGTGCATCCATGAAATCCAAGCGTATGTGAGGATGGCTCACTAGGAAGGAATGCACCTTGATGAGGATGTCGAAAACGGTGTTGTCGTCGCGCAACATGTATGCCTTCACATGCCAAAGATGCCTCGTGATGGTACCGCCTTGTGAATCCTTCAAAATGAAAGAACATGACAAACACTCGGAAAAACAAATGAGGTTAGCGAAGATGCAAAACCTATTCGTGTGGTGAGTCACCCAACAAGTATGTTCGTCATTCTTATCATAAGAAAGGACAAGGGGACATGGCAATGTATGGAAGCATATGATGCGATAACAACCAAAGGCATTAAGCTCAAACAAGCAAGCATGCATCACAAGTAAGGTGTCCAAGTCTCCGAGATCAACAAGTATAGCATGGTTGCACTCACAACAAGTGAATATGAGAGATGCAACTATTGGAGACAAGTGACAATGATCAAGATATATCATGTGAAAAGCATGAACATAGATGTCATCAACCCAAGAAAGCAAGTAAGAGTGGAACATGGGTGATGCAACATAGCAAGCAATCATGGCAATCATGGCATGTGTGCAAATAGTGGGCATGAATAATGCACATGGCATAACACAATCATGAAAGCAAGATGTGAGCAAAGTCTCATCAATAGCATGGGGCACAATGTAAACATGGCAATAGCAACAAGTATCTCCACCAAGCATGCAAATACACATAGAAGTAGCATAATGGTGAATCATGTGTAAAGGCAAGCAAGGGTCACAATTGCATGGCAAATTCATAGCAAGAGGCATAACATGCAAAGTGAACACGATAGAATGGGCATAAGATGACAAGTGGTAAATAGCCCATAGTCGTGTGAGAGCCAAGTAAAAGAGATGCGCGTAGAGGTTGTACGAAGAGAACGGCGGTAAGGATAGTCCACGGGATCCCAAGTCATCGTTGCTCTCTAGAGCTCGTTTTTTTAACTCATGAGATTGTGAGGTTGACAAGTATTCATGGGTACGTACACAAAAGAGACACAAGCCAAAGAAAGTGTGTGCGTGGTAAATGTACACATCATCCATCATGATGCGCACGTGCATGTGTTCGTTAGCACAAAATAGCCAATGCTCAAATAAATGAGATGTGTGATATAGAAACATGTCATCCATCATGATAGGTTTGTTATTATGTATAGCATAATGGAGACTCAAATGGTGTAATGCATCATGATAAATATGTAGGGCATTGTTAGTCATGGAATGCATATGGTGCACACAAGTAGCAAGATCATGCAATGGATAGGATGAATCAAAATCTCCGAACATGTATGAGGAAACTATGGGGGTCTCCTCATTAGCAATAGTGGAAACATCATATGGAGAAGTGGAACAACATCCAAAACAATGCATGTCCAAAGCTAGGTTGTCATGGCATGGCATATGATGGATATGATGCAAAGGAAGCATGTCAATATCATCACAAGAAAAACAAATGCCAATAACCATAGGCTTGTCATCTATGCCATATGTGCACATTGGGTTTATTTTAATCGCATGTGCATAGTTACTACGATGAGATTGCAAATATGACATACGAGTGATCTCATGCATAGCATATGACAAGTCAAGCGGATTATCAAACATGATGTGACCTAAAGAATGATCACAAGAGATCCTATGCAACATGGCATCACAACTAATAGACTCCACATGACAATCATCAAACTCATCATAAATGGGTAAATCGTCGCATGGGGAAATCATACTAGCATGAAGCATGGTAATAGGTGGATCAACATCATGCAAGCAATCAATGTCGACATAGTCCACTAGTGGGACGAGAGCATCACCTTCACCTTTGTTACCTTTCTCATTCCACTCATGTGGTGTAGGTGAGGTGGGAAAGACCAAATGGTGGTCATCATCATCAACTTGATGGAACCATGTGGGGGGCGCATCATATTCCACCATGGTCATCGTCTTGTCCAAAGGGAGGACGAAGTCGTCGTGAATCGGCGCATCATCATATATGGGACCTAGCACCAAATGAGAAGACACAATAGAGGTAGAGGTCAAGTTGTTAGAAATGCGAATGGCCTCACGTGCCCTATCAACTTCCTGACTCTCTCTATGTGGTGGTGGCTCACTCACTCCCTCAAGGTAGGTGCACGCAATGTCACATATGGTAGAGGCACTCATCTCACTCAAGTGGTGGGGGTTGTGGCTCTCCTCACATGGGAATTGTGGCAACTCATCATATATGGGGCTAGTGGTGAAATCACTCTCACTCTCAATATGGTGGCAAAAGTCACTCAAGTCATCATACATCGCCGTGGTCGAAGGGAAAATCCCATGCTCAACCATCTCGTAGTCGTCGTCGTGGATGAAGGCCGAAGATGGCACATCATCACTCTCGCCTCCAAAGATGGAAGCATCATCCTCGCTCGCCACCTTGTCGCTCGCCTCCAAAGCTTGGTCCTCGAATGGCTCCATAGTCGTAGTCGTCGCCGCACCATCTTGAAAAAGAGTTGAAGTAGACTCGGCATCATCAATGCCAAAAAGAGGTATGGCGGTGGAGTCGAAGTTGGGAGCGTCATCTTGGAGCTTGTTGGGCTTGGACATCGCGGTGGTACTAGCCTCATGCTCGCCATCTTGGGGTTTGGTCTTCGAGAAGTGTACTTGCGGTGGAGAAGTCTTGGCCCATGAGTTCTTGTTCCGCCTTGAGAGCACCAATGTAGTTGTCGTCGAGGGACTTGTAGTTCTCGAGGAAGATAGTCTTGGAGATGTCATTGTCCAATCCCATCATGAAGTAAAACTTCATCCAAATGGGGTTGTCCACGCCGGCTCGTCGCAAGGCATTCTTCATCTCGTTGAAGTACTTGTCGATGGACTTGGATCCTTGTATGGTGTTCTCCAATTGGCGTAGAAGATGTTCCGTGTAAGTAGGAGGCACGAACTCTCGCCGCATAGCTCTCTTCGTCTTGGGCCAACTCATGTTGTAGCTCTCCAAAGGTGTGTGAAGCCACCATGTCGACGCGCGGTCGTGGAAGTTTCTTGTGGCGCATTTCACTTGATCTTCAGGAGGAACTTGAAGTAGCGTGAGGTAGGCGTCCATCAAGCGCTCCCACTCGAGATACTCCTCGGGGTCTTGAGTCCCATAGAAAGGAATCTCGTGGTCGTTGTCGAGGTCGTAGTAGCTCGTGGAAGTCACGGACTTGAGCTTGGGAAGCTTGTCTTGAGGTGAGGGTCGGCGAAGATGCCGCAAGTCCAAAGGCGAAGATGCCTTGAAGTCACTTGGCGAAGATGCCAAGGTAGATGGTGAAGTCGTTGAGCGGTTGTTGATGTTGAGATTGTGACCTTCACGTTCTTGTCGTTGATGGTGTCGATGCCGATGCGATCTTGCCGGAGATGAAATGCCTTGCCTATCCATCACAAGACTCGAGCAAATGTGAGTCGGAGAAAGGAAAGAACTAGACCAAATGTACCTTTCCAATGTTGAAGATGGATCAATGATCACTCAATAATGTATCAAGGAAATAGCACAATTGGTACCGGATCTTGTTAATTCTCACACCTACACAAGTAAGGCTTATGGTGGAGCTCGGTGAGGATAGTGGCACAAAAAATTGATGCAAAATGTTAGAAAGAGTCAATAATGTTGAAAGAGATTCACAAATTCGCAAATGTAACAAGGAGACCAATAGCAATATGTGGCACACGGAAACACACACACGGATAGATAAATGGGGTCGTGCAACCAAGGAATGAGCACAAAATGTGGAATCCACGGAAAACGCTCATGTTGCACAACTCAAGAGACACGCTAGCACGATTGCTCAATAGGCGGATACGACACTTGTGCACAACCTATAAGATGCAAAATGTATGAGCCTTCTATCCCAAGTATGCTATGTGTATGATGTTCCCGGTATTTTTCTCAAGATGATCCAAGGTGATCAAGTATGATATGATATGATGCGATGTTATGGCTCTTGCTTACAAGCTTCTTTGTCTTTCTCTTTTTGCTTAAAAGCTTATTCTTCTTTTCTTTTCTTTTTTTTGTATATGGCCACGATGCACAAACCAAGATAACAATTGTGTATATGCGGGAACAATCTTGTGACATAAGGGATGATATGATGATACCAAGATGATATGGTATGTATACAATGGAAGGGCGGATCGATGATTACTAATGTGCACAAGTAACGTTGCCGGCAATACTCAAAGGCTAGTCTCGATAGGCAAGTGACGCAAAATGGGCTAGGGGTTAACAATGCAATTGCAAGGGGAATATACAACGGTGTCGTCGAGGTTACCGTCCGATGATGATGATGAGAGGCGGTGTTGTCGATGGCGACCCGTTCCTAATTAGCCGAAACACCTTAGGAAACGGAAAAACCACAACTCAAAATCTCAAAGGCCAAAGTCAAATGGTGGTAGCGGAAAGCGATGGTGGTGGTGTCGAAGATGACAATGTGGAAGTGGTGGTGGTGCTTGATGAAGAAGCACTCGTCCCTAAGTAGCCAAAACACCTTAGGAGACTTAAGTCACTACTCACGCAACCACAAATGCTAAGGGAAACAAAATGGTTAGGTTGCGGAAAGGTATGGTGGCTATGCGGATGATATGGTGGAGGGCCTAGGCAAACATGCCAAATTTGACAAAATTTGATGGAGTCAAATGGTGGTAAAACCAAGATGAGCAGCTCGGGCACGTCGCTAGCTTTCCAACGAGCCAAAGAACACTCAAATCGGAGTTCGGGAGTGAAAGTTATGGTCAAAACGGTGAAACTCGGAAGGCTGAAAATGTGCGGGGCAGTAGTACCGCTTTGGTTGGGCGGAAGTAAAAAATTAGTACCGCTTGGAGGGCGGTAGTACCGCTTGGATGGGCGGTAGTACCGCTGGTGTCGGGAAAACTTCGCAGATTGGGATCGGGGCGAATTTGGGGCGGAAATGGATGATTTCGGGGGCGAAATTGGATGGATTTCGTGGATGGAAAGTGGTGAAACTTGGGGAGATGCTAGATCCACTCGAAACCAAGCAAATCCATGGATCAAATCCAACAAAACCTCATCAAACCAACAAATCACAAAAAAAAATTGGGGCTATTTTTGGTGGGGATTTTCGAAATTAGGCAAGATCACCACAAAATTAGGCTAGAAAACAAGAAGGAGGGCTCCAATTTTGTGAGAAACCATAGCTCTAGATACCATGATGTTGTAGGGTGGAACCCTAGGTGGAGATCTTTCACGAATTGGAGGGGAATCCCCAAGAACAAGAGGAACACAAGAGAGGGAAAACACTCAAATTGACTAGATCCAATCACACATATGCTAGATCCAAGAACATGCAAGAGTTCACAATGATTCAAGAACAACAAAAGGAAAGATACAAGGTAAGGTTCTTCCCACTCCTAGAGGATGTGAGGTCTTGCAATCCCCAAGGATTCTTCTCCCTTGGGAGGTCTTGCAATCCACAAGGATTCTTCTCCCTTGGGAGGTCTTGATCTCTGATGACCCTCAACCGTAAGGGATCTGTTGCAGAGTTTTCGATAAGTAAGAGTGTCGAACCCAACGAGGAGTAGAAGGTATTGATAAGCGATTCTGAGCAAGAAATTACTGCAAGCACTGAAAGATAACTTTTAGGGGTTTTCTCGATATAAGCAACAGGAATGTAAAGGCGAGTAATGTAAAAGGTACTGAGAGTAACAAGTGGCCCAATCCTTTCTTAGCAAAGGAGAGGCCTAGCAACTGAACTCATATAGACTAAAGCGTTCTTGAGGACACACGGGAGAGGTAGTCATGTGCTTTCGCCATATTCCGTATCGATACTATGTTATGTGTTGATAAGTGTTGAGTGGGTGGATCTATGCTAGTGCACTCTCTAGACTAAGATGAATGCACTCTTGTGATTAAACACCTTGCAAGCATCCGCAAATACAAGATAGAATTTAAGGCAGAAGCCTAACCATAGCAATACGATCGAGGATCCATTATTCCCTTATGCAAAAGCGTGCGAACTGGGGTTCAGGTTTCTGTCACTCCGGCAACCCACCATAAGTATTCTTTATACACAATGTATTCCCCTAGGTCCTTAATAAGGCGAAGTGTTGGGTGTTCGACTCACACAACACCACTAGTAGAATGACAACACAACTGAAATATCAAACAACACATATTACTTCAACAGCATATGACTACTAACAACAAGACTTCCCCCATGTCCTCAAGAACTAAGGTAACTACTCACAAGACATAAAAGAGATCATGATCAGTGGGGATAAATATGTGATAAACAATCTGGACATAATAATATTTCTCCAACAAAACTCAATAGCATTCACCACAAAGTAGTAATCAACACCGATGGAGTAGAGAGGATAGGTAGTACGAGTTACAACACGAGTTGCGATGGAAAGATGAGATTTGGATGAAGATGGAGATGGTGCTGGTGTTGGGGATGATGTTGATGATGATCTCGATGATGCCCGTGATGATGGTGATGACGATGGCGACGATCTCCCCTTCCGGGAGGTGATCTCCCCGGCGGAATCTGCCCGCCGGAGATGCCCTTTTCTTCTCTGTAGGTTTCCGCCTCGAAGCGGCGGCGGAACTCCGTAAAAAGTCACATGCCTCGGGTTTTCGGGGGACGGAGAACATATATGCAAAAGGGGGCGACCAGAGGTGGGCCAGGGGCTCCAGGCGCCCCCCCGGCGCGGCCAGGGTGGCGCGCCCCCAGGCCGCCTGGGCACCCTGTGGCCCCCCTCTGACTCCCCTTTTGCGTGTCTTCGTTATTCATCTGAAAAATACCTCCCGTCAATTTTCAGGTAATTTGGAGGTGTTCTTCTTCAGCAACTCAGCATCCACTTTTTCCTGCTGAATCCTGCGTCTGCTGTTCCGGCATCGGAAAGTTGCAAACTGCGTAAAATAGACCAAAACAACATAAGAACGTCATCATAACGTGAAATATATCAATGAATAAGGATAAATTATAATACAAAATAGTGATGCATTTTGGACGTATCAACATGTGACGCCCGAAGACCGACGTCCCAGAAGATCGCAGAAGATTCCAGAAGATTCCAGATATTCCGGGATCTCCCGTGTGTTTTATTTTGCTTGTGTTATTTATTTTTGCATTGCATCATAGCATCATGCCATCATGTCATATTTATTTCTTTTTGCATCTCAACTTAAATAAATTGTGTGGACCTTCGGTCCATTTAAATCGAGGGAAGGATGTCTTCTCTTTATAACATATAAAAGCCTCTCAATATTATTTAGGGAGCTATATAATAAATATTCCATTGTTTGGAATTACCCGCTACACACTTGCATAATTTTCCCCATGCCTCTTAATTCAAGTTTCACCGTCAAACCTCCCTCTAATTCTTTTCCCTTGTATCGAGGTTCCTCCAAAAACCTCAACACTTTTGGACCCTTTTAAGTCCTTGCCCGTGCTAGTTCATCTTCCTCTTCGTCTTTCTACCTTTTATTCGCAAGTGACATTTTTCCTGTTCGAGAAATGTTCAATATATTCCTATAAATTCTAGGTCATGCCAAGACCACCTCCTCCAATTTCCATGTCTTTTGGAAGTGCTTTGGTTGTCCTACGGATTTATTCAAGTTTGAGTTATTTTTCAAACTTGCATAAATTTGTAGTCTCTAAAAATTGCCAAAGAATTTTATTAAAATAGCCCACAATTCCAGGGTTGTAGGGATATTTTTATCTCAGCCAACACCATCTCCAAACTCTCTGGGCTTTTCTATTTTTTTTGTTTGTTCTATTTCTTTTCTGGAAAAGAAATGCCAGAGAAGGAGAGCAGAGGCCCAGCCACCAGGCCATTCCAGCCCGGGCCTCCCAGCGCCCTCACCTCTCCTAAGCCTCCAGGCCCAAGGCCCATTCTTTCCTCTAGGCCCGACAACTCCATCGAACCCTAGCTCCCGCACTGATTCCCTCAGTCCCCCCTCAGCGCCGTCGCTCTCTCGCAGCATCGACCGCATCCCCATCGACCGCGCCTCGTTCTCCCGCAGCGCCCCTCCCCTCGATCTCCCTTTCTCTCCCTCACCCCGAGCGCCCGACCGCCCCGGTCACCCTCTCCCTCTCGTCTCCACTCCTCCTCGACCGCGTCCCTCCCCGAGCGACGCCGCGGCCAGGACCGCCTCGCCTTCTGCGCCCCGCGAGCGCCGCGCCTCTCCATCACCAGGTCGCCGCCGTCTCCATCAGCCCTTCGCCACCGTCTCCTCCAGGCCCGCCGGCCGGATCCCGCGCGCCAGGAGCCCGCGTCCTTCCCCTTCGTCGCCAAGTTTGCTGCCACGCGCCTCCCTCGTCCAGAGCCTCGCCATGGCCTCGTTCCTCGCCTCCCCGTGCTGCCTTCGTTCCCCAGGTCCGGCGCCCCGCCGCCACACACTCTTCATGCAGCGCCCGTCCTCCCCGTCGGCAACGTCGGCGACCAGCTAGGGCCGCGGCCCCGAGTTTTTCTGCGCCACCGCCTCGCCTTGGAGCTGCCCTCCTCTCCCGTGTGCTCGCCCCGTGCAACTTCCTGCGCCTCGCCTCCTCACTAAGTCGATGCCGCTGCCATGGCCTTGTCTCGCCTCCTTGCTGCTGCTGTGCTTCTTCTGTTTTGGCTCGGTGTTTTGTTTTGGGCCAGCAGGTATCCCCGGATCGCCAAGCACCAGGATGACGAGGACCATCAAGTTCCTCTTCAAGAAGTTCGACTACCGGAGGTGCAAGTACCACGACGCTCGGAACCCTCGGTTCCATCAAGTCCGGCAACTACATGAACGAGTACAAGGCGACCCGACCAAGTAACCCTTCGGATATGTCAAGTTCGACTACGTGACAAGTACCCCTCCGATGCAAGTACAACTACGGACGGGAACAACTACATGATGAATCGCCAAGTTCCACTACTTCCACTACCGTCGCAAACGAGAACCCCAAGTACCACGACACCGACCCGAACATCTACGGGAAAACGAGCTCCGTGAACCACTACCGTCACCCCGAAGATGTCCGACGCCGCAAGTACCACGACACGATATCGGAACAACTACTTCCTCTTCGGAAACGTGAACCACTACTTCCTCTACGACTCGCGAGAACGACTCCTTCCTCTACGATCTCGAACCCTCCGGGAACGGATGATCCGAAGGTATAACCCCGTGACGTGACCCGTGAGATGCTTGTTGTGTTGTATGAGTTGTTTCCCTTGTGTGCTCCGTGTCCGTTTCGATCTTTTGTCGTGTTCCTCGGTTGCCTCGTCGCCGACCCGTGGGAACCCGGTGACGGGATCGCCCCACCTTTCATCTCGTTTGACTCGCTCACGCCATCTTACCTTTTGCACCGGTCTCTCAACGAGTTACCGGAACCGAGGTGTTGCGTTGCATCATTTTCGGATCGTTGCCGTGGCACCCTTTTCCTTCCACCACGGTGACGATGCTTCATATCATCTTCTTGTCAACTTTTAATAAAAATTGCATAAAACTTGATCATGTCATCCGCATCATATTAACAACATTATATGTGTGAATTGTTGTTTGCTTAAGATCACTAAACATGCATATGGGGTTTTTCCGGATATGTTGTTGTTATTTTCCGGCCTCATTTAAAATGCCTTAATAGTGTAGTTTTTTTTAAGCTTCACCTCTTGCCATGTTAACAAACATTTAATCTTGTCTTGTAATAACGGGAGTCAACTAAATAATTAACATGTGGTGTTTTGTCAATATGCAACTCGTTGCATATTGAGCTCCACTTAACTTGTAGTGTTGTTTGTGCACTTTGCCATGCCTTGCATATTTAAACCGGACATGCATCATACTTGGATGTGCATCGTATGCCATGTTTATGCTTGTATGTTTACCGTGTTGTTTCTTTCTTTCCGGTTGCTTCTCTTGTTAGCTTCGGTTTCGTTCCGGAGTTGTGAGGATTCTCTCGACTGTGTTGCTCCGTCTTCGTGGATCCGTTCTTCTCCCTTGTGGAATCCCAGGCAAGATGACCGAACCCGGATACCATTACTATCTTTGCCTATTGCTAGAGTATCGCTCTTTAGTATATTGCCTCGATGCCCATGTTTTCCTGTCAGCCTCCTATTGTAACCATGATCCTGTCTAACCACCCTACCCATGCAAACCATTGATTGGCTATACGTAGGCTTCGCTCAGCCCCTCTTATAGCATTGCTAGTTGCAGGTGAAGATTGAAGATGCTTGCTTCATGTTGAAGTTTGGTTGGGTTATATCACACTATATAAATGCTTAAATGAAATCATCTATATATTGGCAAGGGTGGAAGGCTAAGCCTTTTGCTTGGTGATTTGTTCCACTCATGCCGTTAGGAACCGTATAAACCGGTGTTATGTTCCTTGATTATGCGTTCCTAACACGGTTGGGGTGTATGGGACCCCCTCGATAAACCGCTAAGTGCTAAGTCTTTTCCAGCAAGTCCCAACATTTGGTACTATTCGCCTAATAACTAATAAAACTTGCATAGGGACTAGCTATCCCTTTTATTTTAATTCAACAACCCCGGGCTAGTGCTCCACATGAGTGTTGGTCCGAAACGGGGGTCCTGCAGGGCCACCTCGAGGAAACTCAAGGTCTGGTAAAAACCTGTAGCATCGCCCATCCGGTCGTATCCTGAGACTTAGATACGCGCGGCTACTATCAGGGTGTCGACACGCCGGGAGGATTTGCTGGATTAGCCTTACCTTAGTTCGGTTTAACTTGAGCACGGGATTCCGAGAATACTCGGGTCTTCCCACCTATGGAGTTGCGACTCCGTGGATCGTGGGCTTGTAATGGGTCAAGTTGGAACACCCCTGCAGGGTTTGAACTTTCGAAAGCCGTGCCCGCGGTTATGTGGCAGATGGGAGCTTGTTAATATCCGGTTGTAGAAAACTTGACACAATGTTTCTAATACACTACCAGCGTGTGTACCGTGACTGTCAATTTCCGAATAGGGATTCGGGAGTTGAACACGGTGGGGTTATGTTTGTTGAGCTTTAGCTAGGATCACTTCGTGATCATATCTTGACCTAGGCACCTTCTCTTCTCGCTCTCTTTTACGTAAGTTAGTGCTAGTTGCTGCTGCAGACTCTTGTTATTCCTTCACCTCTTCTTCTTTCTTCAGCCTTTTCCTCACCCAAGGCTTAAATAGTCTTGTTACCCGGGAACGGGATTGCTGAGTCCTCTGTGGCTCACAGTTACTTCACCACACCAGATGCAGGTTCAGCCGAGTTGAAGCAGGAGATGGATCAGTGCTTCACCAGGAGCTCGATGAAGAGTTTGGCCGTATGCTTGTGACGTTTCGATGTTCAGTAGTGGTTTCTACTAGGATTCGATCCTGACCTGTGGCTTTATGTTGTTTTGGTATCTTTCTTTTGATCTTCACCCGTAGTCGGGTTGTGATGTTTTGAATGATGTCTTGCTTATGTAATGTATTGTGTGAAGTGGCGAGTGTAAGCCAACTATCTCCTTTTGCAATTTAATCCCTCTTTTACATGAGTTGTGCAAAGATACCAAACTTGAGATCATTCTAGGATGGGCTTATACCTTTAAGTCGTGCCTCGACACGTAGGAGGTATAGTCCCATCCTGGGCATTACACAACACCCCCAAGCTTAGACCTCGCTTGTCCCCAAGCGAATATGAACTCGGTAAACCTGTCCACAAGTTTAGAGAGTGAAGTGTCGATAAATAGAATACGGACAAGAAGCATCATAGTCTCTTCACCAACTCAAATATCCTCAGCAGCAATCTTCAACTCATAAGGCTCTTATGAAAGAGTGTTAACACTTATATTCGAAAGTAGGACCAATGGAAACTCATTATATCATGGCAAACATGTCCTTTGGTCAAAGAACAACAAATAATTTTAACTTTTGCTCTTATATTTTGATGGGATTAATTGAAGCTCTTTGGAATAACATGTTAATAAGCAAGAGATGAAAGTGTTAACACAAAGGAAGATATTTGCCTTAGCTGGGTATGACAAACAACTTACTTATCAGATGATAATGTCAACAAGGATATGATATGACAAATCTTAATGCAGCTTTATATGAATGAATCCTTATCAACATCAAACGTCTGCTCTCTTTGGGAAATAGAGGGAAGTAGGAATAACTGACTCATCTTAAAATTAAAAGATAGGCCCTGCTCTAGGGTAGTAGGGAAAACTCATGTGCTATCCTCAAATCAAACAGAATGAAAACAAGTTTTTGAGAGGTGCATGATTCGTCAGCGAATGCTAATAGATAACTCAACTACTTCTTGAACTGGACAAGTTTCGAGGAACGGCTCCCGTATGAGGACGATAACATCCTCTTATTCTCCTTTGTTTATCACTGCCAAAGTTTTCTGATTTCTCATGAACAAAGCGTGAAGGACGGTTTGTTTGTTATACTCCCTCCATTTTTGTATACAAGGCCACTATCAAAGTTACAATTTGTGACTATAGAAGGCCACTAACACCAATCGAGATAAAATTGATCAGGTTTGCCTCGTACTAGCAACCGAGGACATTAATACCCTATGCATGCACGTGGGAGTTAAAGGTTGGTTTGAATGCACCGCATTAATCAACCAATCAGGAATGAGAGAGTTGTTTTGCTGTGTGTTGGAAAGAAAAATACACATTAATTAACACGTCAAGCGAGGAGAAAAGACTAGTTTTCAGAAGTCATTAATTTCTACCTTGGTACCTGTAATATGGGTTTGTGGCCTTGTATACAAAAATGGAGGGAGTATTATTTTTAAGCCGGGCGCACTCAATGCCAGTTCCTTTTCGTATTATGGGTTTGCACATTATACATGCAATCCCGGGGTGAAGCTTGTCCAACTCAAAAAGGTCATGAATTAGCTACTACTTCCTCATGAGCTAAAGCAGAGGCACAAAATAAAAGATTTTGAACATTTAAGGATAACACATAAATTATATACTTTAGGAGGTGGTAGTGGAGTACCACGAGTAGGTAGGTATGGTGGACTCATATGGAAGGTATTGGCTTAAGGGTATGGACGCACAAGCAGAATTCCGCTTAGTACAGAGTTAGGCTAGCAAAGGTTTTGAGAGAGCAAACAATTGATGATGACTAAGATGCAAAGCAATATAAAGCATGGACATTGAAATAAGCATAACACATCAAGTTGTCTTCCTTGTCAACATAACACTTCAAGCATAATAACATAAAGGTTTTGGCTATGTTGATACTTTAAGAAAATCATGCTTGTTGTTATGACCAAAGCTATATTTGCCAAGATTAAATAAAGTTTCATAGCCATACCTGACATAAGGTCAATACTCCCCATAAGAATCATCCTATAAGGTCGATTGCGTGAAGAGAATACCGAGTGCAGCAAAAAGGAACCGATAAACTTCTCATTAATATTCCATCATAAACGACTCCACACACACGGATAAAATTCTTCACCAAGGGGGCGATAGACCTCAATGCACACACCTATCTCATATAATAACCTCCCTAGACATGATACGACTCTACTTGACTTCTAAAAAACAAAAGGTAAAAGATAAAGATACCGGGCACTCCCCCAAGCTTGGAACAAGCCAAGGGAATGCCATTACCACGGAGATTTCACTCATCATCCTTGTTGGCGTTGATCAAGTAGTTCTTGGCGAAACTCTTCCATGGAAGGGGTTCTCCAGTCTCATATGAGAAGCTCGTCTCCTGGATCCTGCATTCAGCACCCAAACCCATGCGTAGAAACCTTAGTTCATACTCACAGTTCTGGTTATGTAGATCATTAATTTGCCCTTGTAGCTCTATAATTCTGTCTTCAGACGCGGCGATTCTTTCCCACATCTCCTTCATCTCCTTCAGAAAGTAGTTCTTCAGCTCGTTGGTGATGTCAAAGTTAGCTTCGACACCATGCTCGATCATCTTCTTGTACTTGAAGACTTCTTGCTCCACTTCTTCCAGCCTGGCCTGGACGCTCCCCTCCTTGATAGGTCCCTTCAGATCTTCTTGGTGAAGGACGCCTTCCTTCATCTGAACAACCTGAGGGTGCTTCTTCACCTCAGCGAGGTAAGGGTTGATGACGTTGACGACGAACGTGTCCTTGGGGGAACTTGGAGAAGCCATGGCACCTAAATTTAGCTGAAAGATTTCCTGGCAGAAACAGATCGAAGAGAAAACACGCGAAATCGCAAGATACATTGCCGGAACAACCCGGGCAAATATATAGGAAAAATTTATGCACAGAAAGGAAGGTAACGGACCAAAGCGGGGTCGGAGACGGGCTCCAGGGTGTCCAGGCGGCCTGCCGGCGCGGCCCAGGGGGGGCGCGCCAGGGGGGCGCCTGGACTCCCTGGTGGTCGTCTCCGGCTCCACTTCGACTCGGGATTTTACTAATTTTACAAAAACTCGTAATACGGAACTTTTATGATGTTTTGCGGTGTTTTCTTACCGTACTACATACCTTTTCTTTATTCTGCTTATGTTGGCATCTGAAACAGGGCTGCAACATGTTCTTCGTGGGTTGTTGTGTATATTATATTCACATCAACATCGACAGGGTCTCCTGCTATGTAATGTTTAAGTCTTTGCCCATTCACAACTTGAGGTTTGGTGCCTTCAAAATTATTAATCTTAATTGCACCAGACCAATAAACTTCTTCAATATGAAATGGTCCTTCCCGCCTGGAAAGTAGTTTACCTGGAGAAAACCTGAAACGGGATCTAAACAACAAAACTTTATCACCAACATTAAATTCACGTTTCAGAATCTTCCTATCATGCCACCTTTTTACCTTTTCCTTGAACATTTTAGCGCTCTCGTAAGCTTCACTTCTCCATTCATCTAGAGAAGTCAAGTTCATGAGACGCTTCTCACCAGCTAGTTTTGGGTCAACGTTAAGCTCTCTAACAGCCCAGAAAGCTTTGTGCTCTAGCTCTAATGGCAAATGGCAAGCCTTGCCATACACCATCTTATAGGGGGACATGCCCATGGGGTTTTTGTAAGCAGTTCTATATGCCCACAAAGCATCTCCCAATTTATTTGATCAATCCTTCCTATTTCTGTTTACTGTTTTCTGCAAGATTAACTTAATCTCTCTATTGGTGAGCTCAACTTGCCCACTAGTTTGAGGATGATAAGGTGAAGCAATTCTATGATTAACATCGTATTTAGCCAGAGCTTATCTAAAAGCTCCGTGCATGAAGTGTGATCCTCCATCGGTCATGAGATACCTTGGTACACCAAACCTAGGAAATATTACATCCTTAAGCATTTTCAAGGATGTTTTGTGATCAGCACTTTCAGTGGGGATTGCTTCAACCCACTTGGTCACATAATCAACAGCTACTAAAATGTGAGTGTACTTGTGCGAAGAAGGAAAAGGACCCATAAAATCAAAACCCCAACAATCGAAAGGTTCAATCACTAGTGAGTAATTCATAGGCATCTCATTCCTTCAACTAATGTTACCAACTCTCTGACATTTATCACAAGCTAAAACATAATTTCTAGCATCTTTAAAGAGAGTAGGCCAATAAAAACCTGATTGAAGAACCTTATGTGCAGTCCTCTCACCGGCATGATGTCCTCCATAGGGACTATCATGACACCGTCGGAGAACGTCCTTCTGCTCATGTTCTGGAATGCATCTTCTCATGATCCCGTCGGGGCCTTGTTTGAAAAGATGTGGGTCATCCCAAAAGTAGTGCCTCAAATCATGAAAGAACTTCTTCCTTTGCTGAAATGTTAGACCTGGAGGCAAATACTTTGCAACAATAAAATTAGCATAATCTGCATACCACGGGTCGGAAAGAGGTTGTACTTTTAAAACGGCAAGTTGCTCGTCTGGAAAACTATCGTTAACTGGGATGGGGTCATGCAGTATATCTTCCATTCTTGAAAGATTGTCCGCCACCGGATTGTCTTCCCCTTTCCTATCAACAATCTGCAAATCAAATTCTTGAAGAAGGAGTACCCATCTGATAAGCCTTGGCTTAGCATCCTTCTTTGTCATAAGATACTTAATGGCAGCATGATCAGTATGAATAATAACTTTAGAATCAACAATATACTGCCTAAACTTATCACAAGCAAAAACTACAGCTAAGAATTCCTTCTCAGTAGTAGCATAATTTCTTTGAGCACTATCAAGGGTTTTACTAGCATAATGTATAACATTCAATTTCTTATCAACTCTTTGTCCTAAAACAGCTCCAACAGCAAAATCACTTGCATCACACATAATTTCAAAAGGTAAATTCCAGTCAGGTGGTTGTACTATAGGAGCAGTTATTAAAGCTTTCTTTAGGATTTCAAAAGCTTCCTTACAATTTTCATCAAACGCAAAAGGAACATCCTTCTGGAGAAGATTAGTGAGGGGTCTCGAGGTTTTAGAAAAGTCTTTAATAAATCTTCTATAAAAACCTACATGACCGAGAAAACTGCGAATACCTTTGATGTCCCTTGGATAGGGCATCCTCTCAATAGCTTCGATCTTGGCTTTGTCCACTTCAATTCCCCTTTCGGAAATCTTGTGACCAAGAACAATTCCTTCATTAACCATAAAGTGGCACTTCTCCTAGTTGAGTACCAAATTTGTCTCCTCGCATCTCTGCAAAACTGTATTAAGGTTGTGAAGACAATGGTCAAATGAAGTTCCATAGACGGAGAAATAGTCCATGAAGACTTCCATAATATCCCCGCAGAAACCATGAAAGATAGCAGACATACACCTTTGAAAAGTAGTAGGGGCATTACATAAACCAAAAGGCATACGTCTGTAAGCATAAGTACCAAAAGGACAAGTAAAAGTGGTCTTCTCTTGATCGGCAGTGTTAACATGAATTTGAGAGAAGCCAGAATAACCATCGAGATAACAAAAGTGGGTATTTTTGGATAACCTTTCAAGCATTTGGTCGATGAACGGCAACGGGTAGTGATCATTCCTGGTGGCCTTGTTCAACTTCCTGTAATCAATACACATTCTATATCCAATAATAATTCTCTGAGGTATTAGTTCATTTTTATCATTAGGAACCACAGTTGTACCTCCTTTCTTAGGAACACAATGTACCGGACTTACCCACTTACTGTCAGCTATAGGGTAGATAATACCTGCGGCTAGAAGCTTGAGAATCTCAGTTCTAACGACATCCATCATCTTCGGGTTCAACCGTCGTTGATGATCAACAACTGGTTTAGCATCAGGCTCAAGGTTGATAGTATGTTGACAGATAGATGGACTAATCCCCTTAAGGTCATCAAGGGTGTAGCCAATTGCGCCTCGGTGTTTACGAAGTACTTCCAATAATCGCTCTTCTTCATATCCTGAAAGGTTAGAATTGATAATAACGGGATATACTTTCTTTTCATCTAAATAAGCATACTTGAGCGTATCGGGAAGAGGTTTAAGATCGAACACCGGGTCTTCTTTCGGTTTTGACAAAATTCCCAAAGGTTCAACCGGAAGGTTGTGCTTCAGGATAGCAGGCTGCCTCAAGAATATTTCATCTAGTTCATTTCTTTCCTGCATATGCAAATCATTCTCGTGGTCCTCCATGTAGTGCTGCAAAGGATCATCAGGGGGAATAGCAATAGAGGCAATACTTTCAATAATTTTATCATCACTAGGTGAATCAGTACCACGAGGCTGCTTAGAGAACTTAGAAAAATTAAATTCATATGGCTCACCATCGAATTCAACAGAAACTTTACCTTTCTTGCAATCTATTATAGCTCCACAAGTTCTAAGAAAAGGTCTACCAAAAATGATGGGACAAAAATTGTCCCTGGCTGAACCAAGTACCAGAAAGTCGGTAGGGTATTTTACCTTTCCACATAGGACTTCAACGTCCCTCACAATTCCGATAGGAGAGATAGTTGATCTATTTGCAAGATGAATAGTAACATCAACTTCTTCAAGTTCACAAGGGGAAATCTCACCGATGATTTCTTCATAGAGTGAATAAGGAATAGCACTTGCACTCGATCCCAAATCGCATAGCCCATAATAATTGTGATCTCCTATTTTAACAGATACCACCGGAGTACCTGAAATTGGGCCTTTGTTCTTGGCTGTGACAAGGTTAGTGGAAACAGCACAAAAAGTTATATTGGAATCCAAAACATCATCAGTAGCAAGGTCTTTAATCAATGCAACTTGAGGATCGACCCTGATCTGGTCCTCAGGTTCATCAACTCTTCTCTCACTTTTATTTATTATGCCTGTTACAAGAGAGTGTTCCTTTATCCTCGGGGGAAAAGGAGGCTTTTCATATATGACTGCAGGCAAAATAGGCTCAGCAACATAAATATCAATAGATGGTTCTTTAAAAGGTGCATGGTGCTGGTCTCTATTCTTTTTAAAAGAATCAACGTGAGAGGCAAAGTTCTTACATAAATCAATCACTAGATGGGAATCAAGACCAATCTTAGAGCAAAAAGTATTGAAGTAATCAGTTTCCACATAGCTCTCAATATAATCATGTTCATAATTTATAGCGGGTTCAATACCTTTATCAATTTCCCAATCTTCAGTATTCCTCTGGATTCTTTCAAGGAGATCCCACCTTTCTTCAACACTCTTCTTCTGAAATACCCCACTAGAGGAGGCAACCAGCATCTCCTTATCCTGACGAGAAAGCCTGGCATAAAAATGTGTAAGTATAATTTCCTTGGGAAGCTTATGAATAGGGCATTTGAGCATTAGGGACTTCAATCTCCCCCAAGCTTGAGCAATGCTTTCTCCGTCACGAGACCTAAAGTTATAGATATAATTCCTGTCTCGATGAATTTCATGAAGAGGATAAAATTTAGTATAAAAGAGAGACATAAGCTCCTGCCAGTCCAGCAAGTGTGGGTTATCGAGAAGCCCATACCAATCTGAAGATTTATCTATAAGTGATACAACAAACAATTTCCTCATGACAAACTCCCTCGATACACCTGCAAGCTTAAATAATGAACATAGTCGTGACAAATATAGCAAGTGTTCACCGGGATGTCTGTCTCCTGCATAACGATTAGCCAAAACATAATTGATAATGCCAGCTGGTATTTTATAAGGCACAATTTCAGTAGGGGGAGGATCAACCACCACAGGTGTGGGGTGTCTTCCCGCAAGCAACGCTCCAATAATAGGGTTGTCCATAAGGACAAAGAGCAGCAATAGCAAAAATAAAAACAGAATTATAAAAAGACTTTCTTACCGGTTTCACTTTACCAATAGCGCTACGCTCCCCGGCAACGGCGCCAGAAAACGTTACTTGATGACCCTCAACCGTAAGGGATCTGTTGCAGCGTTTTCGATAAGTAAGAGTGTCGAACCCAACGAGGAGCAGAAGGTATTGATAAGCGATTCTGAGCAAGAAATTACTGCAAGCACTGAAAGATAACTTTTAGGGGTTTTCTCGATATAAGCAATAGGAATGTAAAGGCAAGTAATGTAAAAGGTACTGAGAGTAACAAGTGGCCCAATCCTTTCTTAGCAAAGGAGAGGCCTAGCAACTGAACTTATATAGACTAAAGCGTTCTTGAGGACACACGGGAGAGGTAGTCATGTGCTTTCGCCATATTCCGTATCGATACTATGTTATGTGTTGATAAGTGTTGAGTGGGTGGATCTATGCTAGTGCACTCTCTAGACTAAGATGAATGCACTCTTGTGATTAAACACCTTGCAAGCATCCGCAAATACAAGATAGAATTTAAGGCAGAAGCCTAACCATAGCAATACGATCGAGGATCCATTATTCCCTTATGCAAAAGCGTGCGAACTGGGGTTCAGGTTTCTGTCACTCCGGCAACCCACCATAAGCATTCTTTATACACAATGTATTCCCCTAGGTCCTTAATAAGGTGAAATGTTGGACAACAGCACTAGTAGAATGACAACACAACTGAAATATCAAACAACACATATTACTTCAACATCATATGACTACTAACAACAAGACTTCCCCCATGTCCTCAAGAACTAAGGTAACTACTCACAAGACATAAAAGAGATCATGATCAGTGGGGATAAATATGTGATAAACAATCTGGACATAATAATATTTCTCCAACAAAACTCAATAGCATTCACCACAAAGTAGTAATCAACACCGATGGAGTAGAGAGGATAGGTAGTACGAGTTACAACACGAGTTGCGATGGAAAGATGAGATTTGGATGAAGATGGAGATGGTGCTGGTGTTGGGGATGATGTTGATGATGATGTCGATGATGCCCGTGATGATGGTGATGACGATGGCGACGATCTCCCCTTCCGGGAGGTGATCTCCCCGGCGGAATCTGCCTGCCGGAGATGCCCTTTTCTTCTCTGTAGGTTTCCGCCTCGAAGCGGCGGCGGAACTCCGTAAAAAGTCCCGTGCCTCGGGTTTTCGGGGGACGGAGAACATATATGCAAAAGGGGGCGACCAGAGGTGGGCCAGGGGCTCCAGGTGCCCCCCCGGCGCGGCCAGGGGGGCGCGCCCCCAGGCCACCTGGGAACCCTGTGGCCCCCCTCTGACTCCCCTTTTGCGTGTCTTCGTTATTCATCTGAAAAATACCTCCCGTCAATTTTCAGGTAATTTGGAGGTGTTCTTCTTCAGCAACTCAGCATCCACTTTTTCCTGCTGAATCCTGCGTCTGCTGTTCCGGCATCGGAAAGTTGCAAACTGCGTAAAATACACCAAAACAACATAAGAACATCATCATAACGTGAAATATATCAATGAATAAGGATAAATTATAATACAAAATAGTGATGCATTTTGGACGTATCAATCTCCTAGAGGAGGAGATACAAGGAGCAAAGCTCTCAAGGTCTCTCAATATCTTTGCTAAACCTTAGAAAGAAGGTGGGGTGGTCTATTTATAGTCAAAGCCACGAAGGGGTAAGTGGAGAGGGATACAAGGCCAAAGGCCCGCGGCTGCACACAGGCAGGGCGGTAGTACCGGACCTCGGGCGGTAGTACCGCTTGGGAGCGGTAGTACCGCCTGTAGGCAGTAGTGCCGCATGGGAGCGGTAGTACCGCTTGTAGGCGGTAGTACCGCTCGTTCCGGACTGGACATGCCCTTCTTCGCTTGTGTCGCTCCTTTCCTCCTTCTTCTCGTATGTCTCCATGTGGACTTGGTGGTGCTCCCCGGCTTCATGTAGGTGGTCGTCCTTGTACCTAAAGATGCACGATGTTCCGTGGTGAGGTAGTGACCAAGTCCAAATGATATTCATGTAACTCTCGAAGAGGAGCGAGTTCACCTTAAGTCCGGTAGGTTCACTTGGGGCTTGAGGAGCTATGACGATGTACATGGAGATAACCGTAGGATGCTCCGCATCAATCTTTATAATCACCCAGTTACGTTGTGACGTTTGATAGCACACAAGGTGTTCCTCCGGTATTCGGAAGTTGCATAATCTCATAGTCATAGGAACATGTATAAGTCATGAAGAAAGCAATAACAGTAAAACTAAACGATCATAGTGCTAAGCTAATGGATGGGTCTAATCCATCACATCATTCTCCTAATGATTTGACCCCGTTGATCAAACGACAACTCACGTCTATGGTTAGGAAACATAACCATCTATGATCAATGAGCTAGTCTAGTAGAGGTGAAAGGATCGATATGGTTGACTAGAGGGGGGTGAATAGGAAACTAACAATTTTTAGCTTTTCTTAACCAATTTAAATTAAGCGACAAAATAAGTTGTCTAGATATTCTACTAGGATGACAACTAAGAGAAAGAAGGACAACAACTACACATGCATGCTATAGGAGTTGAACAAGTAAAGCATGCAAAAGTAAAGGTAAGAAATAACCACAAGTGGAACCGGTGGAGACGAGGATGTGTTTCCGAAGTTCCTTCCCTTTGAGGGGAAGTACGTCTCCGTCGGAGCGGTGTGGAGGCACAATGCTCCCCAAGAAGCCACTAGGGCCACCGTATTCTCCTCACGCCCTCACACGATGCAAGGTGTCGTGATTCCACTAGTGGTGCCCTTGAAGGCGGCAACCGAACCTTTACAAACAAGGTTGGGGCTATCTCCACAACTTGGAGGCTCCCAACAAACCACGAAGCTTCACCACAATGGAATATGGCTTCGAGGTGACCTCAACCGTCTAGGGTGCTCAAACACCCAAGAGTAACAAGATCCGCAAGGGATTAGTGGGGAGAATCAAATATCTCTTGGTGGAAGTGTCGATCGATGCCTCCTCAAGCAATCCCGAGCAAATCAACAAGTTTGATTGGCTAGGGAGAGAGATCGGGCGGAAATGGAGCTTTTGGAGCAACAATGGAGTAGTGGGGGAAGAGGTAAGTCTTCTTGGAGAAGAAGACCCCCTATATATAGTGGGGGAACAAATCCAACCGTTATTGGAGTTTTCAGCCCGCAGAGAGCGGTAGTACCGCGCATGAGTTGCGATACTACCGCTGGCTGAGCGGTACTACCGCTTTGAGAGCGGTACTACCGCTTAGGCAAAAGAGTGCGACATGATTGACAACCACGGATGAATTAAATTACATCCGTGGCTACATCCGCAGGGAAAACGGTAGTAGCAAAATGCGACACGGTACTACCGCTTAAGATAAGCGGTACTACCGCATTGGATGCGGAAGTAAAAAATTACTTCTGCATCCACTTCTGTACTTAGAATCAGCGCCTGGGCCAGATACACGGTACTACCGCTCTGGGGACGCGGTACTACCGTTGGAGCGGTACTACCATGTCGGCAGGCGGTACTACCGTGTAACTGCGCGGTACTACCGCTTGGTTGAGCGGTACTACCGCTTGCTAGGCAGATGATCAGTTAAGAAGTCACAGTTTTGCATATACGAAAAATAACCGGTTGGACCTCCAGAGAAGCAAGGAAAGGTGGTGCGAGAGTAGGATGTGTACGTGTTGATTCTACCCAAACCTTTCCGACGCGGACCCCCTCTTAATAGTACGGCTTTCCTATTACTCAAAGCCACCGACAGGGAGCAAAAAGAAAACCCCGTCTTCCATAGAATCCGAGGGGCAAACAATCGTCTTGTGCCTAAGGGAGAAATACCTGTATGAGCTTAGAGCACACGATCAGTCCGCAAATGCATTGTCATCAATCACCAAAACTACTTAGGGAGAAATATGCCCTTACAATCTCCCCCTTTTTGGTGTATTGATGACAATACTTGATTTGCACAGGGAAGAAATAATAGAGTATGCAATCCAAGCCCTAGAGTATAGGTGAGCTCCCCCTGGATGTGTGCCTTCACAAGATTGTGCTTTGGACTGCACAGCACACATACAAGGTACAGTGCTCCCCTATAATCTACACATGAGATACTCTATATAAAAACTAACTGCTCTGGATAAATATTAAAGACATAATGATAAGTTCAACAATAACGGGGCATATGTCTTACACCATATTATAGTCTCACGCACACGACACAAACACGCAAATAAACCAGAGTTCAAAGAAACACAAGAGCACACAGGCACAAGACGCAAATCACTCTCCCCCTTTGTCATCAAGACACCACAAAGGGGAAAGAGGACACTAAGACGGGTGGCTGCCCGGGAGAAGCTCAGTCGTCATACTCATCATCAGACCCCTGCTGCTCCTCCTGATACTCCTCATCAGACTCTGACCACTTGTACCCCTGACGAGCCATCCAGGTAGCCTCAGGTGTGATGTTATCCTCGGATCCATTGGAAACTTCCTCTCCATATAGTGCCAGAATCATCTTGTCATGCTGGCGTGTCTTCTTGTCGGTCACATGAGCCCGGTATTGCCCCTTAGCCTGCATGCAGAAGAGGGCCTTCATCTTCTGCTTAAGCTTTTTAGCCCAAGAAGGCTTCTCCACAGCAGAGGAAGAAGAAGGGGCAAATCTGCCAAAGCGCACATCAGCAGTCTCCTCCACAGGCTCCTCCTCAGTGCCCATCTAGGCAGCAGTAGCCTGAGCACGAGTGGTGGTGTTGGCCCATCGAGTCTTGACGCGAAGACGGATGGGATCATGACGGAAGCAGTCGGCCTCGAACTCCTCCTCTGGGTACAACTTCTCCCAAGTCTTGGAGATCAGCAAAAACAAGTAAGGACCATAGATGGGTACCTTGCGAGAGTAGATGGCAAAACGGAGCTCATTCCACATGATGTGGGAAATGTCAAGTGGTGCAGTCTGGGATGAGCGAGCCTCATGACACATCAGTAGCATGTCAACCAGGTAGGCATGGACCTTGTCCTTATCGCCAACACGAGGGAACAGAGTGTTGCGAAAGATCCGATACATGATGTCCAAGAAGGGGTTCAACACCCAAGTATGTTTGCCACTAGCAAGAGTCTTTTCCTCATAGAATGGAAGCAACCTGTCTTTGTTCGCAGATTCAGGATTGGCGTGAGGCCGAAAACCAATTGGGTTATGGAGACCCTCATCAGGAAGCTGAAGAAGATCCATGAACTCCTTCCAATAAGAGGTCATCTTGTGACCATTGGTCATCCAAGTCATGGGGCGATCCTCCTTGGTTTGGAAATTGACAGAGGCATAGAACTGAGCAATAATCTCTGGATCAAAGTCATTCTGGAAGGTCATGATGTGCTCCAGGCCCAACTGCTCGATCAAATCAAGAGCCTCTGCAAAGTATGCCCGGTTCTTGTCCTTCCTCATGTGATCCACATCTACCCAGTGAGCATCCACATAAAGATTGGTCTTGGTCTTGAGCACCTCATGGTAGATGCGAAACTGCTGCTTGGTCCATAAGATATCATCTCCAGGAAAGTGCTCACGGGGTTCTCCATATGGGTTGAGCTTCCTTCGTGACATGAACTCAGCAGCAGGCATCTCCTCCATAGACATTGAGGATTCCTTACGCTTGTTGGCTGAAGTCTTGTACCGGCGCTGGGGATTCGAGCCCTCTGGCACATCACTTGGGGTACGCAGACGCTTGGATCCGGTGTCGCGGACAGGGTTGGTAGACGACCCTCAAAACCGGAGCCACCACCTAAAAACACAAACACAAGACCACGACAACACAAACACAAGAAGAATCAATGCCAAAGCCTCGAGAAACACAAGAAACCAGGAGAAATAGGAAATAGATCATGCTACGAAGAAAATATGATACAAGCGGTAGTACTGCTGACCCTACGCGGAAGTAAAAAATTAGTACCGCAAGGTAAGCGGTAGTACCGCATGACAGATGCGGTAGTACCGCATACGCTGCGGTAGTAATATTTTACTTCCGCCAGAAGAGGCGGAACTAAAAAATTAGTACCGCAATGTAAGCGGTAGTACCGCATATGGATGCGGTAGTACCGCATACGTTGCGGTAGTAATATTTTACTTCCGCAAGAAGAAGCGGAACTAAAAAATTAGTACCGCAATGTAAGCGGTAGTACCGCATACGGATGCGGTAGTACCGCATACGTTGCGGTAGTAAGATTTTACTTCCGCAAGAGGAGCGGAAGTAAAAAAAAATAGGGCTGCATGCGGAGCGGTAGTACCGCACTGGGTCGCGGTAGTACCACTCGGCAAGTAGTACTGGATTTTTACTTCCGCCCGAGCGGTAGTACCGCTGAGGACAGCGGTAGTACCGCTCAGGTCAGATCAGATCTGGGTCAGATCGTGCGGTAGTACCACGGTTCTCCAGCGGTAGTACCGCACGAAACAGATCTGAGAAGAGCAGATCTAGAAACGGCCAAAGAGATCGACTCACGATACTACGGCTGATCATAGTAACTTCGTAGCAACAAATATAATCGTATTTCTAGTGCACAAACACTCTCCCACATCCTAAGCATCCATGGATAAGATCACGAAGAACACAAGAACACTAAGCATCTCCCCTAACCCTAAAAACACAGGCAAGGCAATAAGAAGAGGGGAAAAGGGGAGAAACCTTCATCCATGGCAAGAGGACGTGGTGGGGATCGATCCCACCGGTCGGAATGCGAGGAGAGTGGCCGAGGGAGGAGATCCGGCGAGGTCCTCCGGCGGTGTTCTTGAGAGAGAGAGACAGGGACGACGTGGGGGTTAGGAGTGAATGGGTATGGGGGAGATGGAACTCCCCCTGCCTGCTTAGAACCCCCACTCGTTTGGATATGTGCGGTAGTACCGCCCTACCAGCGGCAGTAAAAAATTACTGCCGTGCTGGAGGTGCGGTAGTACCGTATGTCCTTCGCGGTAGTACCGTAACCGATCACGGTAGTACCGCTCCCCCAAGAAAATGCACGAAAAGACAAGAGGCTTTAAGCACTAGAGAGAGTAAAAAAAATATGTGCACAAGCAAAACAAGTAACACAAATTCCTCATAAGAGGGCGGTGGCCGAGGCCACCTATGTTTGAGTTTTATAGATATGGCACCACGAAGAATTATCCTTGGGCCCATGATCAAAACTCGACTTGAAGCATTTAAGCCAACTATGTATGGAAAATGATGAAGATTTGGTTAGTTTATGCATAATAGAGGGAGGAATAGTTCATTGAGAGAATAATACTCCCCCTAAGTCCATGCCTACATCTAGACAAGATAGCTATGTCGAGTGGGAGGAGTGTGTCCACAGATTCAAACCACATTGCTCAAATCGATGATATTTAGCTCATGCCTTAACTCGCGAAATCTTGCTTCATCCAGAGGCTTCGTGAAGATATCTGCAAGGTTATCATGAGTGTTGATGTAGTGAAGCTCGATTTCTCCTTGCCTTATGTGATCCCGGATGAAGTGATACCGAATCTCAATATGCTTCGTCTTGAAGTGAAGCACCGGGTTGAGAGAAATCTTGATGGCACTTTCATTGTCACACCAAAGAGGCACTTTGTCACAAGTGACACCGTAATCCTTTAAATTTTGCCTCATCCATAAGAGTTGAGCACAGCAACTGCCAGCGGCCACATATTCTGCTTCGGTGGACGAGAGAGATACACAACTTTGCTTTTTGGAAGACCAACTAACAAGAGAGCAACCAAGAAATTGGCACCCTCCCGAGGTGGACTTCCTATCCACTTTGTCTCCCGCCCAGTCAGAATCAGAGAAACCAACAAGGTTGAAATTTGCTCCTCTTGGGTACCATAAGCCAAAGTTTGGGGTATGAGCCAAATATCGAAAGATTCGCTTGACAGCCACAAAGTGACTTTCCTTAGGTGAGGCTTGAAACCATGCACAAATTCCCACACTCAACATAATATCCGGTCTAGATGCACAAAGGTAAAGCAAGGATCCGATCATAGAGCGATATACCTTTTGATCCACCGCTTTACCATTGGGATCAATGTCAAGTTGGCATTTGGTTGGCATCAGAGTAGTAGTCGGCTTGACATCACTAAGATTGAACCTCTTGAGCATGTCTTGAGTATACTTGGATTGTTTGATGAAGATGCCTTCTCTTCGTTGTTTGATCTCAAATCCAAGGAAGTACTTCAACTCTCCCATCATGGACATCTCAAAATGTGTGGTCATGAGTGCGGCGAACTCATCATTGAAAGCTTTGTTAGGAGAACCAAAGATAATATCATCAACATATAGTTGGCATACAAACAACTCCCCTTTGACCTTCTTAGTAAAAAGAGTGGGGTCGATTTTCCAAATTTCAAACCCACGATCTTGTAACAACTCGGTAAGGTGCTCATACCACGCTCGTGGGGCTTGTTTAAGGTCATAGAGTGCCTTATCAAGTTGATACACATGATTGGGGAACTTAGGATCCTCGAACCCCGGGGGTTGTTTAACATACACCAACTCATTAATGGGACCATTAAGAAATGCACTTTTCACATCCATTTGTTGCAATTTAAAGTTATGATGGGAAGCATAGGCAAGCAACAAACGAATGGATTCAAGACGAGCAACGGGGGCAAAGGTTTCACCGTAGTCGATACCCTCGACTTGGGAGTAGCCTTGAGCCACCAGACATGCCTTGTTGCGGATGACAATGCCATGGGCATCTTGCTTGTTCTTAAAGATCCATTTGGTTCCAATGACATTATGGTTCTCCTTTGGTCTTGGCACCAGACGCCACACTTTGTTGCGCTCGAAGTTATTGAGTTCTTCATGCATGGCATTGAGCCAGTCGGGGTCTTCGAGCGCCTCATAAACCTTCTTAGGTTCAACAAAGGAGACAAAAACTTGATGAGCACAATAGTTTGCTAATTGTCTACGAGTGCTTACCCCCCTTTTGATGCTTCCTAAAATGTTCTCGATGTGATGCTCGTTGGAAGCAAGCCTGGAGGCAACTTTTGCAGCACGACGCTCTAATTGCTCTTCAAGTGATAACTGAGGAGCACTGAGTTGATCATCTTGAGCGTCATCAGGAGCTAGATCTTGATCTTGAGCTTCCTCTTGACCTTGATCTTGCTCGGGGGACTGAACTTGGCCTTGTGCATCAATTGGTGGTTCTTCACCAACTTGAGATTGATCTTGCACTTGGCCTTGTTCATCAGGTTGGGGGCCTTCACTTTGTTCTTCGGAAGCGTGTGGGCCTTGGGTTGGTGCTGGTTCCACTTGAGTGGAACATTGTCCTTCTCCTTCGACCACAAGGGGTTCCTCAACGGGTAGGATATATCCAACACCCATTCTTCTTATGGCTTGAGGAGGAATTTTATCACCTGCATCACAAGTACCACTTTGCTCCACTTGGGAGCCATTATTTTCATCAAACTCTACGTTACTCGTCTCCTCTATGAGTCCAGTGGACTTGTTGAGGACACGGTAAGCATGAGAGTTTGTAGCATAACCAACAAATATGCCCTCATGAGCTCTAGGTTCAAATTTAGACAAACGAACACCTTTCTTGAGAATGAAACACTTACACCCGAACAGCCGGAAGTACTTGAGATTGGGCTTGTTACCGGTAAGAATCTCATACGGAGTTTTGTTCAAGCCTTTGCGGAGATAGAGACGATTTGAAGCATGGCAAGCGGTGTTGATGGCTTCGGCCCAAAAGTTGTATGGAGAGTTGAATTCAGCCATCATGGTTCTTGCAGCATCTATTAAAGTTCGGTTCTTTCTCTCTGCTACACCGTTTTGTTGAGGGGTATACGGGGCAGCATATTGATGTTTGAACCCCTCATCACCAAGAAACTCATCCAAGGTGTAGTTCTTGAACTCGGTGCCATTGTCACTTCTGATCATCAAAATCTTTGCTTCATGTTGTCGTTGAGCTTCATTTGCAAAGTTGATGACGGTTTGTTGGGTCTCACTCTTCTTCTTGAAGAAGTATACCCAGGTATATCTTGAGTAATCATCCACAATCACCAAGCAATACTTCCTACCCCCAAGACTATCAAAAGTGGGAGGCCCAAAGAGGTCCATGTGGAGGAGCTCTAGGGGTCTCTTTGAATAGATGATAGTCGTGGGAGGGTGAGCCTTCTCATGTAATTTTCCTTCAATGCATGCCCTGGAAGCACGATCTTTGGCAAAGCTAACATTTGTTAGTCCTCGGACATGGTCCCCCTTGAGAAGACTTTGCAAAGATCTCATATTGACGTGGGCCAAACGGCGATGCCAAAGCCATCCCACATCAACTTTAGCCATTAGACATGTCGCGACCTTAGTGGGTTGCTTCGAGAAGTTAACCACATAAAGGCGGTTTTCAACATGCCCAACATAAGCTACTTTAAGAGTCTTGCTCCACAAGAGGGCCACAGTATCAATATCAAAGAATGTAGCAAAGCCCATGAGTGCAAGTTGGCGAACAGAAAGTAAATTGTGTGCAAGGGACTCAACAAGCATGACTTTCTCGATCGTGAGATCATGAGAGACAACAACCTTGCCAAGTCCCAATACCTTAGAAGATGAAGCATCACCCCATTCGACGTTGGTGGCCATAGATGAGCTGAGATGCACGTCCACCACCAAGTCTTTGCTTCCGGTCATATGATTTGTAGCTCCGCTATCGAGCAACCATGATCCCCCACCGGAAGCAAACTCCTACAATAGATCAATGCTTGGATTTAGGTACCCATTTGGTAATGGGTCCTTTGAGGTTAGTAACAAGGGTCTTAGGAACCCAAATGGACCATTCAATGTATTCGTAAGAAGAACAAACAAATTTAGCAAACACATGGCCATCACTGGCACGGCATAAAACATATGAAGGATTAAAATCGTCGGCCATGTTTGATGGTATGGTGGAGTTTTTCTTGACACCACCACTTTTCTTCTTGGTCGACGTGCCCTCTCCTTCTTTCACAAAGGATTGTCGGAGAGGGGGTGGTTGCTTGGTCTTGTCATTCTTCTTCTTCTTGGGCTTAGGAGCAAACCCAATTCCTTCCTTTGCCACAACTTCCTTTTGATTACTCAAAAGGGCGTTGAGGTTCTTCTCACCTTGTATGCAAGTCACAAGGCCTTTCTCAAGTTGCTTCTTCAATTCAGCATTCTCTTCAACAAGATGCACATGCTCACAACATGGGTTAGTAGCATTTGCATTATCAATTAAAACCATGCGAGGAAAGATAGCCTTTTCCTTGGTTAGCGAAACTTGGAGTTGATCATGAGACTCCTTGAGAGTAGCATGCATTCCTTTCAAGGCTTTGTGAGCCTTGTCAAGGATGTCAAACTCCTCTTTGAGTTTAGCATGGTCAACCTCAAGTTTTGCCTTCTCGGAGTTAAGGACACGAGAGACAACTAAAGCATGATCAAGATCTTTCTTTAATTTAGCATGATCATCGTTGTGTGACTCCTCAAGAGTCAAACGAAGACCACGCTCTTCCTCTAGGGCGTTAGAGAGATCCGATATCTCGTCGGCATAGTCTCGACTATGTCCTTCCATTTTAGTAATGGTTTCCTCGTGAGCCTCGATCATGTCATTGGCCTCACCGAGTTGTTCCAAGAGAGCAACAAAATGCTTCTTGGGTTTGCCCTTGAGATTCTTTATGAACAAATCAAATCCATGTTCTCCCTCCTTAATACCCTCACTCTCATCAATACAATTAGTCAATGAAGGATTAGAAGGGATAGTAGTATTGATGTTTGGGGTTACCTTGTTGGTGGCCTTGGCCATGAGACACTTGGCGGTGATGTTCTTGTTTGGTGAGTTGAAGAGAGATGAGTGCGTAGTGGTAGCAATTGCAATTGTGGCCATAGTGGTCACCTCATCGTCTTCATCATTGTCATCATCCTCCACATATTCTTCTAGAGCCACCAACACTTTCGGAGGATTCTTCTTGATGAAGTTGTTCTTGTTGGGATAGGACTTTGACTTGTCCTTCCGAATAAGCTTGCCTCCGAAGTCTTCTCTCTTCTCATATGGGCAATCCACAACGAAGTGACTTACATTTCCACAGTTGAAGCATGTCCTTACTCGTTGCTTCCCTTTGTTCCCACTAGAGTTGTTCCTGTTAAAGTTGGACCTTGTGTTCTTCTTGCCCCAGAATTGCCTTGAAGCAAGATCCATGTGCTCATGATAGGCATATTTTGTGTCTTCGGGGCAACACTCATCATCATCTTCCACTTCCTCCTCTTCCACACAAGCCTTGGCCTTCAGAGCAAGATTAGGCTTCTTGGATCGTTGAGCTCTTAAGACCGCATTGTCGGCGGTTACGTCAAGGATCCTCATGGCAACAAATTCATCCAACACTTCATTTGAGGATAAAGTGTGGAAGTCCGGTCTCTGACGAATGACAGAGGACATGGCCTTATGATAGGGCATCATGGCCTTGAGGAACTTGCGCTTGATCCAATTGTCATCCGTATCCTTACTGCCATGATCTCGAAGAGACACTGTAAGAATAGTTAATCTTCGATAAAGTTCACGAGGATTTTCATCTTCGATCATAGCAAACTCATCAGCTTCATCTTGCACCACTTCATAGTTGGAGCGTTGAATACTGGTGCTTCCCTTGTACATTGTGCCAACATGCTCCCAAGCTTCCTTGGCCACAGTGAAGGGTCGAAGGTGAGCAATGTCTTCAGGAGGGATGGAATCTTGAAGAATGCAAAGAGCGGACTCGTTGAACTGATGATCTGCAGTTTCTCTTGGAGTCATGTTGTCGGGATCATACGGATAAAAACCTTGCTCAATGATTCTCCAAAGGTTAGTGGAACAATGATTAATATGACGTTTGAAACGAAACACCCAAGTAGCAAAATCAGTATTTTTGATAAACTTGGGAGGGGGTCCAACAGAATTTAAATGCGGTGTGGGAACGGGTCCTCCATAGTGAGTAGGAGGAGCGGATTGGGCAAATTTCCCACTCCCATTCTTAGTGACCGGGGCTTGCTCACTACTAGCTTCTCCCTTGTCGGGATTAGCCTCTGACACGTTGGTAGCGGGACGACCCACTTCCAACGGTGTGGTGGATAATTTAAGCCCCTCAAGCATTTCTTTAAACATGCCTTTGACCTCGCTCGCTAGTGATTCTTTCAATGTGGTCAAGGCCACATTGAACTCCTCACGAGAGACCGAGGCTCCCCCATCTGGCGTAGGCAAGGACGGATTTCCACCGGAATGGTCCTCCGTCTCAACTACGTTGTCAACCATACTCTTCGGACGGTAAAGTCCTTAAAAAGAGACGAGGCTCTGATACCAATTGAAAGGATCGATATGGTTGACTAGAGGGGGGGTGAATAGGCAACTAACAATTTTTAGCTTTTCTTAACCAATTTAAATTAAGCGACAAAATAAGTTGTCTAGATATTCTACTAGGATGACAACTAAGAGAAAGAAGGACAACAACTACACATGCATGCTATAGGAGTTGAACAAGTAAAGCATGCAAAAGTAAAGGTAAGAAATAACCACAAGTGGAACCGGTGGAGACGAGGATGTGTTTCCGAAGTTCCTTCCCTTTGAGGGGAAGTACATCTCCGTTGGAGCGGTGTGGAGGCACAATGCTCCCCAAGAAGCCACTAGGGCCACCGTATTCTCCTCACGCCCTCACACGATGCAAGGTGTCGTGATTCCACTAGTGGTGCCCTTGAAGGCGGCAACCGAGCCTTTACAAACAAGGTTGGGGCTATCTCCACAACTTGGAGGCTCCCAACAAACCACGAAGCTTCACCACAATGGAATATGGCTTCGAGGTGACCTCAACCGTCTAGGGTGCTCAAACACGCAAGAGTAACAAGATCCGCAAGGGATTAGTGGGGAGAATCAAATATCTCTTGGTGGAAGTGTAGATCGATGCCTCCTCAAGCAATCCCGAGCAAATCAACAAGTTTGATTGGCTAGGGAGAGAGATCGGGCGGAAATGGAGCTTTTGGAGCAACAATGGAGTAGTGGGGGAAGAGGTAAGTCTTCTTGGAGAAGAAGACCCCCTATATATAGTGGGGGAACAAATCCAACCGTTATTGGAGTTTTCAGCCCGCAGAGAGCGGTAGTACCGCGCATGAGTTGCGGTACTACCGCTGGCTGAGCGGTACTGCCGCTTTGAGAGCGGTACTACCGCTTAGGCAAAAGAGTGCGACATGATTGACAACCACGGATGAAATAAATTACATCCGTGGCTACATCCGCAGGGAAAACGGTAGTAGCAAAATGCGACATGGTACTACCGCTTAAGATAAGCGGTACTACCGCATTGGATGCGGAAGTAAAAAATTACTTCCGCATCCACTTCTGTACTTAGAATCAGCGCCTGGGCCAGATACACGGTACTACCGCTCTGGGGACGCGGTACTACCGTTGGAGCGGTACTACCGTGTTGGCAGGCGGTACTACCGTGTAACTGCGCGGTACTACCGCTTGGTTGAGCGGTACTACCGCTTGCCAGGCAGATGATCAGTTAAGAAGTCAAAGTTTTGCATATACGAAAAATAACCGGTTGGACCTCCAGAGAAGCAAGGAAAGGTGGTGCGAGAGTAGGATGTGTACGTGTTGATTCTACCCAAACCTTTCCGACGCGGACCCCCTCTTAATAGTACGGCTATCCTATTACTCAAAGCCACCGACAAGGAGCAAAAAGAAAACACCGTCTTCCATAGAATCCGAGGGGCAAACAATCGTCTTGTGCCTAAGGGAGAAATACATGTATGAGCTTAGAGCACACGATCAGTCCGCAAATGCATTGTCATCAATCACCAAAACTACTTAGGGAGAAATATGCCCTTACAAGAGGCATACTAGGGACACTTTGTTTTGTCTATGTACTCACACATGTACTAAGTTTCCGGTTAATACAATTCTAGCATGAATAATAAACATTTATCATGATAAAAGGAAATAAATAATAACTTTATTATTGCCTCTAGGGCATATTTCCTTCAGTCTCCCACTTGCACTAGAGTCAATAATCTAGTTCACATCTCCATGTGATTTAATACCGATAGTTCACATCGTTATGTGAATAACACACATAGTTCACATCGCCATGTGACCAACACCCAAAGGGCTTACTAGAGTCAATAATCTAGTTCACATCGCTATGTGATTAACACCCAAGAGTAGTAAGGTGTGATCATGTTTTGCTTGTGAGAGAAGTTTAGTCAACGGGTCTGACACATTCAGATCCGTATGTATTTCGCAAATTTCTATGTCTATAATGCTCTGCATGGAGCTACTCTAGCTAATTGCTCCCACTTTCAATATGCATCCAGATTGATACTTAGAGTCATCTGGATTAGTATAAATCTTGCATCGGTGTAACTCTTTACAACGAACTCTTTATCACCTCCATAATCGAGAAACATTTCTTTAGTCATCATGTAACTAAGGATAATTTTGACTGTTGTCTAGTGATCTACTCCTGGATCACTTTTGTTCCTCCTTGCCAAACTCATGGTAAGGTACACAACAGGTTTGGTACACAGCATCGCATAATTTATAGAACCTATGGCTGAGGCATAGGGAATGGCTTTCATTCTTTCTCTATCTTCTGCCGATGTCGGGCTTTGAGTCTTACTCAACTTCATACCTTACAACTCAGGCAAGAACTCCTTCTCTGACTGATCCATTTTGAACTACTTCAAAAACTTGTCAAGGTATGTACTCATTGAAAAAAACTTATCAAGCGTCTCGATCTATCTCTATAGATCTTGAGGCTCAATATGTAAGCAGCTTTACCGAGGTTTTTTCTTTGAAAACAAAACTCCTTTCAAACACTCCTTTATGCTTTCTAGAAAATTCTACATCATTTCTCGTCGACAATATGTCATTCACATATACTTATCAGAAAGGTTGTAGTGCTCCCACTCACTTTCTTGTAAATACAGGCTTCACCGCAAGTCTGTATAAAACTATATGCTTTGATCAACTTATCAAAGCGTATATTCCAACTCTGAGATGCTTGCACCAGTCCATAGATGGATCGCTGGAGCTTGCACACTTTGTTAGCACCTTTAGGATCGACAAAACCTTCTGGTTGCATCATATACAACTCTTCTTTAAGATATCCATTCAGGAATGCAGTTTTGACATCCATTTGCCAGATTTCATAATCATAAAATGCGACAATTGCTAACATGATTCGGACAGACTTAAGCATCGCTACGGGTGAGAAAGTCTCACCGTAGTCAACTCCTTGAACTTGTCGAAAACCTTTCACAACAAGCCGAGCTTTGTAAACAGTAACATTACCGTCAGCGTCGGTCTTCCTCTTGAAGATCCATTTATTTTCGATGGCTTGCCGATCATCGGGCAAGTCAACCAAAGTCCACATTTTGTTCTCATACATGGATCCCATCTCAGATTTCATGGCCTCAAGCCATTTTGCGGAATCTGGGCTCATCATCACTTCCTCATAGTTCGTAGGTTCATCATGGTCTAGTAACATGATTTCCAGAACCGGGTTGCCGTATCACTCTGGCGCGGAACATACTCAGGTTGATCTACAAAGTTCAGTAGTAACTTGATCCGAAGTTTCATGATCATCATCATTAGCTTCCTCACAAATTCGTGTAGGAATCATTGGAACTAGTTTCTGTGATGTACTACTTTCCAATTCGGGAGAAGGTACAATTACCTCATCAAGTTCCACTTTTCTCCCACTCACTTCTTTCGAGAGAAACTCCTTCTCTAGAAAGGATCCATTCTTAGCAACGAATATCTTGCCTTCGGATCTGTGATAGAAGGTGTACCCAACAGTCTCTTTTGGGTATCCTATGAAGATATATTTCTCCGACTTGGGTTCAAGCTTATCAGGTTGAAGCTTTTTCACATAAGCATCGCAGCCCCAAACTTTAAGAAACGACAACTTTGGTTTCTTGCCAAACCACAGTTCATAAGGCATTGTCTCAACGGATTTTTAGATGGTGCCCTTATTAAACGTGAATGCAGATGTCTCTAATGCACAACCCTAAACGATAGTGGTAAATCGGTAAGAGACATCATAGATCGCACTATATCTAATAAAGCACGGTTACGATGTTCGGACACACCATTACGTTGTGGTGTTCCGGGTGGCGTGAGTTGTGAAACTATTCCACATTGTTTCAAATGAAGACCAGACTCGTAACTCAAATAGTCACCTCCACGATCAGATCGTAGGAACTTTATTTTCTTGTTACGATGATTCTCTACTTCACTCTGAAATTCTTTGAACTTTTCAAATGTTTCAGACTTGTGTTTCATTAAGTAGATATACCCATATATGCACAAATCATCAGTGAAGGTCAGAAAATAACGATACTCGCCGCGAGCCTTAACACTCATCGGTCCACATACATCAGTATGTATGATTTCCAATAAATCAGTTACTCGCTCCATTGTTCCGGAGAACGGAGTTTTAGTCATCTTGCCCATGAGGCATGGTTCGCAAGCACCAAGTGATTCATAATCATGTGATTCCAAAATTCCATCATTATGGAGTTTCTTCATGCGCTTTACACCAATATGACCTAAACGGCAGTGCCAAAAATAAGTTGCACTATCATTATTAACTTTGCATCTTTTGGCTTCAATATTATGAATATGTGTATCACTACGATCGAGATCCAATAAACTATTTTCATTGGGTGTATGGCCATCGAAGGCTTTATTCATGTAAACAGAATAACAATTATTCTATGACTTTAAATGAATAACCCTATTGCAACAAACATGATCAAATCATATTCATGCTCAACGCAAATGCCAAATAACATTTATTTAGGTTCTACACTAATCTCGAAAGTATAGGGAGTGTGCGATGATGATCATATCAATCTTGGAACCACTTCCAGCACACATCGTCACTTCACCTTTAACTAGTCTCTTTTCATTCCGCAACTCTCGTTTCGAGTTACTAATTTTAGCAACAGAACCGATATCAAATACCCAGGGCTTGCTATGAACACTAGTAAAGTACAAATCAATAATCTGTATATCAAATATACCTTTGTTCACTTTGCCATCCTTCTTATCCGCCAGATATCTAGGGTGGTTCCACTTCCAGTGACCATTTCCTTTGCAGTAAAAGCACTTAGTTTCAGGATTGAGTTCAGCTTTGGGTTTCTTCACGGGAGTGACAACTTTCTAGCCATTCTTTTTGAAGTTCCCTTTCTATCATTTTGCCCTTTACTTGAAACAAGTGGTCTTGTTAACCATCAACACTTGATGCTCTTTCTTGATTTCTACCTTCGCCGATTTCAGCATCGCGAAGAGCTCGGGAATTACTTTCGTAATCCCATGCATATTATAGTTCATCACGAAGTTCTACTAACTTGGTGATAGTGACTAGAGAACTTTGTCAATTACTATCTTATCTGGAAGATTAACTCTCACTTGACTCAAGCAATTGTAGTACCCAGACAATCTGAGCACATGCTCACTGGTTCAAAACTTTCTGCTCTTCATTTTGTTCCACTGTAGCATGCTTGTTTGAGTTCATCTTGATGCCCTAATCATCGTTGCAAGAGTGATATATGTTTAAAACTGCTGATGACTGTAATTTTGTTGCCATGTTTGAGATGTGATAACTTTGTGCATGTTGGTCCAATTGGAGCATATGATGTGTCAAAATGTTCATTGTGAAGTGCTCTACATGATGGTTGTTGTAGCATTCATGTTAGGTGTCATATTAATCTTTGTTGCAAAAGTGCATGTGGCTGTTAAGTGCTGAAACTTGTTGTGAGATGCTGATCTGACTTTCTCATTGCTATTGATGTGTTTGTCCTCATGTCACATGTCAATATGTTTTAGAAGCTCATTCGTATGGTCTTTGCTGTGGTGCAATCCACTTTCCTTTATATGCCTTCAGGTGACTTAAACAATCTTGTAAACATGCCATGCCAATGTTACTGTTTTATACTTAGTGAAAAAACTGCTAAGTTTGTAATCTGTTAAACCTGATGCTATGTTTGCTTGATGCCTCACTCAAATCCATGCATGTTTTAGTATGTCAAATGATCATGTATTGTTGTCCATGTTATGCTCTATCCATACATGCCCTAATTTGCATATATGGCCTGATGTAGCTTATTTATTTCTTGCTCTCAAGTTGCTATAAATTTACCTGTCAGGTTTTTTATCAGCATGATCAATTTGGTGAAGCTTGTTGTTATTGATCCATGCCTCCTATGGAGTTGCTCCAATGGAGTTGTTTGATGTGTGTTATGTCTATTACATGTCCATGATCTTTATATGCTTAGTAGAGTTGATATGCTTGTTGTTTTGTGCCTCCGAAGGCAGCATCGTGATGATGTTTTTGCCTTCCTAGATTTTGACTAAGTCTGGATAAATTTATTGCAACTTGCCATGCTTGGTTAATTGTGTTCCAGTAGGTTTTTGGGTGTGTTCTAAGTTCATGCTTGTTAAGTTTCATGTCTACTTCACATCCATGCCCGTTGTCTGAATTTTTGAGTGTTGTAGCATAATTATGTCTTGCTCCAAAGATGCCATGTTGCTGTAAACTGCAGTTTTGTGTGAATATTGTTTTGCTTGCCATTTGCAAACCGTGCGTCCGTTTCCGGTGATCTTTATATCGATTTCAACCGAATTCTTCCCCTCCATCCAGTGGATTGCTTGGTTTTCCAAGATGAGGCCTTCTCCATCATCTTCTCCTTGGGCTCAAGTGCTTCCACATGCATACGCACATCATACTTGCATCATGCTGATTGTGCATTGCACTGTGTTTGATATTGTGCCGTGTTGTGTTCTCGTGTTGAGTAGAGCCGGGAGCCGAGTCCGAGTTCGAGGTTACTACCGAGGCTGAGTTTGAGGAGCAAGGTTACGATCCCTCCGTGGAATCAACAGGCAAGATGACCATACCCAGATATCATTACTATCCTTGTCTATGCTAGATGTCTCGCTCTTTAGATATTGCCTCGATGCCTTTGTCTGTTTGTCAGCCATCCTATTGTTGCCATGAAACTCTTTAACCACCCTCCTAGCACACCGTTGTTTGGCTAGGTACGCATCGCTCAGCCCCTCTTATAGCGTTGTTAGATGCAGGTGAAGACTTGAAGATTCTTGCTCCATGATGAAGTTATTGTTGGGATATCACAACATAAAAACTGTTAAATTAAATCATCTATATATTGATAATGGGTGGAAGGCTAAGCCTCTTGCTTGGTGTTTTGTTCCACTCATGCCGCCCTAGGAACCATTAAACCGGTGTTATGTTCCTTGATTTTGCGTCCCTAACACCGTTGGGGATTATGGGCCCCCCTCGATAACCCGCTTAGCGCTAAAGCTTTTCCAATAAGGCCCGACTTTGGTTTTACATTTGCCTAATAACTAAAACTTGCATAGGGACTAGCTATCCCGAGGACTTAATTAACAACCCCCGGGCCAGTGCTCCTCATGAGTGTTGGTCCAAACTAGAGCACTATGCGGGTCCGCCCCTTGGCAACTTGGGGTATTTGGCACCTGTACGCTTCGCTCATCCGGTCATGGCCTGAGACTAGATACGCGCGGCTACTGTCAGGGTGTCGGCACGCCGGGAGGTCTTGCTGGATTAGTTTTACCTTTGTCAGAATATCTTGAGCACGGGATTCCGAGAATACTCGGGTCTTCCCACCTTGGAGTTGCGGTTCCGCAGATCGTGAGCTTGTGATGGGCTAAGTTGGGATACCCCTGCAGGGTTTGATCTTTCGAAAGCCGTGCCTGCGGTTATGTGGCAGATGGGAATTTGTTAATATCCGGTTGTAGATAACTTGACACCATGTTCATAATACACTACCTGCGTGTGTAACCGTGACGGTCTCTTTTCGAAGGGGTTCGGGAAGTGAACACGATGGGGTTATGTTTGGCCGTGAGTAGTTAGGATCACTTCGTGATCACTTTGTCGATCGTTGGCACTTTCTCTTCTCGCTCTAAACACGTAAGCTAGTGCTGCTGCAACCTTGCTTTAAGCCTTTTCCACACCTAAGGCTTTGATAGTATTGCTACCCGGGAACGGGATTGCTGAGTCCTCCGTGGCTCACAGATTCTACACAACACCAGATGCAGGTACCGATGAGAACTACACAGGTGGTGGTTCAGAGTTGTATTGGGAGTTCGATGAAGAGCGTGGGCGATACTACGTGTCTTATCCCGACGATCAGTAGTGGCTTCTACTAGGGGCGATCAGACCTTGTGTTGCTTTATTTATGGTATCTTTCATTTGGATCTTTGTCCGTAGTCGGACTGTGATGTTATTTGGATGATGAATGTTTATGAAATGCATTGTGTGACGTGGCGACTGTAAGCCAACTACTCTCTTTACATTTTCATCCCTCTTTTACATGAGTTGTGCAAAGATGCCATACTTGAGATCATTCTAGTATGAGATTATGCCTTTAAGTCGTGCCTCGACACGTGGGAGGTATAGTCTCATACTGGGCATTACAAGTTGGTAATCAGAGCCTTCTCTGACCTAGGAGCCCCCAATGATTGATCGAATCGTTGACGGTTTAGTCTAGGCACACACATGAAAATGTTTTGAGTCCTATATATATCGGATAGTAGGATTTCTTTTTACTCCTCATCCCTTTATCACTCTGGTGAGGAATCCTGACGATGTTCTATCTCTTCTACTCTAAAAAAATTACTAAATTTTTTTAGGATCACGCGAGTATTGTTTGGATTGTTTCGATATCTTTGCGATGAGAACATTGTTCTCGATGCCTCCTGTCATTTAGGGGTTGTGGCATGGTCCGGGGAGTTGAGCTCCGAGGTGTTGTCATCACAAATGTATCGCAGCGGTTCTAGAATACTTAAGATGGCCGACATCGAAAACTCTTCTATGTGGTTAGTGGTGAGATAACCCCGACATCACCCAGTACTGGGGAGGTAGTTCGGGAGTATTACCACAGCTTGTATAGCAGATGCGTTTCGAAGGTCCGAGGTAAACGGTTTCCGAAAATGAGTGGTTATGTGTTGAAGGATCGATACAGCTGGATGTAGGATTAGAGTTGAGTGCGCGGTGCTTCCCCTGTATCCCCAACACCTGATTGCATAACCGGAAAACCTTCGGAAATTAATAGGTGGGTTCATCTAGTAGCTCGTAGGCATTCTTCCAACGAATGCATGATATGGAGTTTGGGGTTCTACATTGAGTGAAGTGGTTTTATGGGCGTTGTTCTGATCGGGAGTTGCATCTTAAAGGGTCCTTGGCTATGCTGATCCGGGGATTGCAAAACCCTTTTGTAACACGTTCCATGAGCTTTCAGCACGAACATGTGGAACGAAGCTTCTATCTTGTATTTGTTCTATCTGCTCCTTGTTATTTTATTTACCTTTTGTTCTCCTAAGTGGCTTCTCGAGAAGATTGTTGTACCATTAAACTGTGGATTACATTCGCTCATTTTGTTCGAATGTTCTTGTGAAGACTTATGTTGCAATTTCTAGCCGTTGATTCAGCTTATATATTTTCAATCAATGGCTAATAGTTTTCATCTCATTCAGGATGGCTCCTAAAAGGGTTCCCAATGCTAACCCGGAGGGTGAAGAAGAAGCTGATCGTCCTCCTTCCCCTCCTCCTCCGTCTGAGGCATGGAAAGCAATTATGCAAGCGACCAACCAGAACACTCAGATGCTCATGCAGATGATGCAGAACTTTCAAGCCAACCAAGAAAATCAAGGTGGTCATGGGAACCAAGGCCAAGGCAATATGTTCAATCAACCTCACTTTGCAACTCTCAACCAATTCTTGGCAAACCAACCAAAATCTTTCAGTTACTGTGTGGATCCGCTAGATGCTAAGGACTGGACCACAAACATCAAAAAGCACTTTGAATGCAGTAACATGAGACCTGAGGATTATGTCAAGTTTGCCACCTTCCAACTCAAGGACCAAGCCGCTGATTGGTGGCAACAGTATAAAGATTCCAGAGGTGAACGTGAAATCCCGTGGACTGACTTCTGCAAGGATTTCCGCTCTCACCACATTCCAACAAGTGCCATTGAAGGCATGTGTGAGCAATTCCGCAACCTGAAGCAAGGCACCATGTCCGTCTATCAATACAATGTCAAGTTCCAGAACCTTGCCCGATATGCCAAGCAAGACATCCCAGATGCCAAGAGCAAGATTTATCAGTTCCGTGGTGGTCCGAAGGATGAACTCCAACTAGCTCTCACCTTCTTCGAGCCGGATGAATTTGATCAATTCTATAACATGGCTCTTAAGCAAGAGGCAGCCCAGCTCAACGTTGAAGCTTCCAAAAAGAGGATCAGAGATGATGTTCACTCCTCCTCTTATTCCCAAGTGGTTGCAAAGCAGCAGAAGTTTTGGCTTCCACCTCCTCCAGTGCTCCACCCTCCAAACAACAACTACAACAAGCACTCTGCTGGCCGTGGTTTCTCCCACCCACCCAACGCAAGCATTCAGTCCAAGAATCACTTTCAAGCTTTGAAGACAAGTGGTCCTTATCACCATCCTCTCTCAGAAGTGACTTGCAACAAGTGTGGGTAGAAGGGTCAGTGTGCTAACAAGTGTACTCAAAGGCGCCTTCCGCCTCCTCCTCCTGTCAGCAATGCTATTGTCAAGCACAACCCCAAGACAGCAAGAGTGAATCTGATGAATGCAGCTCAACCAGAGAATTTGTCAGATGTGATACTTGGTAACCTCTCAGTTAACTCAATTCCTGCAAAAGTATTGTTTGACTCTGGTGCATCACTCAGTTTCATGTCAAGGCCATTCTTTTCCAAACATGAATTCTCATCATCTTATTTGGATAAACCATTGCACATTATTTCTCCGGGTTCTCTGATGAGATCCAACTCAGTTGTGCCGGATGTATCTATTCATATGGGTGATTACCGTTTTCTGGTTTCTCCGGTTGTTCTTGGCAACTCCGATATTGATCTAATTCTTGGGATGGATTGGCTCTCCAAGCATGATGCGAACATTGATTGCGCAAATAAGGAAGTCAAGCTTACTCATCCTGACGAAGACGTGATTATCTTCGCAGCTCGAGATAACACAATCAGGCTATTCTCTCTCAATGACAAGGGTGAGATTAATGTCATTTCTCAGATTCCGGTGGTCAATGAATATGAAGATGTTTTCCCTGAAGAGCTTCCAGGAATGCCTCCGCATCGTCAAGTTGAATTCGTCATTGAACTCGAGCCCGGTACCGAGCCAGCATGTCGGCGTCCGTACAAGCTTTCCCCTGACAAGTTGAAGGAGCTAAAGAAACAACTCGATGAGCAAGAGCGTATGGGTCTAATCAGGCCTAGTACTTCTCCTTGGGGCTGTGGTGTTCTAATTGTCAAGAAGAAGGATGGCACGGAACGCCTTTGCGTTGATTACCGGCCATTGAACAAGAAGACAGTAAAGATCAAGTATCCGCTCCCCAATATCAATGAATTGTTCGAGCAGCTCAAAGGAGCAAAGGTGTTCTCGAAGCTCGATCTCCGGATGGGTTACCATCAGATTCGTATCCGTGAAGAAGATATTCACAAGACCGCATTCAGAACAAGCTATGGCTCCTATGAATACACAGTCATGTCTTTTGGCCTTGCAAATGCTCCACCCACCTTCTTGAGGATGATGCACTTCATATTCAACCCCTACACCAATGAATTTGTTCTCGTCTATCTGGATGACATCTTGGTATTCTCCAAGAATGAAGAAGACCATGCCAAGCACCTCCGTTTGGTCCTGGACAGGCTCCGTGAACACAAGTTCTATGCGAAGTTCTCCAAGTGTGAATTCTGGCTGGATAAAGTCTTATATCTTGGCCATATTATCTCTGTCGAGGGTATTTCTGTGAACCCCGAGAAAGTTGAAGCTATTGTCAACTGAGAACCCCAGCAGAATGTCAAGCAACTCCGAAGCTTTCTTGGTCTTGCTAGCTATTGCAGAAGGTTCATTGAGAACTTCTCCAAGATTGCCAAGCCTCTCTCCAACCTATTGCAGAAGAATGTCAAGTACTCCTGGACTCCTGATTGTGATGTGGCATTCAAAACACTCAAAGAGAAGCTCATTTCTGCTCCGGTTCTTACTCCTCCGGATGAGTCCAAACACTATGAAGTCTTTTGCGATGCTTCTTTACAAGGACTTGGTGGTGTTCTCATGCAAGACAAGAAGATTGTGGCATACACTTCTCGTCAGTTGAAACCAAATGAGAAGAATTACCCCACACATGATCTTGAGCTAGCAGCAGTTGTACATGCCTTGATCACGTGGAGACACCTTCTGTTGGGCAGAAAAGTGGACATCTTCACCAATCACAAGAGCTTGAAGTACATCTTCACACAACCAAACCTGAACCTTCGCCAGACTTGTTGGGTTGAGATGATCCAAGAATATGATCCAAGCATTGAGTATACACCTGGCAAGGCCAATGTCATTGCAGATGCCTTGAGCAGAAATGCATATTGCAACAGTATTCTTCTCAAACCATTCCAGCCTGAACTTTGTGAATCATTCAGGAAGCTCAACCTCCAAGTTGTTCCGCAAGGCTTTCTTGCGAACCTTCAAGTTGCTCCTACCTTGGAAGATCAGATCCGTGAGGCCCAACTCAGTGATGCTATGGTGCAGAAAGTGAAACATGGTATTGCTAAGGGTACTCCCAAATACAAGTGCTATCGCGTTGATGAGAAAGACACCTTGTTCTTTGAGGACAGAATTGTGGTTCCCAAGGGTGATCTCAGGAAGCTCATAATGAACGAAGAACATGACTCCCTCCTCTTGATTCATCCCGGAAGTTCCAAGATGTACCAAGACCTCAAGCAATCATAATAGTGGACTCGCATGAAAAGGGAGATTGCCCAATTCGTGAATGAATGTGATGTCTGCAGAAGAGTGAAGGCAGAGCATCAACATCCAGCCGATCTCCTACAACATCTACATATTCCCGAGTGGAAATTCGATCACATTGAAATGGATTTCGTCACTGGGTTTCCCAAGTACAAGAAGGGGAATGATGCTATCTTTGTAGTGATTGAAAAGCTAACTAAAGTAGCTCATTTCCTTCCCGTCAAAGAATCCATCAACGCAGCTCAGCTGGCAGAGTTGTACACCGCCATAATTGTTTCTTTGCATGGCATTCCTCAAGTCATCTCCTCAGACCGTGGAAGTTTGTTGACATCCAAGTTCCGGGACTCCTTTCAGTCAGCCATGGGCACTAAGATTCGTTTCAGCACTGCGTTTCACCCTTAGACTAGTGGTCAAGTCAAAAGAGTGAACCAGATCCTCGAAGACATGCTGAGAGCTTGTGTCATCTCTTTTGGCATGAAGTGGGAAGATTTTCTCCCGTTTGCCGAATTCTCTTACAACAACAGTTTCCAAGCAAGTGCCGGCAAAGCTCCTTTTGAAATCCTCCATGGCAGAAAGTGTTGTACCCCGCTCAACTGGTCCGAGACTGGTGAACGTCAACTTCTTGGCAATAATTTGTTCTCAGAAGCCGACGAAATGTGCAAAGTCATACGTGAGAATCTCAAAGCTGCGCAATCGCGTCAAAAGAGTTACTATGACGGCAAACATCGTGATTTGGCCTTCAACATTGGGGATCATGTCTATCTCTGTGTTTCTCTTATGAAAGGAACCCAAAGATTCGGTATCAAAGGAAAGCTTGCTCCGAGATATGTGGGCCCTTTCAAGATTCTTGGCAAAAGAGGCGATCTAGCCTATCAACTCGAGCTTCCATCCAACTTTGCTAATGTTCATGATGTGTTTCACGTGTCTCAACTCCGCAAGTGCTTCAAGACACCTGAACGCACCATTCCGTTCGAGGAGATTGATCTACAACAAGACTTGTCTTATCGTGAGCACCCTGTTGCTATTCTTGAAGAAACTGAGCGAAAAACTAGCAACAAGTACATCAAGTTCTTGAAAGTGAAGTGGTCACACCATACCGGCCGAGAAGCTACGTGGGAACGAGAAGATCACCTTTGTTTCGAGTATCCTTGCTTCTTCCAGTCCTAGATCTCGGGACGAGATCTTCTTGTAGTGGAGGAGAGTTTGTAACACCCCATATGTAACACCTTCCATTTATGGCAATATATGAAACGTTGACTTTAACAATTCCATTCTGGGCTCTTCTTTCATTTCAGGTTTCTTCGTTTTGTTGTGTGCGTGTGTGCATTTCATCCATGTCATGTTATCATGTGCATTGCATTGCATTCGTGTTGTCACCTGCACCCGGATCCGCTCGCCTCTTCCCATTGTCCGTTTCGAGTTCCGACACTCACACATGTGCCCGTGGCACCCCCGAGTCCTTCTTTCGTGTGTGGCTATGTAACGTTCCTGGAATGATGTGAGACTTGTCGTGCATTGTTGTTTTGGTACATGTAGGCCGCCTGTCAAGTTTCGTCGCGTTTAAAGTTCGTTTGGTACTCCAACGGTTAACCTAGTGGGCTAAAGCTCATCTTCCTTTTGGCCCAAGACCCCTCCACAACAGCCCACTAACCCAGCACAACCACTCCCATCCTCTTGGTCGTCGGATCGTGATCATGTGGGCGAAAACCGCTCCCCATTTGGACACTCCTAGCTCCCTCTACCTATAAAACAGCCCCATCCCTTCCATTTTTCGGGCAAAACCCTAGATCCGAGCTTCTCACGTCGTCGGACACGTCCGCCGATGGCCGGACACGTCCATCCGCCGCCCCTTAGCGAATCGCGTCCTGCCACGTGGCGCCTCGCCGCCAATCTTCCACCGCACCGCCGTTCGGGCCCGCCGGCCCGGATCGGGCCCCCGCGGCCCACGCGCCTCCGCCGCCCCGCGGTTGCCTCCTATTCGCCGCCGGCCTGTCCCCACGCCGTCGGCCACCCGTGCTCCGCCGCCGCGGATCGCCTCGCCGCCGCCGCCCACACCGCCGACCATCGCCTCCATCGCCGCAGCTCGCCTCCACACTGCCGGCCGCCCGCCGCCGTTCGCCTCCTCCGGCGCTCGCCGCCGCCGCCGGCTGGCACCCCGCCGTGTCGCGTCGCCGCGGTTGCCTCACCTATCCCGATTGGGATCGGGGGACGAGGCCGCCTCCGTCGCTCCCGTGGGCCGGCCTCGCTGGGCCCACCACGAGGCCCAGTCAGCCCCGGCATGTTGCTTCTTCTTGGGCCGAGCCTAGTGGTGAGCACCCACCTAAGCCTCGCCCGTGCGTTGTTTACTATCGTGTGCTCATGTGTTTTTTTTTCGGAGTTGGAAAAACTACTACGTCCCTGGAAGTTGTAAATTTATGTGCATGTTCATGTGGCTGTAACTTTTTGTGTGGTAATCCAAATGATGCATATTATATATCAAAATATTCGTTGAGATGTGCTCTTCATTTTGTTCCACTTTGGCATGCTTGTTTGATTTCATCTTAATGCCCTAATCATCGTTGCAAGAGTGCTATATGTTTAAAACTGCTGATGACTGTAATTTTGTTGCCATGTTTGAGATGTGATAACTTTTTGCATGTTGATCCAATTGGAGCATATGATATGTCAAAATGTTCATTGTGAAGTGTTCTACATGACGGTTGATGTAGCATTCATGTTAGGTGTCATATTGCCATGTTAATATCTGTTGCAAAAGTTCATGTGGCTGTTAAGTGCTGAAACTTGTTGTGAAATGCTGATTTGACTTGCTCATTGCTATTGATGTGTTTGTCTTCATGTCACATGTCAATATGTTTTAGAAGCTCATTCATATGGTCTTTGTTGTGGTGCAATCCACTTTCCTTGATATGCCTTGAGGTGACTTAAACAAGCTTGTAAACATGCCATGCCAATGTTACTGTATTATACTTAGTGAAAAAACTGCTAAGTCTGGAATCTGTTAAACCCGATGCTATTTTTGCTTGATGCCTCACTCAAATCCATGCATGTTTTAGTATGTCAAATGATCATGTCTTGTTGTCCATGTTATGCACTATCCATCCATGCCCTAATTTGCATATATGGCCTGATGTAGCTTATTTATTTCTTGCTCTCAAGTTGCTATAAATTTACCTGTCAGGTTTTTTATCAGCATGATCAATTTGGTGAACCTTGTTGTTATTGATCCATGCCTCCTATGGAGTTGCTCCAATGGAGTTGTTTGATGTGTGCTATGTCTATTACATGTCCATGATCTTTATATGCTTAGTAGAGTTGATATGCTTGTTGTTTTGTGCCTCCGAAGGCAGCATCGTGATGATGTTTTTGCCTTCCCAGATTTTGACTAAGTCTGGATAAATTTATTGCAACTTGCCATGCTTGGTTAATTGTGTTCCAGTAGGTTTTTGGGTGTGTTCTAAGTTCATGCTTGTTAAGTTTCATGTCTACTTCACATCCATGCCCTTTGTCTCCATGTTTGAGTGTTGTAGCATAATTATTTCTTGCTCCAAAGATGCCATGTTGCTGTAAACTGTAGTTTTGTGTGAATATTGTTTTGCTTGCCATTTGCAAACCGTGCGTCCGTTTCCGGTGATCTTTATATCGATTTCAACCGAAATCTTCCCCTCTATCCAGTGGCTTGCTTGGTTTTCCAAGATGAGGCCTTCTCCATCATCTTCTCCTTAGGCTCAAGTGCTTTCACATGCATACACACATCATACTTGCATCATGCTGATTGTGCATTGCACCGTGTTTGATATTGTGCCGTGTTGTGTTCTTGTGTTGAGTAGAGCTGGGATCCGAGTCCGAGTTCGAGGTTACTACCGAGGCTGAGTTTGAGGAGCAAGGTTACGATCCCTCCGTGGAATCAATAGGCAAGATGACCATACCCAGATATCATTACTATCTTTGCCTATGCTAGATGTCTCGCTCTTTAGATATTGCCTCGATGCCTTTGTCTGTTTGTCAGCCATCCTATTGTTTCCATGAAACTCTTTAACCACCCTCCTAGCACACCGTTGTTTGGCTAGGTACGCATCGCTCAGCCCCTCTTATAGCGTTGTTAGATGCAGGTGAAGACTTGAAGATTCTTGCTCCATGATGAAGTTATTGTTGGGATATCACAACATAAAAACTGTTAAATTAAATCATCTATATATTTATAATGGGTGGAAGGCTAAGCCTCTTGCTTGGTGTTTTGTTCCACTCATGCTGCCCTAGGAACCGTTAAACCGGTGTTATGTTCCTTGATTTTGCGTCCCTAACACCGTTGGGGATTATGGGCCCCCTCGATAACCCGCTTAGCGCTAAAGCTTTTCCAGCAAGGCCCGACTTTGGTTTTACATTTGCCTAATAACTAAAACTTGCATAGGGACAAGCTATCCCGAGGACTTAATTAACAACCCCCGGGCCAGTGCTCCTCATGAGTGTTGGTCCAAACTAGAGCACTATGCGGGTCCGCCCCTTGGCAACTTGGGGCATTTGGCACCTGTACGCTTCGCTCATCCGGTCGTGGCCTGAGACTAGATACGCGCAGCTACTGTCAGGGTGTCGGCACGCCGGGAGGTCTTGCTGGATTAGTTTTACCTTTGTCGGAATATCTTGAGCACGGGATTCCGAGAATACTCGGGTCTTCCCACCTTGGAGTTGCGACTCCGCAGATAGTGAGCTTGTGATGGGCTAAGTTGGGACACCCCTGCAGGGTTTGATCTTTCGAAAGCCGTGCCCGTGGTTATGTGGCATATGGGAATTTGTTAATAACCGGTTGTTGATAACTTGACACCATGTTCATAATACACTACATGCGTGTGTAACCGTGACGGTCTTTTTCCGAAGGGGTTCGGGAAGTGAACACAGTGGGGTTATGTTTGGCCGTGAGTAGTTAGGATCACTTCGTGATCACTTTGTCGATCGTTGGCACTTTCTCTTATCGCTCTAAACACGTAAGCTAGTGCTAGTGCTGCTGCAACCTTGCTTTAAACCTTTTCCACACCTAAGGCTTTGATAGTATTGCTACCCGAGAACGGGATTGCTGAGTCCTCCGTGGCTCACAGATTCTACACAACACGAGATGTAGGTACCGATGAGAACTACACAGGTGGTGGTTCAGAGTTGTATTGGGAGTTTGATGAAGAGCGTGGGCGACACTACGTGTCTTATCCCGACGATCAGTAGTGGCTTCTACTAGGGGCGATCAGACCTTGTGTTGCTTTATTTATGGTATCTTTCATTTGGATCTTCGTCCGTAGTCGGACTGTGATGTTATTTGGATGATGAATGTTTATGTAATGCATTGTGTGACATGGCGACTGTAAGCCAACTACTATCTTTACATTTTCATCCCTCTTTTACATGAGTTGTGCAAAGATACCATACTTGAGATCATTCTAGTATGAGATTATGCCTTTAAGTAGTGCCTCGACACGTGGGAGGTATAGTCTCATACTGGGCATTACATCATCATACCGAGCTCGTCAAACGTTCATAACGTGTACATCTGCTCCTGCAATAGATATGTCACCTAGTGGTGCATCAAGGACATAATACTTATGTGCAGCAATGAGGAAAATCCTCAGATCACGGAACAAGTACGCATCATTGCTACTAACATCTTTCAACTTAGTTTTCTCTAGGAACATATCAAAAACATAGGGGAGCTATAACGGGAGCTATTGATCTACAACATAATTTGCAAATACTATCAGGACTAAGTTCATGATAAATTAAAGTTCAATTGAATCATACTACTAAAGAACTCCCACTTAGATAGACATCCCTCTAGTCATCTAAATGATCACGTGATCCAAATCAACTAAGCCATGTCCGATCATCACGTGAGATTGAGTAGTTTTGAATGGTGAACATCTTATGTTGATCATATCTACTATATGATTCACGCTCGACCTTTCGGTCTCCAGTGTTCCGAGGCCATATCTGCATATGCTAGGCTCATCTAGTTTAACCCGAGTATTCTGCATGTGCAAAACTGTCTTACACCCGTTGTATTAGAATGTAGAGCTTATCACACCCGATCATCACGTGGTGTCTCGGCACGACGAACTTTCGCAACGGTGCATACTCAGGGAGAACACTTATACCTTGAAATTTAGTAAGGGATCATCTTATAATGCTACCGCCGTACTAAGCAAAATAAGAAGCATAATAATATAAACATCACATGCAATCAAAATATGTGACATGATATGGCCATCACCATCTTGTGCTTTTGATCTCCATCTCCAAAGCATCATCATGATCACCTTCGTCACCGGTGCGACACCTTGATCTCCATCGTAGCATCGTTGTCGTCTCGCCAACTATTGCTTCCACGACTATCGCTACCGCTTAGTGATAAAGTAAAGCAATTACATGGCGACTGTATTTCATACAATAAAGCGACAACTATATGGCTCCTGCCAGTTGCCGATAACATTACAAAACATGATTATCTCATACAATAACGTATAACTCATCATGTCTTGACCATATCACATCACAACATGCCCTGCAAAAACAAGTTAGACGTCCTCTACTTTGTTGTTGCAAGTTTTACGTGGCTGCTACGGGCTTAGCAAGAACCGTTCTTACCTACGAATACAAAACCACAATGATATTTCGTCAAGTATGTGATGTTTTAACCTTCACAAGGACCGAGCATAGCCACACTTGATTCAACTAAAGTGAGAGAGACAGACACCCGCCAGTCACCTTTAAGCAACGAGTGCTCATAACGGTGAAACCAGTCTCGCGTAAGCGTACGCGTAATGTCGGTCCGGGCCGCTTCATCTCACAATACCGCCGAACCAAAGTATGACATGCTGGTAAGCAGTATGACTAGTATCGTCCACAACTCACTTGTGTTCTACTCCTGCATATCATCTACGCATAGACCTGGCTCATGAAGCCACTGTTGAGGAACGTAGTATTTCAAAATTTTCCTACGATCATGCAAGATCTATATACTAGATGCATAGAAACAAGAGGGGAGAGTGTGTCTATGTACCCTCGTAGAACGGGAGCAGAAGCATCTAGTGACGTGGTTGATGTAGTCAAACTTCTTCACGATCTAACCGATCAAGCACCGAACGTACGGAGCCTCCGCGTTCAGCACACGTTCAGCTTGATGACGTCCCACGAGCTCTTGATCTAGTAGAGCCTCACGGGAGAGTTTCGTCAGCACGACAGCGTGGTGACAGAGATGATGAAGCTACCGGCGCAGGGCTTTGCCTAAGCACTGCAACGGTATGACCGAGGTATGTTTCTGTGGAGAGGGGCACCGCACACGGTTGGGAGAGATCAACTAATCAACTTGTGTGTCTATGGGGTGCCTCTACCCCCGTATACAAAGGACTGGAGGAGGGGAAGGGCTGGCCCACTCTATGGCGCGCCCTAGGGGAGTCCTACTCCCACCGGGAATAGGATTCCCCCTTTCCTAGTAGAACTAGGAGCCCTTCCAAGTAGTAGGAGTAGGAGAGAAGGAAAGAAAAAAGAGAAGTGAAGGAAGGAGGGGGCGCAGCCCCTCCCCTTAGTCCAATTCGGACTAGGCCTTGGGGGGCGCAGCCTTCCTCTTCTCTCTTTCCCCTAAAGCCCAATAAGGCCCATATACTCCCCGGCGAATTCACGTAACTCTTCGGTACTCCGAAAAATACCCGAATCACTCGGAACCTTTCCGATGTCCGAATATAGTCGTCCAATATATTGATCTTTACGTCTCGACCATTTCGAGACTCCTAGTCATGTCCCCGATCTCATCCGGGACTCCGAACTACCTTCGGTCCATCAAAACACATAAACTCATAATACCGATCGTCATCAAACGTTAAGCGTGCGGACCCTACGGGTTCGAGAACTATGTAGACATGACCGAGACTGTCTCCGGTCAATAACCAATAGCGGAACCTGGATGCTCATATTGGCTCCTACATATTCTACGAAGATCTTTATCGGTCAAACCGCATAACAACATATGTTGTTCCCTTTGTCATCGGTATGTTACTTTCCCGAGATTCGATCGTCGGTATCACCATACCTAGTTAATCTCGTTACCGTCAAGTCTCTTTACTCATTCCATAATACATCATCTCGTGACTAACTCATTAGTCATTTGCTTGCAAGGCTTATTATGATGTGTATTACCGAGAGGGCCCAGAGATACCTCTTCGACACTCGGAGTGACAAATCCTATTCTTGATCTATGCCAACACCACGAACACCTTCGGAGACACCTGTAGAGCATCTTTATAATCACCCAGTTACGTTGTGACGTTTGATAGCACACAAGGTGTTCCTCCGGTATACGGGAGTTGCATAATCTCATAGTCATAGGAACATGTATAAGTCATGAAGAAAGCAATAGCAGTAAAACTAAACGGTCATAGTGCTAAGCTAACGGATGGGTCTAGTCCATCACATCATTCTCCTAATGATGTGACCCCGTTGATCAAATGACAACTCATGTCCATGGTTAGGAAACATAACCATCTTTGATCAATGAGCTAGTCTAGTAGAGGCATACTTAGGACACTTTGTTTTGTGTATGTATTCACACATGTACTAAGTTTCCGGTTAATACAATTCTAGCATGAATAATAAACAGTTATCATGATATAAGGAAATAAATAATAACTTTATTATTGCCTCTAGGGCATATTTCCTTCATGATGTTCGACGCCCCCTGGGTAAACAGGGTCTCAGCCAACCCGACGTCTTGCCTATCCGGTGTGCCCCAAGAACGAGATACGTGCGACTCCTATCGGGATTTTTCGGCACATCGGGCGGACTTGCTGGATTAGTTTTACCTTTGTCGAAATATCTTGAGCACGGGATTCCGAGAATACTCGGGTCTTCCCAACTTGGAGTTGTTGAAGGAAATATGCCCTAGAGGCAATAATAAAGATGTTATTTGTATTTCCTTATATCATGATAAATGTCTTTTTTTCATGCTAGAATTGTATTAACCGGAAACTTAGTACATGTGTGAATACATAGACAAAACAGTATGTCCCTGGTATGCCTCTACTAGACTAGCTCATTGATCAAAGATGGTTATGTTTCCTAGCCATAGACATGAGTTGTCATTTGATCAACGGGATCACATCATTAGGAGAATGATGTGATGGACAAGACCCATCCGTTAGCTTAGAACTATGATCGTGTAGTTTTACTGCTATTGCTTTCTTCATGACTTATACATGTTCCTATGACTATGAGATTATGCAACTCCCGAATACCGTAGGAACACCTTGTGTGCTATCAAACGTCATAACGTAACTGGGTGATCATAAAGATGATCTACAGGTGTCTCCGAAAGTGTTCGTGGTGTTGGCATAGATCAAGAATAGGATTTGTCACTCCGAGTGTCGGAGAAGTATCTCTGGGCCCTCTCGGTAATGCACATCATAATAAGCCTTGCAAGCAAATGACTAATGAGTTAGTCACAGGCTGATGTATTACGGAACGAGTAAAGAGACTTGCCGGTAACGAGATTGAACTAGGTATTGAGATACCTACGATCGAATCTCGGGCAAGTAACATACCGATGACAAAAGGAACAACGTATGTTGTTATGCGGTTTGACCGATAAAGATCTTCGTAGAATATGTAGGAGCCAATATGAGCATCCAGGTTCCGCTATTGGTTATTGACCGGAGATGAGTATCGGTCATGTCTACATAGTTCTCGAACCCGTAGGGTCCGCACGCTTAACGTTTGATGGCGATCGGTATTATGAGTGTATGAGTTTTGATGTACCGAAGGTAGTTCGGAGTCCCGGATGAGATCACAGACATGAAGAGGAGTCTTCGAATGTCCGAGACGTAAAGATTGATATATTGGACGACTATATTCGGACACCGGAAGTGTTCTGGAAAGTTTTAGAATTTACCGGAGTACCGGAGGGGTTACCGGAACCCCTTAAGGGAAAGTTGGGCCCTAGTGGGCCATAGGGGAGAAAGAGGGCAGCAGCCAGGAGGTGGCGCGCCCCCTCCTAAGGGCAGTCCGAATTGGACTAGGGGAGGGGGGCGCAACCCCCTCTTTCCTTCCCCTTCTCTCCCTCTCTTTCCTTCCCCTCTTGGTGATTCCTACTAGGAATATGATTGCAATCCTATTCCTAGTAGGATTGCACCCTAGGCGCGCCATAGAGGGGCCGGTCGGCCTCCCCCTTGCTCTTTTATATACGGGGGCAGGGTGGCACCCTAGAACACACCAGTTGATCAGTTGATCTCTCCCAACCGTGTGCGGTGCCCCCTCCACAGTAACACACCTCGGTCATATCGTTGCAGCGCTTAGGCGAAGCCCTGCAACAGTAACTTCATCATCTCCGTCACCACGCCGTCGTGCTGATGAAACTCTCCCGTGAAGCTCAACTAGATCAAGAGCTCGTGGGACGTCATCAAGCTAAGCGTGTGCTGAACGCGGAGGTGCCGTACGTTCGGCGCTTGATCGGTTGGATCGCGAAGAAGTTCGACAACATCAACCACGTCACTAGACGCTTCCGCTCCCGGTCTACGAGGGTACGTAGACACACTCTCCCCCTCGTTGCTATGCATCTGGTAGATAGATATTGCGTGATCGTAGGAAAAAATTGAAAATACTACGTTCCCCAACAGTTGCGACTCCGCGGATCGTGAGCTTATGATGGGCTAAGTTGGGACACCCTTGCAGGGTTATGAACTTTCGAAAGCCGTGCCCGAGGTTATGTGGCAGATGGGAATTTGTTAATATTTGGTTGTAGATAACTTGACACCATATCCTTAAGAATACACTACCTGTGTGAGTAACCGTGATGGTCTCTTTTCGAAGGGGTTTCGGAAAGTGAACACGGTGGGGTTATGCATGAAGGTGAGTAGCTAGGATCACTTATTAATCATCTTTGGCGACCGTTGGCACGTATCCTCATCTCGCTCTGAATTCGTAAGCTAGTTGCTTAGTGCTTGCCGCTGACACTTTATTACCTCTCCACACCTAAAGGCTTTGTTAGTTTTGATACCCGGGAATGGGATTGCTGAGTCCTTGTGACTCACAGATTACTTGATGAAGAGCGTGGCCATATGTATGTGACGTATCCCGACGATCAGTAGTGATTCCTACTAGGGGCGAACAGGATTTGTGGTTGTGGTATCTTTTCTTGTTTGATTTCGTCCGTAGTCGGACCCTGTGTTATTTGGATGAATGTATGAATGTTAAATTAATTGTGTGACGTGGCGAGTGTAAGCCAACTATTTTACTCTTCCATCCCTGTTCTTTACATGAGTTGTGCAAAGATACCAGAATACGCTTATGTCTCTAACTCGTGCCACGACACGTAGGAGATATAGTCGCATCCCGGGCATTACAAGTGCAAAACCCCATCAAATGCCCCGAAAACCTGGTCACTAGCAGCTCACACAGAGGATGCTATCGATTGCACCCCAGACCCGATATGGCCTTGTTGGGGAACGTAGTATTTTAAAATTTCCTACGATCACGCAAGATCTATCTACCAGATGCATAGCAACGGGACGGAAGAGTGTGTCTACGTACCCTCGTAGACCAGGAGCGGAAGCGTCAAGTGACGCGGTTGATGTTGTCGAACTTCTTCGCGATCCAACCGATCAAGCACCGAACGTACGGCACCTCCGTGTTCAGCACACGTTCAGCTTGATGACGTCCCACGAGCTCTTGATCCAGTTGAGCTTCACGGGAGAGTTTCGTCAGCACGACGGCGTGGTGACGGATATGATGTGTTCACCGGCGCAGGGCTTCGCCTAAGCTCCGCGACGGTATGACCGAGGTGTGATTCTGTGGAGGGGGGCACCGCACACGGCTAAAACAATTCAACTTGTGTGTCTTTGGGTGCCCCCTTGCCCCCGTATATAAAGGAGCAAGGGGAGGAGGCCGGCCAACCTCTTCTGGTGCGGCTAGGGAAGGAGTCCTACTAGGAATAGGATTGCAATCCTATTCCTAGTAGGATTCACCAAAAGAAGGAAGGGGGAAAAGAATAGGAGAGGTGGCGCCCCCCCCCCCCCAATCCTAGTCCAACTAGGAACCCTAGGTGGGGGCGCCGGCCAGCCCTATGGGCTGCCTCTCTCTTTCCCTTTAGGCCCACTATGGACCATCCCCTCTCGTAGGGGGTTCCGGTAACCCCCTCCGGCATTCCCGATAAATCCGAAATTTTTCCGGAACACTTCCGGTGTCCGAATATAGTCGTCCAATATATCAATCTTTATGTCTCGGACATTCCGAGACTCCTCGTCATGTCCGTGATCTCATCCGGGACTCCGAACTACCTTCGGTACATCAATACTCATAAACTCATAATACCGATCGTCATCAAACGTTAAGCGTGCGGACCCTACGGGTTCGAGAACTATGTAGACATGACCGAGACTCATCTTCGGTCAATAACCAATAGCGGAACCTGGATGTTCATATTGGCTCCTACATATTCTATGAAGATCTTTTATCGGTCAGAACCGCATAACAACATACGTTGTTCCTTTTGTCAAACGATATGTTACTTGCCCGAGATTCGATCGTCTGTATCTCTATACCTAGTTCAATCTCGTTACCGACAAGTCTCTTTACTCGTTCCGTAACACATCATCTTGTGACTAACTCATTAGTCTTTTGCTTGCAAGGCTTATTGTGATGTGTGTTACCGAGAGGGCCCAGAGATACCTCTCCGACACTCGGAGTGACAAATCCTAATCTTGATCTATGCCAACACCACGAATACTTTCGGAGACACCTGTAGAGCATCTTTATGATCACCCAGTTACGTTGTGACGTTTGATAGCACACAAGGTGTTCCTACGGTATTCGGGAGTTGCATAATCTCATAGTCATAGGAACATGTATAAGTCATGAAGAAAGCAATAGCAGTAAAACTAAACGATCATAGTGCTATGCTAACGGATGGGTCTTGTCCATCACATCATTCTCCTAATGATGTGATCCCGTTGATCAAATGACAACTCATGTCTATGGCTAGGAAACATAACCATCTTTGATCAATGAGCTAGTCTAGTAGAGGCATAATAGGGACATACTGTTTTGTCTATGTATTCACACATGTACTAAGTTTCGGGTTAATACAATTCTAGCATGAATAAAAGACATTTATCATGATATAAGGAAATACAAATAACATCTTTATTATTGCCTCTAGGGCATATTTCCTTCAGTCTCCCACTTGAACTAGAGTCAATAAACTAGCTCACATCGCCATGTGATTTAATACCGATAGTTCACATCGTTATGTGAATAACACCCATAGTTCACATCACCATGTGACCAACACCCAAAGGGTTTACTAGAGTCAATAATCTAGTTCACATTGCTATGTGATTAATACCCTAGAGTAATAAGGTGTGATCATGTTTTGCTTGTGAGAGAAGTTTAGTCAACGGGTCTGTCACATTCAGATCCGTATGTATTTCGCAAATTTCTATGTCTACAATGCTCTGCATGGAGCTACTCTAGATAATTGCTCCCACTTTCAATACGCATCCAGATTGATACTTAGAGTCATCTGGATTTAGTGTCAAAGCTTGCATCGGCGTAACCCTTTACGACGAACTCTTTATCACCTCCATAATCGAGAAATATTTCCTTATTCATCCAGTTACTAAGGATAATTTTGACCGCTGTACAGTGATCTACTTCTGGATCACTATTGTACCCCCTTGACAAACTCATGGCAAGGTACACAACATGTTTGGAACATAGCATGGCATACTTTATAGAACCTATGGCTGAGGCATAGGGAATGACTTTTCATTCTCTCTATATTTTTCTGCCATGGTCTGGCTTTGAGTCTTACTCAACTTCACACCTTACAAGTCAGGCAAGAACTTCTTCTTTGACTGATCCATTTTGAACTACTTCAAAATATTATCAAGGTATGTACTCATCGAAAGTCTTATCAAGCGTCTTGATCTATCTCTATAGATCTTGATGCCCAATATGTAAGCAGCTTCACCAAGGTCTTTCTTTGAAAAACTCCTTTCAAACACTCCTTTATGCTTTCCAGAAAATTCTACATCATTTCCGATCGACAATATGTCATTCACATATACTTATCAGAAAGGTTGTAGTGCTCCCACTCACTTCTTGTAAATACAGGCTTCTCCAAAAGTCTGTATAAATCTATATGCTTTGATCACCTCATCAAAGCGTATATTCCAACTCCGAGATGCTTGCACCAGTACATAGATGGATTGCTGGAGCTTGCATACTTTGTTAGCACCTTTTGGATCGACAAAACCTTCTGGTTGCATCATATACAACTCTTCTTTGAGATATCCATTCAGGAATGCAGTTTTGACATCCATTTGCCAGATTTCATAATCATAAAATGCGGCAATTGCTAACATGATTCGGACAGACTTTAAGCATCGCTACAGGTGAGAAAGTCTCATCGTAGTCAACTCCTTGAACTTGTCGAAAACCTTTTGCAACAAGTCGAGCTTTGTAAACAGTAACATTACCGTCTGCGTCGGTCTTCCTCTTGAAGATCCATTTATTTTCGATGGCCTGCCGATCATCGGGCAAGTCAACCAAAGTCCACACTTTGTTCTCATACATGGATCCCATCTCAGATTTCATGGCCTCAAGCCATTTTGCGGAATCTGGGCTCATCATCGCTTCCTCATAGTTCGCAGGTTCATCATGGTCTAGTAACATGATTTCCAGAACTGGGTTGCCGTACCACTTTGGTGCGGAACGTACTCTGGTTTATTCTACGACGTTTAGCAGAAACTTGATCCGAAGTTTCATGATCATTATCATTAACTTCCTCACTAATTGGTGTAGGAATCACTGGAACAATTTCCTGTGATGTACTACTTTCCAATCCGGGAGAAGGTACAATTACCTCATCAAGTTCTACTTTCCTCCCACTCACTTCTTTCGAGAGAAACTCTTTTTCTAGAAAGGATCCGTTCTTAGCAACGAATATTTTTGCCTTTGGATCTGTGATAGAAGGTGTACCCAACAGTTTCTTTTGGGTATCCTATGAAGACACATTTTTCCGACTTGGGTTCGAGCTTATCAGGTTGAAGTGATTTCATATAAGCATCGCAGCCCCAAACTTTAAGAAACGACAACTTTGGTTTCTTGCTAAACCAAAGTTCATAAGGTGTCGTATCAACGGATTTAGATGGTGCCCTATTTAACGTGAATGCAGCTGTCTCTAATGCATGACCCAAAACGATAGTGGTAAATCGGTAAGAAACATCATAGATCGCACCATATCCAATAAAGTACGGTTACGACGTTCGGATACACCATTATGCTGTGGTGTTCCGGGTGGCGTGAGCTGTGAAACAATTCCACATTGTTTCAAATGAAGACCAAACTCGTAACTCAGATATTCTCTTCCACGATCAGATCGTAGAAACTTTATTTTCTTGTTATGATGATTCTCTACTTCACTCTGAAATTCTTTGAACTTTTCAAATGTTTCAGACTTGTGCTTCATTAAGTAGATATACCCATATCTGCTCAAATCATCAGTGAAGGTCAGAAAATAACGATACCCGCCGCGAGCTTCAACACTCATTGGTCCACATACATCTGTATGTATGATCTCCAACAAATCTGTTGCTCGCTCCACAGTTCCGGAGAACGGAGTTTTAGTCATCTTGCCCATGAGGCATGGTTCGCAAGTACCAAGTGATTCATAATCAAGTGATTCCAAAAGTCCATCATTATGGAGTTTCTTCATGCGTTTTACACCAATATGACCTAAACGGCAGTGCCACAAATAAGTTGCACTATCATTATTAACCTTGCATCTTTTGGCTTCAATATTATGAATATGTGTATCACACGATCGAGATCCAACAAACTATCTTCATTGGGTGTATGACCATAGAAGGTTTTATTCATGTAAACAGAACAACAATTATTCTCTAACTTACATGAATAACCGTATTGCAATAAACATGATCAAATCATATTCATGCTCAACACAAACACCAAATAACACTTATTTAGGTTCAACACTAATCCCGAAAGTATAGGGAGTGTGCTATGATGATCATATCAATCTTGGAACTGCTTCCAATACACATCGTCACTTCATCCTTTAACTAGTTTATGTTCATTATGCAACTCCCACTTCGAGTTACTACTCTTTAGCAACTGAACCAATATCAAATACCGAGGGGTTGCTATGAACACTAGTAAAATACACATCAATAATCTGTATATCAAATATACCTTTGTTCACTTTGCCATCCTTCTTATCCGCCAAATATCTAGGGCAGTTCCACTTCTAGTGACCATTTCCTTTGCAGTATAAGCACTTAGTTTCAGGCTTGAGTTTAGCTTTGGGTTTCTTCACGGGAGTGACAACTTGCTTGTCATTCTTCTTGAAGTTCCCCTTCTATCCCTTTGCCCTTTACTTGAAACAAGTGGTCTGGTTAACCATCAACATTTGATGCTCTTTCTTGATTTCTACCTTCGCCGATTTCAGCATCGTGAAGAGCTCGGGAATTACTTTCATCATCCCTTGCATATTATAGTTCATCACGAAGTTCTACTAACTTGGTGATAGTGTCTAGAGAACTTTGTCAATTACTATCTTATTTGGAAGATTAACTCCCACTTGATTTAAGCAATTGTACTACCCAGACAATCTGAGTGCATGCTCACTGGTTGAGCTATTCTCCTCCATCTTGTAGGCAAAGTACTGTCAGAGGTCTTATACCTCTCGACACGGGCATGAGTATGAAATACTAATTTCAACTCTTGGAGCATCTCATATGCTCCGTGGCGTTTCAAAACGTTTTTGAAGTCCCGGTTATAAGCCGTAAAGCATGGTGCACTAAACTATCAAGTAGTCATCATATCGAGCTTTTGTCAAAACGTTAATAACGTCTACATCTGCTCCTGCAATAGGTCTGTCACCTAGTGGTGCATCAAGGACATAATTCTTCTGTGCAGTAATGAGGATAATCCTCAGATCACGAAACAATTCCGCATCATTGCTACTAACATCTTTCAACTTGGTTTTCTCTAGGAACATATGAAAAATAAACGGGGAGCAATATCGCGAGCTATTGATCTACAACATAGATATGCTAATACTACCAGGACTAACTTCATGATAAATTAAAGTTCAATTTAATAATATTAATTTAAAGAACTCCCACTTAGATAGACATCCCTCTGGTCATCTAAATGATCACGTGATCCAAATCAACTAAACCATGTCCGATCATCACGTGAGATGGAGTAGTTTCAATGGTGAACATCTTATGTTGATCATATCTACTATATGATTCACGCTCGACCTTTCGGTCTCCAGTGTTCCGAGGCCATATCTGTATATGCTAGGCTCGTCAAGTTTAACCCGAGTATTCTGCGTGTGCAAAACTGGCTTACACCCGTTGTATTTGAACGTAGAGCTTATCACACCCGATCATCACGTGGTGTCTCGGCACGACGAACTTTCGCAACGGTGCATACTCAGGGAGAACACTTATACCTTGAAATTTAGTAAGGGATCATCTTATAATGCTACCGTCGTTCTAAGCAAAATAAGAAGCATAATAAGATAAACATCACATGCAATCAAAATATGTGACATGATATGGCCATCATCATCTTGTGCTTTTGATCTCCATCTCCAAAGCACCGTCATGATCACCCTCACAAAACATGATCATCTCATACAAAAACCGTATAACTCATCATGTCTTGACCATATCACATCACAACATGCCCTGCAAAAACAAGTTAGACGTCCTCTACTTTGTTGTTGCAAGTTTTACGTGGTTGCTACGGGCTTTAGCAAGAACCGTTCTTACCTACGCATACAAAACCACAACGATGTTTCGTCAAGTATGTGCTGTTTTAACCTTCACAAGGACCGGGCGTAGCCACACTTGATTCAGCTAAAGTGAGAGAGACAGACACCCGCCAGTCACCTTTAAGCAACGAGTGCTCGTAACGGTGAAACCAGTCTCGCGTAAGCGTACGCGTAATGTCGGTCCGGGCCGCTTCATCTCACAATACCGCCGAAGCAAAGTATGACATGCTGGTAAGCAGTATGACTAGTATCGCCCACAACTCATTGTGTTCTACTCGTGCATATCATCTACGCATAGACCTGGCTCATGATGCCACTATTGGGGAACGTAGTATTTTAAAATTTCCTACGATCACGCAAGATCTATCTACCAGATGCATAGCAACGAGACGGAAGAGTGTGTCTACGTACCCTCGTAGATCGGGAGCGGAAGCGTCAAGTGACGCGGTTGATGTTGTCGAACTTCTTCGCGATCCAACCGATCAAGCACCGAATGTACGGCACCTCCGTGTTCAGCACACGTTCAGCTTGATGACGTCCCACGAGCTCTTGATCCAGTTGAGCTTCACGGGAGAGTTTCGTCAGCACGACGGCGTGGTGACGGATATGATGTGTTCACCGGCGCAGGGCTTCGCCTAAGCTCCGCGACGGTATGACCGAGGTGTGATTCTGTGGAGGGGGGCACCGCACACGGCTAAAACAATTCAACTTGTGTGTCTTTGGGTGCCCCCTTGCCCCCGTATATAAAGGAGCAAGGGGAGGAGGCCGGCCAACCTCTTCTGGTGCGGCTAGGGAAGGAGTCCTACTAGGAATAGGATTGCAATCCTATTCCTAGTAGGATTCACCAAAAGAAGGAAGGGGGAAAAGAATAGGAGAGGTGGCGCCCCCCCCCCCCCCAATCCTAGTCCAACTAGGAACCCTAGGTGGGGGCGCCGGCCAGCCCTATGGGCTGCCTCTCTCTTTCCCTTTAGGCCCACTATGGACCATCCCCTCTCGTAGGGGGTTCCGGTAACCCCCTCCGGCATTCCCGATAAATCCGAAATTTTTCCGGAACACTTCCGGTGTCCGAATATAGTCGTCCAATATATCAATCTTTATGTCTCGGACATTCCGAGACTCCTCGTCATGTCCGTGATCTCATCCGAGACTCCGAACTACCTTCGGTACATCAATACTCATAAACTCATAATACCGATCGTCATCAAACGTTAAGCGTGCGGACCCTACGGGTTCGAGAACTATGTAGACATGACCGAGACTCATCTCCGGTCAATAACCAATAGCGGAACCTGGATGTTCATATTGGCTCCTACATATTCTACGAAGATCTTTTATCGGTCAGAACCGCATAACAACATACGTTGCTCCTTTTGTCAAACGGTATGTTACTTGCCCGAGATTCGATCGTCTGTATCTCTATACCTAGTTCAATCTCGTTACCGGCAAGTCTCTTTACTCATTCCGTAACACATCATCTCGTGACTAACTCATTAGTCTTTTGCTTGCAAGGCTTATTGTGATGTGTGTTACCGAGAGGGCTCAGAGATACCTCTCCGACACTCGGAGTGACAAATCCTAATCTTGATCTATGCCAACACCACAAATACTTTCGGAGACACCTGTTGAGCATCTTTATGATCACCCAGTTACGTTGTGACGTTTGATAGCACACAAGGTGTTCCTACGGTATTCGGGAGTTGCATAATCTCATAGTCATAGGAACATGTATAAGTCATGAAGAAAGCAATAGCAGTAAAACTAAACGATCATAGTGCTATGCTAACGGATGGGTCTTGTCCATCACATCATTCTCCTAATGATGTGATCCCGTTGATCAAATGACAACTCATGTCTATGGCTAGGAAACATAACCATCTTTGATCAATGAGCTAGTCTAGTAGAGGCATACTAGGGACATACTGTTTTGTCTATGTATTCACACATGTACTAAGTTTCGGGTTAATACAATTCTAGCATGAATAAAAGACATTTATCATGATATAAGGAAATACAAATAACATCTTTATTATTGCCTCTAGGGCATATTTCCTTCAGGCCTTGCATGGGGTGGGGCCCAAGGACCGACGGCCGAGACGAGTTGGAAGCCCAAACGGTGCTAAAAGAAAACGGTTGGGATGATGGTGACAAGAGGCCAGAAGCAGGCTCCAAAGGAGAAAGGGACATCCTGACGCAGAGCAAACCAGAGCTCCAGCAATCGCGGAGCACTATCTCCTTGGCGATACACTCATGTGCCACCTGGAAAAGAATGCAACCCGGTCGACGGGGCCTGACGAAGTAGCCGCTGGCGAATCCGCCAAACCAGCTGATGAGAAGGGAAGCAAAAAAGGCCGGCGAGAGGAAGACGCCGTCGTTGAGCATGACAGCTAGGACTCCGGCGGGGCGACTGCGGCCAGCGACCACCTCAACGGTGCCACAACCGTATTTCTCAAGCATGGCATTCTGAAACCTCAACCCATCCATGTCTAAACCAACGACACAGAAAGACTAAAAAAGCGGAAAAGGAGACAAGGGCATGGGAGCGAAGGAATGCATCAAGGAAGGCAGAATAACAACATGCATCAAAGCAGCGGGCTACTACCGATCTGCAACCAGAAAGAGTCTTGAGCAAGAACGTTACTAACCAACGGTGACGAGGGACAAGCGTACTTGGAGCCGCAGTGCTCACTTGCGAACGCACACCAGGAAGAAGGTGCCCGCCACGGCCGGAGGGCACGAGACGGGGAGGCGGACGCCGCCTCACGAGTGGAAGCGGCGGTTTGTCGTGACCGCCGGCGCCGGAGTGACGAACGGCGGGGTGTGCACTCGCTCACCCTAGCTTCCTGTTCAGAAGTAAGCCATCGAGGGAGCATCGCCTTAACTCTTGCATGATGCGTGCATGTGCTCCCCACATGGGTGTTGAAGAAGGTGGATGGGGAAGAGGAGGTGGAGAGGTGAGATTGCGGGAACGCGGCAAGATGGGGATAAAGCGAAGAGGAGAGTGAAGGAGAAGATTCGGAAGGGGGGAGAAGTGGTGTGTGTGTGGGAGGGGGGGG
>LR738709.1:98174192-98203860 GCA_902687465.1 Secale cereale
GTGTGCGTGTCACGCGTACATGGTAGTTGCTTCAGCGATAAAAAACAACGGACCGAAACAAAGAGTTCTTCAAAGTTTTATATGACTTTGTTTCCCAATTTGTTTTTATGATATTATTATTACTGATAGTAACGTGCTGTGGTAGATGAAACCGACAAGAATTCCTTTTTATTAGTTGAAAAGAAAAAGAGCCTACTTCTGTCTCTGCCGGGACTCGGACTCGGAAGGAGCCAGCAGGCCACCACAGCCAAGGCACCCTCCAATTCCCCTCCCAATTGCTTCAAAAGAAGAAGAAAAATCCCCTCCCTCGAACCAAAACCTAGACCATGGCGTCCGTCGCCAATTACCTACCCTACCATGACTACCCGCACTTCCGCGCAGCGCCGCTCGACCGCCGCGCATCCTCCCTGGGCCGCCACCGAGCGCCCTTCTTCTGGCCGCCGCTTGATGCGCAGGCACGAGACACGCCCGATCGCTGTGGAGGCTTTGGCACGGACGATTTGCGCGATAACTTCCCGCCGCCCTTTCACGGCATCGACAACCCTGGCCGAGTCTCGGCGCTCTTGCCGTCCGAATTCCACCTGAGTCCCGGCACATCCAGCCGGCGACGGCGACGCTCCTCCTCACCGAGCCCTTCGCCGCAGCGCTCCACTGACATCTCGCATGCACCGTACCACCGGCCGTCATCACCGCACAGAGTTCGCTACCGCGAGCACCACCGGCATGCCCGAGGTGACAGCAGCCGCAGCCCTCGCTTCCAGTCGGCACACCAACCTAGTTCGCCATCTTCTGACTTTGCCAAGCGGTCCCGGTTGGAAGCCAGCCGTGAGGGCTCTGCTTCGAGCGACAGGTACCCATATGAGGATCTCTGAGCAGCTGTATGTATTTTTATTTGCTTGTTCATAGTGTTTCTAAGGTTTATTTGCTGTTCAGCCTGCGCAGGGGCAGGTATGAAGACGATGATTGTTGCAGTGAAGGTGAGCTCATTTAACGTGTTATTGGGATGGACATGGCTTGACCATCTTACACTGATTTCCCTTGTTATTTGATATCTAGAGAGGATTCACCTATCTCGAGTGCGTGACCATCATGACCATGGCACGAGAAGCCTTAGCCCTCTCCTCCACTCGCCATCAAGGATGTCTCCAGTGCTAGTTCCACCTCTGATGGATGATGGCAGCAAGACCCCTGACCGCCCTGACAGTCCAATGTGATTATCTACTTCCGTTCTTGGGAGTATATCTCTTGTTACTTGTTTGGCTCTGTGTTTGAAGTTTCTTGTGTTTGTCGATGCAGATATTGTTACAAGGATGATCAAAGGATAAGATTTGGGCATTATGGTGCCTATGATGGTTCAGGGATTACTGACAGGTCTAATTTGCGAAACTTTGTATCAGATTTGTATACAAATATGTTTTGCACTAGATAGGAAACCAGCCATCTGTATGACCTATTTGCTGTGACATCACTAATTAAATAGGGTTGGATATCCATTTCACATGAACGTTTCTAGTGTAAAATATGATGGTTTTTGTTGATACACATTGGAATTAGTTTAGTTTGCCAAAACAAAATTAGTAGCTGGATTTTGTTGCCTGAATGCGAGTAATCTGCCGATGTTTCTTGTCCGTCATAGTATTCATGTACTGAAGCAGTTATCCAAATAGGAAATCCGGCGTCGAGTATGAAGATCATTCATATAATGCACTGGTAGATGACTTCATGGATGCTGTGGTGGAGAACTGGCATGAGCCTGCCAACTTCGATCCAGCAGCACGTGAAGAGCGTTACCGAAAGCAGACGAAGCGTTTTTCTGAGTTGGCTCTGAAACGTTACAACAAAAACAAAAACAATAAGGTAAATCTTTTTAATGTTCTTTCCTACATGAGTGTGATTTGTGTAATTAAGGATGTTGGGGAACTTGTTAATGGATAACTCTTATAAAACCTTATCTGCCACTTAAGTAACTTTTCGAGAACCATGTTACTATGTGTTGCAGAGGCCATATGAAGATAAAAGTTCCATTTAGGATATGACATTGAAATACGACAGCATAATTGTATTACTGAGGCAACACTACGTAATGTTGCAAATAAAATCAGTATTTAGAGAAACCATTTCCCTGATGTCTAAGCTGACAAATTTAATACTGAAGCTAACAAAATAAATGAACATAAGCTGACTAAGCAAAAAAAAAACAAAGATTAGCACATAAGCTGACTAAGTGGATAATCGTAGCTTGGTGGAGTCAATGTTCCCTGCAGAGCAATGGGAGAACCAAACTTAAAAGCTTAGAAATTTGAACCTTGTTATTAATGATAATAGGTAATACCAAGGACTATCCTCTTCAACTGTGTTTCCTTTCAGAGAGAGAGTGAATGTTATGATAAGATAAAATGCACTGGTCATTGTTTTATAAAATTCTTTGCCTTCTTTGTCAATTGTAGATGTTCAAATTTGTTTGTAGTGTCATACTCCCTCCGTCCGTAAATACGTGTTGGAGTAATGGATGTATCTAGAACTAAAATACGTCTAGATAGATCCATTTCTCCGACAAGTATTTCCGGACGGAAGGAGTACTTGTTAAGCTTGTTTTTATTTGTTATAATGGCCAGGTTAAGTATTCACTTGTTGAGGCAATAGATGGAGCTATATTTCATGAGCGATGCTACAATTACGTCCATGTGAACTTCTATGCTAATGCTAAGAATGGCCCACTGAAGAGCAAACCTAAAGTGCTTATTTTTGCTGAGCTGCAACATGTTGGAGACCGACCAAATGCAATGGCTCTTACATCTTTCCACCTTCTTGATGAAAAGAAACAAATTGGTGAGTATTTTTAGATTTTCTAGTTTGCTTAGTTGAAATTGCTTCTCATAAAGAAAAACCGACTAACTTCTCATCAATTATTTTACAGCTGGGCATCGCGATCTTGTTCGGAGCTCTCACACAACTCAGGACATATATCATTGCTATGCTTGTACTGATGATATCAAGCACCCTGAGGGATCAAGATATAAGGCAGGCCATTATGCTGCCGTGTCATATTACTTTCAGGATTAGGTAATTATTTGAAAACAAATGTATAACTTAAACCCTGAGTTAAGGCCAATGTTTCTATGTACGGTGGGAGTTGTTCTTTTCATTTTGGGAGGTGCTGTGCCATATGAGGTGGTATTAATGTTGAGAAAACCATAACTATAAATAATCTGATAGTCCTTTTATCACCTATTGGTACTACAAGTCATAATTGAAACTAAATACAAAGTGCAAACAATTTATTGAACAATGCTTGGCATGTGGTTATGACTTATGAGGAGAGAAAAATCCTACTGATATTTCTTTTTTTAATACGTGTGATTTAAAGTTGGAGGCTTAACTGTTTTTTTTACCTTTATAGTGGTGAATCTGGTGCGTCACTTGAGGTTCAACATTAAGCAAGGTACCAAAGCTGGCGGGAGGGAAAACACAAATGACCATTTTCTGCTGCATTTGTGTTTCTGTTAGCAGCCCATGCCAGGCTCTACTGCTACCGGATCAGAAGCCCGGCATGCATGTGTGTTGGTCATCTGTTTAGATCATAGAACTGGTGTTGTTGGCGTTGTACCAACTGCTGGCGTCCTTTTTCTTCCTCCTTTCCCTCTCTGCTGCCAAATTGTATCGGATCTGAGATCGTCTTGAGCAATAGTGGAAGCTGATTGAATCTTGCGCGAGTCCCTCACAAGTTTGTGAGGCTTCAGTAGTAATGTCTTCTTTTTGAAACGTTAATGATGTAGGGTAACTCCTTGAATATGGTGTTTTGGAACCCACCGGTGGTGTGTATAGCCGCTTGTGAGTTGTGACCTTTGAATTGCACAACCTCTTTTTATTTATCTATATAATTGTTTTAATAATAATAGTTTATACGGATCCCTTATAGTTATATTTGTGTTTTTTATTGATCTTCCAGAAGCTTTTTGCCTGGTGGAATTTGTGTTTTTTTTATGCAATCTTGATAATCCAAACAATCTCCACCATCAAGATGCCTTAATCTAACGTTCAGCATTGCTCAACACGATTAGCATCTTATGTCCCGCAGTCACTGGCCTGTAGTTATTATTGCACCTAATGTCCACGATTACTGCCCATCACTCTCATAGTTATCTTCCAAGACTGCTCTCTAAGGGAACGACGACCTCCCTGATCCCCTCCCCGACATGCTGGACGAGGCAACGTCTGTGTCCGGAAAGCTCCCTTCCGCCACTACGTCGCCGCCGTCACTGCATCAGGTTCTTTCCTTCCTTGATTTTCTCTTGATGTTTAGGGAAACTGTTGGAGTTGAGCAATTTTTAGGGAAGAATTTTTTAGAGAAGTCCCGTGTTTTGAGATATAGGGAAGAAATTTTAGGGGAACAACTGGATTTGCTCTAAGGATTAGGAGCGGTTCGTTGATCAGGCAAGTATCATGTGCGGAGGAGGATATCATCACATATCAATCATAAGGATTAGAAGCGGTTCATTGAGCAGATAAGTATCATATGCCTAGGAGGACAAGGATAAGGAGGGGTTCGTTGAGCAGGCGAGTATCATGTGCGGAGGAGGAGCGAGCGCTTATGGTAATCATAGTGACGAGTAACTTAGGCTAGCTTATTAGTCTATGTTACTATTTTCATACTAGTGAGCTCATCCGTATGAGAATATAGAGACATCATTCATTACTTTGTATAGTTAATTTTTCGGTAATGATAACTCCCGAACGTTCGGGATTCAAGTATGGCAACACGAACGTTTTAGATGGCAACTTTAGTTTGCGTGAGATTAAGGAAACATGACAATTTTCTGATAAAAAAACGATAAATGACAAAGTTGCCATCCCCTATGAACTAAAATTATCATGTAAAAATCGTTCGGAACGAAATGCTTAAAATCCAAATATTCGGTAGTTATTGGATTCCTAATTTTTTCACTTGGAAGTGCAAAGATTACCGAAAAAAACGCATCCCAAATTCCCAATGCAACGCCGCCTTTCCCTCGACGACCTCTCCACCACGCTGCTTTTTCTAAGCGCCGGTCACCCGCGGACCACTATCCCATCCCCTCCACGGGCTCTTGTGAGTCCACTTCTTGGCCATGATCCAACATCAGCACTGCCGCCTCCTATCCACACGCCACGACTCTGCTCCCCAGCGAAGCCATGCCAGGGCGGATGCCTCGACCCCCATTTAGGGTTTCCAGCTACTCCCCGAGAGGTGCGGCGTCTAGCTCACTCCGCCCGCACCCTCTTCCCTCTCGCTCCCCCTCCTCCTCTTCTCAAGACCTTCGCGGCGGCGGTGATGGGCGACCGGCGCGCGGAGAAGCGGCCCTTTGAGGCTCTCGAACCGGCGGGCGAGCGGCGCAAGGAGTTGGATCTACGAGACAAGGCCAAGGGAGCGATGCGGGAACGCTCCGACGGCCGCGACGGCCGTGTTCGGTCCGACGGGCCGCGCGACCTCGGCGGGCGCGAGGGGGATTGGGGTCCCCCTCCCCCATGGTGGATCCATCAGCAGGCCAAGAAGAACAAGAAACAGCACCTCCAGCGCCGGCGCGCGCTGGAGAAGAAGGCCGATGGGGAGATCTACGCTGAGGGAAGCGTGGACGCTCCGTTCCCCTCGAAACCACGGGCCACTCCAGATCCGGTGGGTCCGGGTCTCCCCGCTGCCTCCAAGGGTACGGCGGCGAGCCTATTCCGGTGGAGGAGGCGCCCAAGGTGGAGTGCTTCAAATGTGGAAGGCTCGGCCACTACCAGTCGAAATGCAAGTTCAAACCTCTTTGCGTTCTGTGCAAAGAGGAGGGACATGCTTCGGCTAACTGTCCGACGCGGGGACGGCAGCTTCATCTGCAGATCATGGGGAGTGCTATCTCCGGCGAGGGTTTCTTCTGCTTGGAATACGGCGATGACGACGCGTTGGAGACCCCCATCGATGAGCGCATCAAGAACGCTGCTATCCTATCTGCCGAACCTGGGAAGCTGACGCTCCGCATCCTCAAGCAAGAACTGAAGCATATGGTGGCGAACGATTGGGACTGGCAGGTAACGCAAGTTGGAGATGACGATTTTCTGGTGGTTTTCCCCTCTGCTGATCTTCTACACATGGCTAAGTCTAGTGGCAAGCTTTTCCTATCTATCCATGACATAACCGCAAGGGTGCGGGATATGTTACATGAAGAGATTCAACCTATGTTGATGCCGGAGACGTGGGTCCGTCTATACGGCATTCCGAAGAAACATCGACGTGAGGACCGTATCAAGGAGGGCCTTCGGATGCTGGGCCGGCCTATCGTGGTTGATGAGCTATCCCTGATTAGGTTGGGGCCTGTCAGGATGAAGATAGCATGCCGTGCACCTGAGAAACTCAACGGGGTGGTTGAGGTCTGGTTCAACAGCGAGGGTTATCAAATCAAGGTCGAACGTGAGGTTCTTCCAAAGCGCGGTGGTGACCGTGCCCCCTTGGCGGTGACTGCCCCCCCAACGGCCATGGTCCCGCCCACGGGCCAGCGCGCGCCGCCGCCCAACAACCCTGGGTCTATCCCGTGCGGTCCGGGCGGGGCCAGTGCTCGGGGAACTACCTCTACTATCGCACCCCCTCTGCCTGTTACCACGGACGATCCGGATGAAAGCCTTCATGATACATCTATAGACACTGAGACCTGGGAAAAGCTGGGCGCTTTGACCTCATAAGTGGGAACCATTGGGACGGCGACCCAGGACACCGCGGTTAGCGTCCCTCCGCTCGCCCGGTCCCTCGATACCTCTTTCAACGAATATGGGTCCAACCTTGACGCTCTCCCTCTGGCTTGTCATGGCGGAGCCGGAGCGCCTAAAGCTCCTCCCCCCCTCAACACTCCTTTGTCCGAAGATCAAGAACTGGTGGTGCTTGGCGACACCGATCACACTCCGGGCCCTAAGCGGGGCTCCAACAGTGCGGGTCGACAACCTAAGAAGACGGCGGGGCGGAAACCGGCCTCCAAGGCCACTCCTTCGACGGGGACTGGGAATTCTGTGGAGCTGGGTGGTGAACTGGGCGCGGCCTTGGGCGCGACGGGGAACAACAGCAAGGCCAAGCGTACGAGGGCGACTCCGGTGGCGCAGCGGGCTCCTAGTGCACGTGCCAAGGCCAAGTTGGGGGAGTTATCGTCCATGGAAAGCGCCCAGCTTCGCATCGCCGACAAGAACATGGAGGCCTCTGGTAATCCCCCCCCCCCCTCCTTTCGCATTCTTAATGCCTTTTCCGATGATCACCTTGCTTCGATTTTGGATGATGCTGGTGTGTTTGTGCCTAATCCCCCTGGCGAGATTATCTCTTTACTTAGGGCGCGTGAAGACGCGCAGGCATCTTTGTCTGAGGCAGCTGCCAGGTGTGCAGTGCCAGATTTACCTGAGAACATCCCAGTTGGGGCTGGTGATGTCGTGGTGCCCAATGAGGTTGCATCGATTACAGGTTCTGATGCACCTCCTTCTTCTCCGAGGGACTCGCAGGGGCGGGGACGGATTAAGAAGAGAGTGGCCAAGGTGATCACCTCTAGGGGTGTTCGCCTACGTAATCGTGTTATCTAGATGCGGTTCCTCTTTTGGAACATTAGGGGTTGCGGCCATGTGGGCCGCCGCACCCAACTTAGAGAGCTCATAGCTAAGGAGCGCATAGATTTTATTGCTCTTCAAGAAACAATCAAATTAGACTTTTTGCATAGAGACCTCCTTGCTTTTGACCCCCTCCAACGTTTTGATTGGCACTGGCTTCCTTCTTCGGGCCATTCCGGAGGCATCCTTATGGGGTGCAACCGTGATATCTGTGAGGTGCTAACCTGGGAGGTTGGTCTGTTTTGCGTTTATGTGACAACCAAGCACAAGGGCTCGGGACTTACCTGGGTTACCATTTGCGTGTATGGCCCGGCTAACCACGACCGCTCCCACGATTTCCTCCACGAGTTATCTTTAATTGTGAGCACTAAGCGTAATCTTAATCTCCCCGTTGTGGTTGGGGGTGATTTTAACTTGATCCGCTCGGGTGCGGACAAAAATAACAACAACATTGACTGGACAAGGGTGTCCATGTTCAATCAGGCTATCGCTTCGGCTGTCCTTAGGGAAGCGGCTAGGACCGGAGCCAGGTTCACCTGGACCAACAAACAAACTAATCCGGTCCGGAGCGTCCTTGACCGGGTTTTCTTCACACCAGAGTGGGAAGCCCTTTTCCCCCTATGCTCGTTAGTAGCTGAAACGCGCATAGGGTCGGATCACATTCCGCTAATCTTCTCCTCACAGGAGGAGTCGATTAGACGCAGCCAACGTTTTTATTTTGAAACAGCTTGGTTTGAGTCCGAGGGTTTCGAGCTTATGGTCCGCAATCGCTGGGATGATATTCTCTTGACGATTGGACCTCAAAGATCTCCAGCGGATCTTTGGAACGCCGCGGCGGCTAAGCTTCGGGCCTTTCTACGTGGCTGGGGAGCCAACCAAGGTAGTACGTCCAAAAAAGAGCGTGCGCGGCTTACGGACGAAATCGCGCGCCTCGACCACGAAGCGGACCTTCGCCCCTTTTCGGAGGCCGAATGGTCACACAGGTACACCTTGGAAGACCAAGTCCTAGCTCTGCTTCAGGCTGAGGAGGAATATTGGCGCCGTAGGGGCAGCGTCAAGTGGGTCACGAAGGGCGATGCGAATACCGGATATTTCCACGCTTTTTGCGAATGGCCGGAAACGGAAAAGTACTATTATTCGCCTACAATCCGACTCGGGCCTGCTGCTCACCCAGGAGCAAATCTCGGCCCACATATATGAGTTTTTCATTGACCTTCTGGGGACGGCCAGTGAAAAACCTCTTCGTCTTCGCGAGGATTTGTGGAATCCGGCGGAGCAGGTCTCTCAGGAGGAAAATGATAGCCTGGCTCTCTCTTTCCTACCTGAGGAGATTGATAAGGCCCTGCTAGATATGAAGAACGACACGGCGCCTGGCTCGGATGGTTGGCCCGTGGAATTCTTCAAACGTTTCTGGCCCATGTTGAAACATCTGTTCTACGACATTGTTAACGGCTTCGCCCTAGGCACGATAGACCTTTCGAGACTTAACTACGGAGCCATTAGCCTTATCCCTAAGGTCAAAGGGGCGGACAATATTCGACTGTTCAGACCTATCACTCTCATCAATGTTCCCTTCAAGATCTGCGCTAAAGCTTACGCCTCTCGTCTAGCTCCAATAGCGCAGCGGATCATTAGTCACAGCCAAACGGGCTTCCTTAAACATAGAAATATTCTTGAGGGTCCGATCGCTTTGTTGGAAATTGTGCACGAGCTTAAAAAGAATAAAACTAAGGGAGTTTTACTCAAACTCGATTTCGAGAAGGCCTACGACCGTGTGAACTGGGATTTTGTCCAGGAAGTCTTCCTCAAAAAGGGTTTTGAGGCAGGTTTTATACACCGCATCATGCATCTCATGTCTAGTGGACACACGGCGGTTACCATTAACGGGGAAATGGGTAGATTCTTCCGTAATAAGAGGGGACTCAGACAAGGGGATCCGAGTTCCCCTTTAATCTTCAACTTTGTGGCGGACGCACTTGCCGCGATGATTCACCGTGCTTGTGTTGCCGGTCACATCTCCGGTCTTGTTCCGCATCTCATTCCGGGCGGAGTCTCTCACCTTCAATACGCTGACGATACGTTACTCCTCTTCGAGCCCAATGACAGTAGTGTGGCCTCTGTCAAACTCCTTCTCCTGGCCTTTGAGCTTATGTCGGGGCTTAAGATTAATTTCCTTAAGAGTGAAGTCATTACCATAGGGATGGATGACCTCTCGAGCACTCGAGTGGCAAACCTACTCAATTGCAAGCGTGGTGTCTTTCGGATTAAGTACTTGGGATTACCTATATCTTCTCGTGTACTTACCATCGCTGAGTGGGAACCTCTTTACGGGAAAGTTGCCAACCGAGTTAGCCCTTGGCGTGGACGATTTATGTCGTCTGCGGCCAGACTCATCCTGACCAACTCGAGCTTATCCTCTCTCCCCATCTTTACTATGGGTTGTTGGAAATATGCCCTAGAGGCAATAATAAAAGAGTTATTATTATATTTCCTTATTCATGATAATCGTTTATTATCCATGCTATAACTGTATTGATTGGAAACTCAGATACACGTGTGGATGAATAGACAGATTTTGTGTCCCTAGTGAGCCTCTACAGGACTAGCTCGTTGATCAAAGATGACCGCGGTTTCCAGGTCATAGACATGAGTTGTCATTTGATAACGGGATCACATCATTAGGAGAATGATGTGATGGACAAGACCCAAACGTTAACATAGCTTTTGATCGTGACAGTTATCGCTATAGTTTTTCTGCATGTCAAGTATAAGTTCCTATGACCATGAGATCATGTAACTCACTGACACCGTAGGAGTGCTTTGTGTGTACCAAACGTCACAACGTAACTGGGTGACTATAAAGGTGCTCTACAGGTATCTCCGAGGGTGTCTGTTGAGTTGACATGGATCAAGACTGGGATTTGTCACTCCGTGTGACGGAGAGGTATCTCCGGGCCCACTCGGTAATACGTCATCTCAATGAGCTCAAAAGTGACTAAGTAGTTGGTCACGGGATTATGTATTACGGTAACGAGTAAAGAGACTTGCCGGTAACGAGATTGAACTAGGTATAGAGATACCGACGATCGAATCTCGGGCAAGTAACATACCGACGAGACAAAGGGAACTGTATACGGGATTGCCTGAATCCTTGACATCGTGGTTCATCCGATGAGATCATCGAGAAACATGTAGGAACCAATATGGGTATCCAGATCCCGCTATTGGTTATTGACCTGGGAGTGTCTCGGTCATGTCTACATGGTTTCCGAACCCGCAGGGTCTACACACTTAACGTTCGGTGACGCTAGGGTTGTTAGTGAGAAAAGTGTATGGTAACCGAAGGTTGTTCGGAGTCCCGGATGAGATCCCGGACATGACGAGGGTCTCCGGAATGGTCCGGAGACGAAGATTGATATATAGGATGAAAGGTTTCGGAGTACCGGAAGTGTTCCGGGGAGCATCGGGAAATCGGCGGAGTACCGGAAAGGTTTTCGGGGGGTCCGGAAGTGGTTCTGGGCCTAGTGGGCCACAAGGGGGAACACCACAGCCCTCAGGGGGCTGTGCGCCCCCCCTGGGCCCTCTCCTCATACGGCTAAGGGGGTGGGACCCCCTAGGGCTGGCCGCACCCCTTGGCCTTGGGGGGCAAGGCACCTAAGGGGGGAAACCCTAGGGCCTGGCCGCCCCCCCTGCCCTGGCCGCCGCCCCCTCCCCTTGCCCTGGCCGCCGGCCCCTAGGGGGAAACCCTAGGGCGCCCTCACCTCTCCACCCCCCCTATATATAGTGGGGCAAAGGGAGGGCAGCCAACACAGTTTGTGCCTCGGTGCTGCCCTCCCTCTCCCGTTACATCTTCTTCTCCCGCGGTGCTTAGGCGAAGCCCTGCTGGAGTTCTTCTCCACCATCACCACCACGCCGTCGTGCTGCCGGTTCTCCATCAACCTCTCCTCCACCCCTTGCTGGATCAAGAAGGAGGAGACGTCCCCGAGCCGTACGTGTGAAGAACGCGGAGGCACCGTTGCTTCGGTGCTAGGTCTTCGGCGATTTGAATCGCGACGAGTACGACTCCATCATCCGCGTTCATAACGCTTCCGCTTAGCGATCTACAAGGGTACGTAGATCACACTCTCCCCTCGTAGTTGCATCTACTAGATTGATCTTGGTGAACGGTAGGAAAATTTTTGTTTCCCATGCAACGTTCCCCAACAGTGGTATCAGAGCTAGGATCTTGCGTAGATGCTTTCTCGAGTAGAACACAAAAGGGTTTGTGGCGTTGATGTTTAAATTGCTGCCCTCCTTAGTCTTTCTTGATTCAGCGGTATTATAGGATGAAGCGGCCCGGACCAACTTTACATGTCCACGTACATGAGACCGGTTCCATCGACAGACATGTGACTTTTGTTGCATAAGATGGCTGGCGGGTGTCTGTCTCTCCTATCTTAGTTGAATCGGAATAGAACAAGGCGGTCCTTGTAGAAGGTTAAATAGCAACTTGAATATCACCGTTGTGGTTTTGCGTAGGTAAGAAGCGTTCTTGCTAGATACCCATAGCAGCCACGTAAAACATGCAACAACAAATTAGAGGACGTCTAACTTGTTTTTGCAGGGTATGTATGTGATATGATATGATATGGCCAATGACATGATGAAATATATTTGATGTATGAGATGATCATGTTGTAATAGTTAATATCGACTTGCATGTCGATGCATACGGCAACCGGCAGGAGCCATAGGGTTGTCTTTAATTTTTGTATGACCTGCGTGTCAATCATTAAGCGCTTTGTAATGCTTTACTTTATCGCTAAACGGTAGCAATAGTAGTAAGAGCATGGTGGGCGCACGACAACCCCGATGGCAACACGATGATGGAGATCATGATGATGGAGATCATGGTGTGGCGCCGGTGACGATGGAGATCATGCCGGTGCTTTGGAGATGGAGATCAAAAGCACGAGTTGATGGCCATATCATGTCACTTATGATTTGCATGTGATGTTAATCCTTTTATGCATCTTATTTTGCTTAGGACGACGGTAGCATTATAAGATGATCCTTCACTAAAATTTCAAGATAAAATTGTGTTCCCCCCGAGTGTGCGCTGTTGCGAAGGTTCGTCGTTTCGAAGCACCACGTGATGATCGGGTGTGATAGACTCTACGTTCGCATACAACGGGTGCAAGCCAGTTTTGCACGTGCAGAACACTCGGGTTAGACTTGACGAGCCTAGCATGTACAGACATGGCCTCGGAACACGGAGGACCGAAAGGTCGAGCATGAGTCATATAGTAGATATGATCAACATGTTGATGTTCACCATTGACACCACCTCATCTCACGTGATGATCGGACTTGGGTTGGTGAATTTGGATCATGTCACGCTCGAATGACCGGAGGGATGTCAATTTGAGTGGGAGTTATAATTAATTTGATTAGGTAATAACTCACTTATCATGAACAATAGTCTAAAATGTCTTTGCAAATTTATGTTGTAGATGGCTCGCGCAGGAGTTCCCCTGAATTTTAATGCGTTCCTAGAGAAAGCTAAACTGAAAGATGATGGGAGCAATTTTGTGGACTGGCTCCGCAATCTGAGGATCATCCTCACAGCTGCCCAAAAGGTTTATGTCCTAAATGCACCGCTAGGTCAACCCCCCGCTCCTGGAGCCTCTGCGGACGATATGAACGTCTGGCAGACGCGTTCGGATGACTATTCGATAGTACAGTGTGCCATGTTGTACGGCTTGGAAGGAGGACTCCAAAGGCGTTTTGAACGTCATGGTGCATATGAGATGTACACGGAGTTGAAATTCATCTTTGAGAAGAAAGCTAAGATCGAGAGGTATGAGACCACCGATAAATTCTTCGCTTGCAAGATGGAGGAGAATTCGTCTGTCAGTGAGCACTTACTGAAGATGTCTGGGTACTATACCCGCATAGCTGATCTGGGACTTGTGTTCCCGGATGAGGCTATCATTGACAGAATTCTCCAGTCACTCCCTCCAAGCTACAAGAGCTTCGTCCAGCAGTACAACATGCAAGGGATGAATAAAACCATCGCCGAGCTGTTTTCGATGCTGAAAGTCGCTGAGGCAGACATCCAGAAGGAGTATCAAGTGTTGATGGTCAATAAGACCACCAGTTTCAAGAAGAATGGCAAGGGCAAGAAGGGTAACTCTAAGAAGGGTGGCAAAGCAGTTGCTAATCCAGTGAAGAAACCCAAGGCTGGGCCCAAGCCAGAGACTGAGTGTTTCTATTGCAATGGGAATGGCCACTGGAAGCGGAACTGCCCCAAGTATCTGGCGGACAAGAAGGGGGCCAACAACAACAAAGGTATATATGATATACATGTTATTGATGTGTACCTTACCAACTCTCGTTGTAGTGCCTGGGTATTTGATACCGGTTCGGTTGCTCACATTTGCAACTCTAAACAGGAACTGCGGAATAAACGGAGGCTGGCGAAGGACGAAGTGACGATGCGCGTGGGAAATGGTTCCAAGGTTGATGTGATCGCCGTCGGCACGCTCGCTCTTCGATTACCATCGGGATTAGTTATGAACCTGAATAATTGTTATTTAGTGCCTGCGTTAAGCATGAACATTATATCTGGATCTTGTTTATTGCGAGACGGTTACTCATTTAAATCAGAGAATAATGGTTGTTCTATTTATATGAGTAATATCTTTTATGGTCATGCACCCGAAGTTAGGGGTTTATTCTTATTGAATCTCGATAGTGATGATACACATGTTCATAACATTGATACCAAAAGATGTAGAGTTGATAATGATAATACCACTTTCTTGTGGCACTGCCGTCTGGGTCATATCGGCGTGAAACGCATGAGGAAGCTCCATGCTGATGGACTTTTGGAGTCTCTTGATTTTGAATCACTTGACACGTGCGAGCCGTGCCTCATGGGCAAGATGACAAGGACCCCGTTTTCAGGGACAATGGATCGGGCAAGTGACTTATTGGAAATCATACATACTGATGTGTGCGGTCCGATGAGTGTAACGGCGCGCGGTGGATATCGTTATTTTCTCACCTTCACTGACGACTTAAGTAGATATGGGTATATTTACTTGATGAAGCATAAGTCTGAAACTTTTGAAAAGTTCAAGCAATTTCAGAGTGAAGTTGAAAATCATCAAGAAGATCAAGTTCCTACGATCTGATCGAGGGGGAGAATATCTGAGTTATGAGTTTGGTAATCACTTAAGAAAATGTGGAATTGTTTCACAGTTGACGCCACCTGGAACACCACAGCGTAATGGTGTGTCCGAACGTCGTAATCGAACCCTATTAGATATGGTACGTTCTATGATGTCTCTTGCCGATTTGCCACTATCGTTTTGGGGATATGCGTTAGAGACAGCTGCATTCACTTTAAATAGGGCTCCATCTAAGTCCGTTGAGACAACACCGTATGAACTGTGGTTTGGTAAGAAACCTAAGTTGTCTTTTCTCAAGGTTTGGGGTTGCGATGCTTATGTCAAAAGGCTTCAGCCAGAAAAGCTCGAACCCAAAGCGGACAAATGTGTCTTCATAGGATACCCAAAAGAAACAGTTGGGTACACCTTCTATCTCAGATCCGAGGGCAAAGTGTTTGTCGCTAAGAACGGGTCCTTTCTCGAGAAAGAGTTTCTCTCGAAAGAATTGAGTGGGAGGAAGGTAGAACTTGATGAGGTTATTGAACCTCTGCTTCAACCAGAAAGTAGCGCAACACAGAAAGATGTTTTTGTGGAGCCTGCAGAGGTTGAAGAGGAAGCCAATGATGATGATCAAGAAGCTACTGATCAAGTTACTACCGAACCTCGTAGGTCGACAAGGGTACGCACTGCACCTGAGTGGTATGGTAACCCTGTCTTGGAGGTCATGTTGCTAGACAACGGTGAACCTACGAGCTATGGAGAAGCGATGGTGGGCCCATATTCCGACAAATGGTTAGAGGCCATGAAATCCGAGATGGGATCCATGTATGAAAACAAAGTATGGACTTTGGAAGTATTACCTGAAGGGCGGAAGGCCATTCAGAATAAATGGATTTTTAAGAGGAAGACGGACGCTGACGGTAATGTCACCGTGTATAAAGCTCGACTTGTGGCAAAGGGTTTTTCACAAGTTCAAGGGATTGACTACGATGAGACTTTCTCACCCGTAGCGATGCTTAAATCCGTCCGAATCATGTTAGCAATAGCTGCATATTTCGATTATGAAATTTGGCAGATGGATGTCAAAACAGCGTTCCTTAACGGTTTTCTTAAGGAAGAGTTGTATATGATGCAACCAGAGGGTTTTGTCGATCCAGAGAATGCTGACAAAGTATGCAAGCTCCAGCGTTCCATTTATGGGCTGGTGCAAGCATCTCGGAGTTGGAATCTTCGTTTTGATGAGGTGATCAAAGCGTTTGGGTTCATACAAGTTTACAATGAAGCTTGTATTTACAAGAAAGTGAGTGGGAGCTCTATAGCGTTTCTAATATTATATGTGGATGACATATTGCTGATTAGAAACAATATAGAATTTTTGGATAGCGTGAAGGGGTATTTGAACAAGAGTTTTTCGATGAAAGATCTCGGTGAAGCTGCTTTCATATTGGGCATCAAGATCTATAGAGATAGATCAAGACGCTTGATAGGACTTTCACAAAGCACGTACCTTGATAAAGTTTTGAAGAAGTTCAAAATGGATCAATCCAAGAAGGGGTTCTTGCCGGTATTGCAAGGTACAAAGTTGAGTAAGACTCAATGCCCAGTGACTGCGGATGATAGAGAAAAGATGAGTGTCGTCCCCTATGCTTCAGCCATAGGCTCTATCATGTATGCAATGCTGTGCACAAGACCAGATGTCAGCCTTGCCATAAGTATGGCCGGAAGGTTTCAAAGTAATCCTGGTATGGATCACTGGACAGCGGTCAAGAATATCCTAAAGTACCTGAAAAGGACTAAGGATATGTTTCTCGTTTATGGAGGTGATCAAGAGCTCGTCGTAAAGGGTTACGTCGATGCAAGCTTTGACACAGATCCGGATGACTCTAAGTCACAAACCGGATATGTATATATTCTCAACGGGGGAGCGGTAAGCTGGTGCAGTTCCAAGCAGAGCGTGGTAGCTGATTCTACATGTGAAGCGGAGTATATAGCTGCCTCGGAGGCGGCGAAGGAAGGTGTCTGGATGAAGGAGTTCATGACAGATCTTGGAGTTGTGCCTAGTGCACTGAACCCAATGACTCTGTTCTGTGACAACACTGGTGCCATTGCTCTAGCCAAGGAACCAAGGTTTCACAAGAGGACCAGACACATAAAGCGACGCTTCAATTCCATCCGCGATTCGGTCAAGGAGGAGGACATAAACATTTGCAAAGTACACACGGATTTGAATGTTGCAGATCCGTTGACTAAGCCTCTTCCACGGGCTAAGCACGATCAACACCAAGACTCTATGGGTGTTAGATTCATTACCTTGTAATGCTAGATTATTGACTCTAGTGCAAGTGGGAGACTGTTGGAAATATGCCCTAGAGGCAATAATAAAAGAGTTATTATTATATTTCCTTATTCATGATAATCGTTTATTATCCATGCTATAACTGTATTGATTGGAAACTCAGATACACGTGTGGATGAATAGACAGATTTTGTGTCCCTAGTGAGCCTCTACAGGACTAGCTTGTTGATCAAAGATGACCGCGGTTTCCAGGTCATAGACATGAGTTGTCATTTGATAACGGGATCACATCATTAGGAGAATGATGTGATGGACGAGACCCAAACGTTAACATAGCTTTTGATCGTGACAGTTATCGCTATAGTTTTTCTGCATGTCAAGTATAAGTTCCTATGACCATGAGATCATGTAACTCACTGACACCGTAGGAGTGCTTTGTGTGTACCAAACGTCACAACGTAACTGGGTGACTATAAAGGTGCTCTACAGGTATCTCCGAGGGTGTCTGTTGAGTTGACATGGATCAAGACTGGGATTTGTCACTCCGTGTGACGGAGAGGTATCTCCGGGCCCACTCGGTAATACGTCATCTCAATGAGCTCAAAAGTGACTAAGTAGTTGGTCGCGGGATTATGTATTACGGTAACGAGTAAAGAGACTTGCCGGTAACGAGATTGAACTAGGTATAGAGATACCGACGATCGAATCTCGGGCAAGTAACATACCGACGAGACAAAGGGAACTGTATACGGGATTGCCTGAATCCTTGACATCGTGGTTCATCCGATGAGATCATCGAGAAACATGTAGGAACCAATATGGGTATCCAGATCCCGCTATTGGTTATTGACCTGGGAGTGTCTCGGTCATGTCTACATGGTTTCCGAACCCGCAGGGTCTACACACTTAACGTTCGGTGACGCTAGGGTTGTTAGTGAGAAAAGTGTATGGTTACCGAAGGTTGTTCGGAGTCCCGGATGAGATCCCGGACAAGACGAGGGTCTCCGGAATGGTCCGGAGACGAAGATTGATATATAGGATGAAAGGTTTCGGAGTACCGGAAGTGTTCCGGGGAGCATCGGGAAATCGGCGGAGTACCGGAAGGGTTTTCGGGGGGTCCGGAAGTGGTTCTGGGCCTAGTGGGCCACAAGGGGGAACACCACAGCCCTCAGGGGGCTGTGCGCCCCCCCTGGGCCCTCTCCTCATGCGGCTAAGGGGGTGGGACCCCCTAGGGCTGGCCGCACCCCTTGGCCTTGGGGGGCAAGGCACCTAGGGGGGGAAACCCTAGGGCCTGGCCGCCCCCCCTGCCCTGGCTGCCGCCCCCTCCCCTTGCCCTGGCCGCCGGCCCCTAAGGGGGAAACCCTAGGGCGCCCTCACCTCTCCACCCCCCCTATATATAGTGGGGCAAAGGGAGGGCAGCGAACACAGTTTGTGCCTCGGTGCTGCCCTCCCTCTCCCGTTACATCTTCTTCTCCCGCGGTGCTTAGGCGAAGCCCTGCTGGAGTTCTTCTCCACCATCACCACCACGCCGTCGTGCTGCCGGTTCTCCATCAACCTCTCCTCCACCCCTTGCTGGATCAAGAAGGAGGAGACGTCCCCGAGCCGTACGTGTGAAGAACGCGGAGGCACCGTTGCTTCGGTGCTAGGTCTTCGGCGATCTGAATCGCGACGAGTACGACTCCATCATCCGCGTTCATAACGCTTCCGCTTAGCGATCTACAAGGGTACGTAGATCACACTCCCCCCTCGTAGTTGCATCTACTAGATTGATCTTGGTGAACGGTAGGAAAATTTTTGTTTCCCATGCAACGTTCCCCAACATGGGTATGTACCTCCTGGCGGATGGAGTTCATGCCAAACTCGACACCCCCCCCCCATCTCGGTTCTTTTGGGAAGGAACGGGAGCCAAAAAGAAATACCACTTGGTCAAGTGGGCGGCAATTTTCCGTCCAAAAAAACTTGGGGGGGCTAGGGGTTACAAATTCCAAGTTAATGAACGTAGCACTATTAACCAAATGGTGGTGGAGATTAGCTCAAAACGAGTCGGGGCTCTGGGCTCGAATTCTTAAAGCCAAGTACTTTCCGGACGGAACGGTCTTTCAAGCCCAGTCCGCGGGATCGACGTTTTGGAGAGGGATCGAGGACGTTCGGCCGGCTTTCGCTTTAGGGGCACAATTCACAATTAAGAACGGCGTTTCTACCCATTTCTGGCTCGATCATTGGTGGGAGAATTCCCCTTTGTGGCAATCTCATCCCGAGCTATATCACCTGGCCACCGATACCAACATTATGGTTGCGGATGCCCTTAGAGTCAGCCCCCCGGCGATATCCTTTATTCGTGCTCTGGGACCGGTGGAAACATCTAACTGGGATAATCTGGTGGAGGCTTGGAGGGATATCGGGCTCTCCCCCGAGCCAGATGCCATCTCTTGGAAACTTACGTCCTCTAAACAATTTACGGTCAAATCCATATACTCCAAGATGTCCGAGGGCCCGGTGATTTCCATGGCTAGGGGACTATGGAAAGCGGGTTTGCCTTTGAAGATCAAAATCTTCATGTGGCAGATGGCGAGAAATAGGTTACCCTCCTCTGATAACGTGGCCAAACGGAATGGTCCGGCTGATGGCACTTGTACCCTGTGTGGGTTGGGAGAAAATGCCAACCATATATTTTTTCAATGTGTGCTGGCCCGTTTTGCGTGGAGTGCGGTGAGGGAAACCTTCTCCGAAAATTGGCACCCTCAATCCGCGAAGGACCTCTTAGACATTCTTTATGCCCAGAATGGATCTTCCGCTAGGATTCTGTGGCGTTGCGTAGGGGCGCTTTTATGGTCCCTTTGGACGGTTCGAAACAAATTCACTATCGAACACAAGTTCCCAAACCATCCAGCTGACATACTATTCAAATGTCACATTTTTCTTCAGGTGTGGATGCCGTTGGGGAAAGCGCGTGACGAACAAGACATGCTTTCAGTCATGGAGAAGATCAAAACGGTGACAAGCCAAGTTCAACGAGACGAGGGGCCCCCTGCTACTGTTACTTAAGCGAGATATCTTTCGACTTTCCCGTTTCGCCTTGTCTCTTTTGGCTTTTGTGTTGGTACTGCAGTTTGAAACTTTGAGTCTGCTATGTGTGGTCTGTAACTTAAACTTCTGTGTGACGACGGTTGCCCTAGTGGATTTATTAATTTAAAGCCGGACGCATCTAGCGTCTACGTTTCAAAAAAAAAAGCCATGCCAGGGCAAGATTTGCTCAGTTTGATCCAAATTTTTTTTGGCCAATGAACACATGAACTAAATAGGATGTGCTACACTGCTACTAAAATAATTCTGTGTTATGTTACTCTCTCCGTTTTTATTTACTCTCCATATTAGATTTGGTCAAAGTCAAGCTTTGTAAACTTTGACAAAGTTTATAGACAAAAATATTAACATATACAATAACAAACCGATACCATTAGATTTATTGTTGAATGTACTTTCACATCATATAGTTTTTTATGGTAAATATTTACATTTTTTCTATATATTTTGTCAAACTTTATAAAGTTTGACTTCAGTCAACTCTAATATGCGAAGTAAATAAAAACAGAGTGCTACTTAAGTTACTCCCTCACTATGACTAGTCTTATCCGCCGCATCGCATTCATTCCATACCAGCGCCGCTGCTCCATCTCCCTCCCTCCGACTTTCTGTCCACCATCCAGTTCGCACCATGTTGTTCTCGCAACCGGCCTCACTGGGATCGCCTGGTACCCCTCTGATTCCCACCTCCTCACCCTCTGCCCGCGCATCCTTGACGCTGCCTCTGCAACCTTATCTTCCCTTTGTGTTGTCGACCTCGACCTTGTTGACACCAGATTTTGGCAAATGCAAAAACTTAATTATGGTGGCTTCAAATGAAGAAGTGATCTACATGAAAAAGTTCTGTATTGTATAGGTGAACATCTTTGAAGTTTGGGCCATCGCCATCCGATCTCATCTCGAGTGCCGAAACTATGCTCGAAGCACTGAGATTTTATATCCAGAGCACTGTTCGGCCGATTACACTCAAGAGAAGCCTCAAATGATAAAACTTTCTACATGAATTGTCTTCGTCTCGTCGAAACGGTCGATTTTGATATAAAAATCGTCTCAATCAGAGTTCGTATGCAAAAGTTAGAGCTATCAGAATGCAGCCATGTCACAAGGCGAAATATGGCGCGCCCCACCAGACACATGTCTAATGGGTAGCGCAAGCAAACAGATGTTTTGCGCAACCGTTTTGGTCTAGAAGATGGCTTGTAATCGAAAAACGTTCAATACGAAAGTTGTTCGTCTAGTCGAAATGGTTAAATATTCTTTCGGGCTCATCTTCATCCGAGGTAATTTGTGGCTTGTGGGATCTAAAAACCAAACTGTTGTTCGAGACTTACCTAAATCCGAATTCGGTTAATTTTGAAAAGATTTGGACGTGATTTGGAGTCTTTTTTTTGTACGGGAAGTCCATCCGTATCTTATATACCTAAGGGGTGACGGCCGATTGAAGCCACACAATCGAACAAATCAATCTATCACTTTTAGCTTTACTTTTACCTTCTCCCTTGTTAATTTTCTTCCTTTTTCTTCGTTCGTTCTTCGTCATTGCAAGCGGCGAACCTCGAAGCCCTGGGGCGATCAGTTCGACCCAGGGCAGCCCATAGCTTACGCGTGTTCAGACGGGGTCTGTCCCGGGCGCGTGGGGTTTCGGGTCCTCAAAAGCACCCGCTGAATTGCTTGCGTATCGTGCTTCCGGAAGGGTCTCCTTCGACGTGAGCTGCGGTGCATCACCCTCGGCGTTGGAGGTACACGGTGACGTGTTCGTGTGTGAACACACTTTCTGGCGACTCCGCTGGGGACCGAAGATTTGAACAGTCTCTAGCCCGTTCTTGCTACGAAGAGATTGTCATCTAGGGTTTGCAATCTACAAATGTGATATGAATACCCAATTCACTTATGTAGATGAAAATAATGCATATGTTGTTGCTATATCGTCTAATGAGCATAATATATCGGCTAGCACTAGCTTTATCAATCATGCATCTAATTATGTGCAAGAGCCGATGCAACAAAATCTCCATGCTTCTACTTGCTACCTCTTGAGCTTGCGTTGTATTTCCTCGAAAAGGAAAGGGAGATGCAACACAGTAGCGTAAGTATTTCCCTCAGTTTTTGAGAACCAAGGTATCAATCCAGTAGGAGACCACGCGCGAGTCCCTCGCACCTGCACAAACAAATAAGAACTTCACAGCCAACGCGATAAGGGGTTGTCAATCCCTTTACGGTCACTTACGAGAGTGAGATTTGATAAAGATGATAGTTTATATTTTTGGTATTTTTGGTTTAATAAAACAGCAAATAAAAGCAAGAAAAGTAAAGTAGAAGTAGATTGATATGTTGAGAATAGACCCGGGGGCCATAGTTTTCTCTAGTGGCTTCTCTCATGATAGCGATATTCTACGGCGGGTAAACAAATTACTGTCGAGCAATTGATAGAAAAACGAATAATTATGAGACTATCTAGGCATGATCATTGTATATAGGCATCACGTCCGAAACAAGTAGACCGAAACGATTCCGCATCTACTACTATTACTCCACACATCGACCGCTATCTAGCATGCATCTAGTGTATTGAGTTCATACGAACAGAGTAACGCCTTAAGCAAGATGACATGATGTAGAGGGATAAACTCAAGCAATATGATGAAAACCCCATCTATTTATCCTCGATGGCAACAATACAATACGTGGCTTGCTGGCCCTACTGTCACTGGGAAAGGACACCGCAAGATTGAACCCAAAGCCAAGAACTTCTCCCATTGCAAGAACTATAGATCTAGTAGGCCAAACCAAACCGATAATTCGAAGAGACTTGCAAGGATATTATGAGCACACATAAAAAGTTCAGAGAAGAACCAAATATCTTTCATAGATAACCTTGATCATAAACTCACAATTCATCGGATCTTGACAAACACACCGCAAAAAGAGATTACATCGAATAGATCTCCTCGAAGACTGAGGAGAAATTTGTATTGAGATCCGGAGAGAGAGAAGAAGCCATCTAGATACTAGCTATGGACCCGAAGATCTGTGGTAAACTACTCACAACTCATGGTGAGGGCGATGATGATGATGATGAAGGCCTCCGTGATGGATCCCCCTCCCGAAACAGGCTCCAAGATGGGATCTCCACGGGAACAGAAGCTACGGCGGTGGAATTAGGTTTTTCTCTATGCGTATGGAGTTTCTGGGGTACGTAGATATATATATAGGAAGAAGGAGGGCACCGGGGGCCACAGGGGCCAGCCTCGAGGCAGGGGGCGCGCCCTGGGAAGGGGGGCGTGCCCCCCACCCTCGAGGGCAGCCCAGCTATCCCCTGACTTGGTCCTGACGTTTTCCGTGCGTGATTTCCTCCAAAAATATCTCTCGCGAATGTTTCATTCCTTTTGGACTGCGTTTGATATTCCTTTTCTACAAACCCTGAAATAGGCAAAAAAAAAACAGCAATCTGGACTGGCCTTTGGGTTAGTAGGTTAGTCCCAAAAATGATATAAAAGTGAATGATAAGGCCCATTAAACATCCAAGATTTCATAAATAATAGCATGGAACAATAAAAAATAATAGATATGTTGGAGACGTATCAAGCATCCCCAAGCTTAATTCCCGCTCGTCCTCGAGTAGGCAAATGATAAAGAATTTTTTTTTGATGTGGAATGCTAACCAATATAGTTTTTCAATGTAATTCTCTTAATTGTGGCATGAATGTTCAGATCTGAAAGATTCAAGATAAAAGTCTATATTGACATAAGAAATAACAATACTTCAAGCAATACTAACAAAGCAATCATGTCTTCTCAAAATACTATGGCTAAAGAAAGTTATCCCTACAAAATCATATAGTGTTGGCTATGCTCCCTCGTTATCACACTAAATATTCATATCATGCACAACCCCGAATTCCATTCGCCATCGCACCTCCCAGCTCCTCGCCCACCGCCGCCTATCTCCCATAGCTGGTGCCCCCATGATCTCGTGCCCGCAGAGCTCTTGCACTGCCTAGTTGAGGGCACATCCCGTGCTCTACCTGTACGCTAAAGTGCCATTGGGGGCCGATGCGTCGCAATTAACTGGCTCCATTGGAAGTCCAAGACATGCCGCAACTCCAAGACACATAGCCGGGGGCCGATGCACATTGCAGTAGGACAGACTGCCGCCAGCGAGACCATCATCCTGGGAACGCAGGCACCGAAGCTCGAAGTTCATGGCGCCGCCGCCGCCGATTGTGCTGGAAACATATCAAACTTGGCTGCTTCTGTCCCAAACGGGCTATCAGCCCAGCCACATCTTGATGCCGCGAAGAATCTCCTTTCCCGTCTAAAAACCACGGTTCCCTTCCTCCTCTCTTGTTGACCTACTCTCATCGCACACCCGACGACCGGTGATGCATCACCACGTGCGAAGCAAGGTTAGTAGCTGACCTACTCTCCTACAGCTCATCCTCTCCTGCTCCATACTCTACCGATCTGCACTCTTAATCAATTTTGTTATATTATATGTTCTACCGATCTGTGTGTCTATTCTGTTCTTGATGAGAGAGTTGATTCATCTAATCAATGGTGAATCTCACGTGTACGTGTATACACCTATGCCAGTGCTACTGTACATCAATCCAGGTGTCTGTCTGCTAGCTTCGTAATCTAGCTTGCATGCAAGATAGCTTCTAATGGCTTTAGTCTAGTAGGTTTAAAACCAACTGATTAGCCCTTCCAATGGATCCTACCGAGATTCTTATGTGTGATGTCTCTTTCATATTGAATTGTAATTTTTCCAAACTTTGATGTGCTATATATTGTACTTTCCAAAACAACCTATATTGTTTATTTAAACTTTTGGTCAATGTCATGTTGCTGCCGATATGTCACTGACAAGAATTAATGTTGTTGATTCCAATGAAGAATATATGATGGAAGAACAGTTCGAACATCGTAATTCTGGTCAAAAAGATGGCGTGTCATCTGATGTCCAAGAAATAGCTACTGATGATGAAGGCTTCACAGATTGTGATGATGCCGATGCAGGTGAAAATGAAGAAGGTAAGTTTGTTGCTCATTCCTTGCTGATTGCAATATATGATAATTCATCATCTTAGCATAATTCATGGATCTATATATTTAGCTGAAAATTCAAAAACAGAAGAGCGTAAGAGAGGAATCTGAAATATATCTGGAACCTTCTAGAAGTGGATTGCTAAGTTGGTTCGATGCCACCTGTAAGAGTGCTCGAATTCATTTCATATGATCCATTTGTTTTGTCTAGTTACTTTGATTTTCTCTAACACGCAGGAATTTAAGTGCTCTTGAAGAGGCAGAAAATTCATGACAGGGGTGCAACTCTTGCTACAATTGTAAGTTGCAAACCTAAATTTCAATTTGTTGTGCTGAAATTACAAATGAATTTTGGGCAGTGCATGTTGATATGGCACTTTGTGAAAACTGAAGATTTGTACGGAATCACAATAACTACAATACTATCGGTAATGTAGAAAGAACAAATATTGCATGGCCTTCAACCTCTGTATGTGTCTAATATCCTGCCTCTGTCACTACTTCCATCATGTCAATGCATTGTGTGTTAACAATTCATTTTGTTTTCCTTTCTTTGCAGATTCAAAAGATGAATGGATGATTATATGGATGCGTGGCAAGTATACTGCAATGATGATGATGTTCCATTTTCACGACGATGATGATGGATGCTGATGATGGATGCTTTCAGTCTTAGTTAAGTTGTAGGGATAATTTCTGGTTGGATGATGTTCCTTAGTTAAGTTTTAGTTAAGTTATAGGGATGTAGATGGATGTTTTCAGTTTAAATTTTGACGTCAAGAAAATATTTAGATTATGCGTCACATTTGGATGTTATTCCTCCTATAACATCCACTATTGTAATCTACAATTTTATTATATAATATATATGATTTCTTCCTTGCGAGTATATTCCCTTGTTTTTTCTTCACTTGAAATACATAATTATCACCATTTTGTGGAGCATTAATTTAATTGTTGGAAATATATATAAAATAATATTAGGCACATCATATATGTACCAACTCTTGAAGCGTTGCCATTTCTTCGTTGCCAAGCAATGGGATTTTGATTCCTATACATTAAGCATCAACATATAAAAGTGTTGTAAAAGTATGTTTTATGTGTTGTAGTCTTGCAATGGTCCCCTTTACCAACGGTAGCATAAGTGTTGCGTTATGCGCTAGCAACGCTGGATAAGGCTACGCATCCCAAACCGTTGGTAAAGACACTAACAACGGATATATGGACTTTTAGATACGGAAAAGACTGTTGCAATAAGGGGGGGTCCTGTTGTAGTCTCAACTTTTTAGCACATTCTATGTGGGTGAAATGATGATACCATGCCAAGTTTCAACCTTTTCAGAGTTCATTTGTAGTGCTTTTCAATTTCAAGGTCATTTAACTCAAAATAAAATCTGTAAATGCACGAAAAATACCAAATGAAGTCAGAAAGGGTTGAAAACTTATGACGTGGCTTTGAATGGTGCATTTTGAACACACAAAAAGTGTGGAGTTCAAATAAGTTCAATAAAATGAAATCCCTTTGTAAGAGATGAGTTTTCGTCCGAAACTCTGATACTTCGAAAGAGATTGTCTGTTTTGTACACGAAGTGCATCCAGTTTTTATCGTAACCCTCTCAACTTTTTAGCACATGCTAAGTGGGTGAAATGATGATACCATGCCAACTTTCAACCTTTTCAGAGTTCATTTGTAGTGCTTTTCAATTTCAGGGTCATTTAGCTCAAAATAAAATCAGTAAATGCACAAAAAATATCAAATGAAGTCAGAAAGGGTTGAAAACTTATGATGTGGCTTTGAATGGTGCATCTTGAACATATACAAAAAGTCTGGAGTTCAAATAAGTTCAATAAAACGAAATCCTTTGTAACAGATGAGTTTTCGTCCGAAACCCTGATACTTCGAAAGAGATTGTCCGTTTTGTACACGAAGTGCATCCAATTTTTGTCGTAACCCTCTCAACTTTTTAGCACATGCTATGTGGGTGAAATGATGATACCATGCCAACTTTCAACCTTTTTAGAGTTCATTTGTAGTGCTTTTCAATTTCATGGTCATTTAGCTCAAAATAAAATCAGTAAATGCACGAAAAATACCAAATGAAGTCAGAAATGGTTGAAAACTTATGATTTGGCTTTGAATGGTGCATCTTGAACATATACAAAAAGTCTGGAGTTCAAATAAGTTCAATAAAATGAAATCCCTTTGTAACAGATGAGTTTTCGTCTCAAACCCTCATACTTCGAAAGAGATTATTCGTTTTGTACACGAAGTGCATCCAGCTTTTGTCGTAACCCTCTCAACCTTTTAGTACATGCTATGTGGGTGAAATGATGATACCATGCCAACGTTCAACATCTTCAGAGTTCATTTGAAATGCTTTTCAATTTCAGGGTCATTTAGCTCAAAGAAGTAACTAATAGCAAAAAGAATAAACTAGAAAACTTTTATGATACTCTAATAACAAAAAGAATTTTCTATTCAAAACATTAAAAGCAAAAAGAAATTTCATAAAGAAATTTTTTGTTAGAAACTTTAATAGGAAACTAAAATAACAAAATCCGTTTTTGATTAAAACAGATATTTAAAATAACCTAAAATTACCAAATTGAGTGTAATGACAAAACACATCAATATTAAATATCAGGAAAAAGAATCACTCAAAATCTATTTTTATAGTAAATTTATTCAAAAACTAGTGATTCACACAAATTTTTAAAAAATTGAATTTAAACTATTCAAATTGGAAAACTAATTGCACTAATAGAAAGTTTATAATTTTTATTACCTAAAAGCAAAAAGAGTCACTGAAAAACAATAAGTATTTTGCTGTAAATGGAAACAAAATAAAATAAATAAAGCAAAAAAGAAAACAAAAAAGCTGGGAAAAAATAAAAATAATAAATGCTACCTACTCGGCCACCACGGCCTGAATTCAACTAGAAACCCAAGCATGGGCCAGCGCGAGGCAGGGCAGGAATACAGGTGCCTCGCCACCCCCTATAAGCACCTCGCGCTGCCTTGCCCATCTGCCCCTATATTTTCAGATGTTTTTAGATGTTCATAAAAGAAATTTAGATGTAGGTATATATGTATGTGTGAGGGATCATATATGTATTAATTTTTTAGATGTATTTTTTGTATGTATGTATGTATGAGGGATCATATATGTATTTTTTAGATATATTTTTTGTATGTATGTATGTATGAGGGATCATAGATGTATTTTTTTTAGAATTTTTCTATCGTGCATAGATCGATTTTATGTCAAAAAGAGGAGAAGAAGAAGGAATAGAAGAGAAGAAGAATGCAGTTTTTCTGTTTTTAGTTTAGTTTTTACTATTGTATAATGTAGTTTTTTTACTGTTTTTAATTAGTAAGTGTTTAATAGAATTAGTACGAAATTAATAGAACTAGTTGAACTAGTTTATTTTTAGTAAGAACTAGTTTATTTTTATTTATAGTAAGTGCTTAGTTGAAGTAGTTGAATTAATAGAACTAGTTTTTTTAGGTGTATTTAACATAATTCTAGGTTGATTCTTTTTGAAGTGGACATAGAACTAGTTGATGAATTAGCTTATTTTTTTAGTTAAAGCAACTATTCCCGCATCGACGTCGACAATGCCTATCCCGCATCCTCGTCGTTGACTCGACGGAGGAGACCTGCTTCCTCAGAGGGGCCATGTCCGGGACTGGGCTCTGTCGGGCTGGTACTGGGAGGTGCTACCTTCCGGGGGGCATAGTTTGTTGAGGAGCCAGCCCGTTGTTGACCCGAACCTTCTTTGGTGGCAGTCACGTGGTTCAGTGACGGTGCGGAGGCTTGAGGACCCCACGGAGGTGGTACGTCACCGTGTCAGCCAGGAGGACGAGCACATCCGTCGCTACATTGTTGCGTTGCAAGGCAGGTTCGACAATACCTAGCAGGTTCTTCAGGGATCTCACTTGAACTATGATCCTGTGATGGTTCCTTCTCTTTGGGGGTCCATCGTCCGCGCCGATACCCGTCGTTCGCTAGGGTTTTAGCTTTATTGGTGATGCTATATGTATGATGCTATTCGAGATGTATTAGTGATAATATTTGACGATGTACGGACGCAAGAGATGATTTAATTTTGCTTATTAAATGCATGCTAATTTGAATACGGATTTATTTTATGATTTAGTTTTTCTTACTAAATGCTCAAATTGGAGAACTACTCCTATTTTGAATGCTCAAATTGGAGAGCACTATGCAAGCCGTATGCATTTGATTAGTTGATAGTTTATAGGGTTTTTGTTTTTGCAGTAGTCACCATCGTCCCCGTCACCGACCCCCTCCGACCTCGAGGTGAGACCGGCCAAATCTCCATGTCAATATGAGTCCTATAAGATATTTTTAGATGTTTTTATTCATATTTTCAAACATTGAATTTTGGCATGACTTGTGCTAGAATATGTAGGAAACCCCATGATGAATAATAAGGATCTAATTTAGCATGCTTATATATATAT
>LR738709.1:98205236-98283926 GCA_902687465.1 Secale cereale
ATATATATATATATGGATTTTACAAGTTTAATCTTTGAATTATGGACATAGGAAATGTCATCTGACGACGACGATAGGATCCCAGCGTGCGACTGGTGCGGCAATGACCGGGGTCAGTGCGACACGCCACACCTGGTAGACGGTCAGCGCTTCAGTGTTAAGCTCGATGAGAACTTCGATGTTGAGACAGTATGCAACGACAACTCTTTTTTCATAATTAAGCTTGAATTATGCTTCTTCAACGTGTAATTTTCGTCTTTTACAATTCGACTAGCTTATCCCATGCCATGCAAGACGCTATGTCTTGGAGCATCTGGATTTTGAAGATCATGAAAGTATGGAGACAAAGAGAATACATCTCAGGACCCATCATGATTATGATTTTCTTGTAAAGCTATACAATTCGGAGAGCGTAACCCATTTTGGTTGCTCGAACTGGAAAGCACTATGCAAGGCATATGATTTTGAGGAGGGTATGTATGTAAACTTTGACATTGGTGACCATGACGATGGCATTTGGGTCCTTTTTGGTACGCTTCCAGTTCTACCTCTATGTGAGTTTCTTAAACATATTTATTAAGTAATTTATATTGTTTATTTTAAAATAGTTGACAGCTTATTTCCATTAACATCTTATTTTCATTCTTCAAGAAATGTACGGAAGATGGTAGACAGAACCCACTACACTGATGGTGCAGAATTAACTTCTACAGAAGAAAGATCATCTTGTCTCATTTTTTACTTATCTTGAGAATTACAATATCTATTCTAAACTCCTGCACATTATGGTCAATACGTGCCACTAGTGTATGTGTTGAACTACGGTAACATCCATGGAGATGTCATGATAAGATTATGTGGCTGATCATCTCTTGCATAAATTCTTCTAAACTAAACTACATTGCTAACTATGAAGTTATTACTATGTTTTTCAACAGAAAATCCCTTCGGATTGTGTGCTTCATCTGATGTTTCGAAAAGGTCACCTTGATGTTATGAGCTTATTACCGTCTGGTCATCATCCTACGCATCACTCTCCATACTGGATTTCTAAAACCGATGAAGACATGACAATCAAAAATTGGAAAAATGTATGGTCAATCATAGGGAGCTATTTGGAAGCAACATTGTGCGAAGGCCAAGAATTAGAGACAGGATAATCTCCATTCTCCATAATGGAGAGTCAGGGCCTATCTTGTTTTATGTTATTTTACCTTAGAGAGGGTAGTTAGGTCCTAACTACTCATGATCATGTGCTAAGAAGTTGTTAGATGACTATGATGATGATGAGTAGGACTTGTTATTATGACAACGAGTAGAAGTTATGAGATGACGATGATGTTGAGTAGGACTTGTTATTATGACAACGATGATGAGTTATTATTAATTATGATGATGCATGATGCTAAGTTGTTATATGAGCATGATAACTTATTATATATATCAGTGATGTGAAATGAACATGGATTAATTTGAAGTGGAGGCAACATGTGGTGCACATACTACTAATTCAAACAATATCAAGTTTGGATTAGTAGTACTTTCGACATGCACCACATGTTGCCTCCACTTGAATCTAATCCATGTTCATGTCTCCATTGTTATATATAATAACTAATCATGGTCATAAAATCATATGATGCAAGTACTCTATTAGCTAGCTAATACAATACGAAACCCCTAAATTAAACCTCCAAAACCCCTAACCCCCCCCCCTCTCAAAAAAGAAAAAAGCAGCGCCTTTTGGTCCCGGTTGGTGTTACCAACCAAGACTAAAGATCCTCCGGCCTCGGCCCCCTGCAGCGGCCACGTGGAGCCCCTTACTGTCCAGGTTCGTAGGCGAACCGGGACTAAAGGTTTTGGGCTTTAGTCCCGACACTTTAGTTCCGGTTCCAGAACCGGGACTAATTAGCCTCTGGAACCGGGACAAATGGTCCGTTTTCTACTAGTGTGCTTTGGTTGGGGTAGTGGCGGATCTCGGGTGAGGTGGTGTCAAGGTCTTGGATGCCGGGGCAGCAGCCCTGGTGGTGGTTCCGCGGTGTTCATGGGCAGAGCCCGTGGCTTGCTGCTGCCCGGTTGCCACGGCCATGTGGGCGGCGTGGTAGCCGGGGTGTGGCGTTCGGTGGCGCTGAGTGGTGGCCGGGGTGAAAACTTGCTCTATCTTTGGACGGACCAGCGGCGGCGAAACTCGTTCCTTTCTTGAAGGTGTCGTCGCGGCTCTCATTGCCCGTCGTGGTGCTCTAGGGGAAACTTGACCCTCGGATCAGGCGGTGGCAGCTCTCCGGTGTCATTCCCTTCCTGAAAGTGTCGCCTTGGAGCCCATGGTTCGTCACATGCGGCTTCACCTCTTAGTGTAGTGCTTGGGTTGGTGTTGCTGTGCTCAGCGCTTATGTATGCTGCCTTGGGTGCGTGTGTACGTGTGTGCGTGTGTTGTGAGGATGTGCGCTTGTATCGGGTGCTTTTGATCATTGCTTTAAATATAAAGCGGGGCGAAAACCTTTTTCGGTAATGTGTATTGTCTAGCTTGCAAATTATTATGTGGCACGGTCTGACTCCATGGGAGAAGTTGGAGACGGTGATGACTGATGACTGTTGCATGGCTCGGTTTATTTCCTAATAAAAGTATGTTTGTGGAGTTGTTAAACATGTAATTGTGTCACGCCTTGAGGCTGCCTTGTGCGCCAAGGTGGTTGTATAGGAGTAGGATACTTATCTTGTTATTCTCTCTTATCCCTCATGTAAAACCTCCTGTAATATCTCTTCGATTGTAACCTATGAGAGATGAGCCTCTCCCAATCAATATATAAACCACGCGGCCCTCTGTATGAGGGTAGAGACGCTTACACAAAACTAACATGGTAATCAGAGCCTCCCTCTTCCTCATCTCGTGATCATCATCTCCATCCCAGCGCCCAGAACAAGTCTTTTTTTCCTTCACCCATACCCTTCCCATCCTCCCATCTCCGGCGCCATGTCCACCTCCAGCCAACCCCTCTCCACCGGCCTGAACAACACCATCTCCGAGCCTCTCACACGTACCAACTACATCCTCTGGCGAGCCCAAGCTCGCTCCCAGATCATGGGAGCAGGGCTATATGGGTACCTTGATGAAACCCTACCCGAGCCACCTGAAACCGTCACCACCAAATCCTCAGACGAGAAGGATTAGATCGCTTTGAACCTCGCTCATACCCCATGGCTCATCCAAGATCAACAAATCGTTGCCTACTTGCTCCGTAACCTTTCTAAGGAAGTCCTAGTGCAAGTTGCTTCCCTCAAGACTTCTCACACCATCTGGTCTGCCCTGGCGAACATGTTCTCAGCCCAATCCAAGTCTCGCATCAATAACTATCGTATTTCCCTCTCCAATGCCCACAAGGGTTCCCTCGGTGCCGCATCCTATTTTGGGCAGATGTGGGAGCTGTCTGATGAACTCGCGGCAGCAGGAAAGCCCATCGGCGAAGATGAACTCATATCCTTCATCATCGCCGGTCTCGACATGGAATGCGAGCCCATCATCTCTGCTCTCGATGTGCGAACTGATCCTATCTCCACCGATGAGCTCTTTGGCATGATCTCCAACTTCGATCAGCGCGTTGAGCTGTTGCAAGGAACTGGTCCCAGTGCCTTCAGATCTTCTGCCAACGCCGCCTATCGAGGTCGCGGACCTCCCAAACCCTCCCAAAACTCTTCCAAGGGTGGTGGTGGGGGGGCTATCGTGGCAGTCCAGGTGGCAGCGGCGGCACCCACTTCCAGAACGGCGGTGGTAGCGGCGATGCTCCCTATCCGCATGGTGGTGGTGCTGGTGGCCCCTTCCAGCGCGACGACGGTGGTGGCGCTGGCCACTACAACCAGCACAGCAACAACAACTCTCAGCACCGCAATAACACCAACAATTGTCGTCCTTTCCAAGGGTATGATGAATACTTAAACAAGTGTCAAATTTGCAAGAAAGATAATCATATTGCGAAGGACTTCGACTAGCGGTATGCCGGGAACAACTCCCAACACAAGAAGGTTGCAGCCGCCGCAGACACGTCCTATGGTGTGGATACCAACTGGTATGCCGACACCGGCGCATCTAATCACATCACTCATGAGCTGGACAAGCTGACCATGCATGACAAGTACCCCGAGCAAAATCAAGTTCATAACGCAAATGGAGAAGGTATGGAGATAGCTCATGTTGGTCATTTAATTATTGCAACCCCTCATCGTGATATTCATCTTAAAAACATCCTGCATGTTCCACAACTGCCAAAAATCTTCTTTTAGTACATCGTATTGCCCTTGACAACAAAGTTTTTCTTGAATTTCATCCCTATTTCTTTTTTATCAAGGATCAGGTCACACGAAGAATTCTCCATCACGGTAGATGCGTGCATGGCCTCTACCCCCTTTTTCCCGAGTTCAGAAGCGTCAATAAACAAGTTCTCGGTGTCATCAAAATCTCACCGGACAGGTGGCATGCTCGACTAGGACATCCATCTTTTCATATAATTCAACAAGTGCTTAGAAATAATCAGCTCACGTGTGTTGGTGAGCATAGTATCGACACTGTTTGTGATTCTTATCAAAAAGCAAAGTCTCATCAATTGCCATATCATATTTCTAATAGTATTTCTACCAAACCACTCCAGCTTATTTTTTCTGATGTATGGGGTCCTGCCCCCTCCTCGGTTGGTAGACATACTTACTATGTTAGCTTCATCGATGATTTTAGCAAATTCACTTGGATCTATCTTCTCAAACGTTGTTCTGATGTTTTACAAGTATTTAAAAAAATTCAAGCACTTGTTGAACCCAAATTTGACCGCAAGATAATTGTCGTCCAGTCTGACTAGGGTGGCGAGTACGAGAAACTAAACTCGTTCTTTCAAACGCTTGGCATTTCCCATCATGTTTCTTGCCCCCATGCACACCAACAGAACGGCTCCGCTGAACGCATGCATAGGCATATTGTGGACGTAGGCCTAGATCTTCTTGCGGGTGCATCTATGCCCTTAAAGTTTTGGGACGAAGCGTTTCTCACTGCTATCCATCTCATTAATATGCTTCCTAGTCGTGTCATTAATAATGATACTCCCATGCGACGGCTTCTTAGACCAGATTACAAGTCTCTCCGTGTTTTTGGGTGTGCATGTTGGCCCAATTTTCGTCCATACAACACTCGTAAACTTATGTTCCGTTCGACACAATGTGTGTTCCTTGGCTATAGTGCCCAGCACAAGGGGGTCAAGGGCCTTACGTACCCACGAGACGTGTCTATATCTCCCGGGATGTCGTTTTTGATGAGACGGTTTTTACTTTCGCCAAACTTCATCCCAATGCAGGCGCTCTCCTTCGAAAGGAAATACTACTTCTTCCTTCTCATTTGACCTCTTTGCATCACGGGGACGATAATTGTGATCACATGAATAACCCTCCTAACCTTGCACATGAGTTGTCTGGTACTGCAGGGTCGAATGCTGAAGCAACAAAAGAAAATTTGGTGCAAAACCGTGAAGAAAACATGTCAAACGAGCAATATTTCATGTGTCCCCCGCGGTGCAACAACACTGCCACCGAATCTCCCTCGGGATCGCCCCCGCCAGAATCCACCTCGGGATCGTCTTCGTCAGACCTGTCGCCACGCCAGGATTTGGGCAGGAGCGCCTCCCCGGACTCCGCCATGGACCTACCAGAGACAGCCGCGCGGCGTACCGCGGGCCACCCATCCACGCCACGCGCGTCTCACCAACCAGGAGATGACACGCGGCTGGTCGCGGGCCAGCTATCCCCCACGCGCATGTCGACCTCTACGAATCACCCGACCGAGCGGTTCGGTGTGGAACCGCGGGTCTACGCCAGGCGACTGCGCCAACAAGAGGCGGGCGCATGATCCCATCCCGATTCGGCGGTGGCTCCGCCTGGATCTTCTGCACCGCCTTTGCACGTGTCTTCATCAGCGCCTACCACAGACGATCCGGCGGGGGGATCTGCTTCGGATCACGTGCGTGGATCAGCTCAGCTGCAGCAGATTACATGATCCTCTGCGCCAGCAGCGGCTGTATCCATCCCTGATGCACTGCGCACACGCCTTCGATCAGGGGTAATTCAACACACGAATTACAAAGTTAAATTTGGTCTAACATGTTCTACAGGTGAACCTCACACGTTCCAAGAAGCATGCAAAGATTCACGTTGGAAAAAGGCAATGAAAAAGAATTTCAAGCCTTGCAGAAAAACAAAACTTGGCACCTAGTTCCTGCGCATCGAGGTAAAATTTTGATTGATTGCAAATGAGTATTCAGGATAAAGAAGAAATCATATGGTACAATAGATCGTTACAAAGCTAGACTTGTTGCAAAAGGTTTCAAGCAGAGGTATGGTATTGATTATGAGGATACATTTAGTCTTGTCGTTAAAGCTGCAACTATCCGTCTTGTTTTGTCCATCGCTGTGTCCAGAGGATGGTGCCTCAGACAGCTGAATGTACAAAACGCGTTTCTTGATGGTAATCTGGAAGAGGAAGTGTACATGCGTCAACCTCCTGGTTTTGAAGACAAAAACAAACCCTCATATGTGTGCAAGCTTGACAGGTCTCTTTATGGACTGAAGCAAGCCCCTCGAGCTTGGTACTCACAGCTAAGTGGAAAACTTCAATCACTTGGTTTTGTGCCTTCAAAGTCTGATACATCTCTGTTTATCTATAATAAGTCACTATCCATATTTGTGCTTATTTATGTTGATGATATTATCGTTACAAGTTCATCTAGTACAGCAGTAACAGCCTTGTTAAAAGACTTGAATGCAGACTTTGCTCTCAAGGATTTGGGAGACTTGCACTTCTTTCTTGGTACTGAAGTCAAGAGAAACAGGGAAGGTGGTCTTCATCTTTATCAGGAAAAGTATGCAGCTGATCTTCTCAGCAAGGTTGGCATGCAAGGGTGCAAATCGTCACCCACACCACTGTCTAGTACAGAAAAGTTATCTCTTGAAGGAGGTGAAACCTTGAGCCAAGATGACACCACCAGATACAGGAGCATGGTAGGAGCACTTCAGTACTTAACTCTTACAAGGCCTGATATTTCCTTTGCTGTAAACAGAGTTTGTCAATGCCTTCATGCGCCTACCACTGCACATTGGACTGCTGCAAAACGCATATTGAGATATGTGAAGGACACTTTGAGCATTGGTCTGACATTCAGCAAGTCACCATCTACTCTTGTTAGTGCTTTCTCTGATTCTAATTGGGCAGGATGCCTAGATGACAGACGCTCAACAGGTGGATTTGTTGTTTTCTTTGGACCTAACCTCATCTCATGGTGTGCAAGAAAACATGCCACAGTCTCACGATCAAGTATCGAGGCAGAATACAAGGCTTTAGCAAATGCAACATCATAAGTCATTTGGGTTAAATCCATGCTCAAAGAACTTGGAATTTGTCATACACAACCCTCTTGTCTCTGGTGTGATAATCTTGGTGCCACATATTTATCTGTTAATCCTGTTTTTCATGCAAGAACAAAGCATATTGAAATTGACAATCATTTTGTTCGAGAAAGAGTTGCAAACAAAGAATTGAAAATTCGCTTTGTTCACTCTAAGGATCAAGTTGCAGATGGGTTCACAAAGGCATTGCCTACAAGACAGTTCGAAGAGTTTAAGCATAATCTTAACTTAGCTAAGTTATGGTTAAGGGAAGGTGTTAAACATGTAATTGTGTCACACCTTGAGGCTGCCTTGTGCGCCAAGGTGATTGTATAGGAGTAGGATACTTATCTTGTTATTCTCTCTTATCCCTCCTGTAAAACCTCCTGTAATATCTCTTCGGTTGTAACCGATGAGAGATGGGTCTCTCCCAATCAATATATAAATCACGCGGCCCTCTATATGAGGGTAGAGACGCTTACACAAAACTAACAGGAGTGAGTTATGCAGAAAAAAAATGACACATAGGTACTTGGCTGTGGCATGGCTAAGTTTATTTCTTAATAAAAGTCTTTTCACGGATTGTGTTCTCCGGAAAAGTTTGACACATCAAATTGCGACACACTGAAAGATGCATGCCTGGATGATACCAAATGCTATATAATTGTTTGGACACTTTAGATATAATGTCATTTTCATTGTTTTCATGTTGGTGAATAATGGTTTTTTTATCTTACGATATATACTTCTTTTGTTTACCCAAGAAAATTTGGATTAAAACTTTGCTTAGATCCTTCTTTTTTTTAAAATTGCTTAGATCCAATATTCAACACCAGTGTTAACAGTGCATCCTTTGCACATCTAAACATAACTGAACTTCTGCACATCCGAACAGTGCATCTTTGTTCTTTTGCTGTCTGTTTAGACTTAAATTTAGTTGCAACAAGCAACTGTGAAATAGAGTGTCTTCTTTCAGGTTGAGACAACCTGGAGATGACCAAAAATAAAAGCATGACAATATTACTCCCTCCGTCCGGAAATACTCGTCGGAGAAATGGATGTATCTAGACGTATTTTAGGTCTAGAAACATCTATTTTTATTGATTTCTCCGACAAGTATTTTCGGACGGAGGGAGTAGAAGACAAGTGGAAATAACAGTCCTCAATAGTTTACTTTGGTTTAGCAAAACCCTATGGCGAGAAGCTTTATGGCGCCCGAAAATGGTCAAGAATGATTTGTTACTTGGTCATCTTGGTTACTTGGCCTCCACAAACGATCTTCTCTTAAACCAAAACGAGGAGGTCAACCTAAACAACCAACTATGAAGAGGAGAAAAAAGAGCTACTCACCGAGAGAAAAGCGGCGCAGCGGAGCGCGCGTACCCCTCTAGTACTTATGTATGCTGGAAGGGAGCGGTCTAACACTACGGAGCAATAGGGCAGTGCGAGGAGGCGTGATGGGGGTGAATAAGAGGGCTGATAAAAAAGGATGTCGTGCTAGAGAGCCACGAAGCCCACTAAATTCTCAATAGATTCAGATGTTTGATTTAATAAATTATGCGTATGCATAAAACTGGACTGGAAGTCATATCTAGTGGCATGGGGTATTTGGCAAAACGGGCCATGTTGTTTGAAACTTTCATTGTGCACTGTCGTTATACTTAATGGGTAGTATGTCACAACAACTAACATGCAGAACATGTTATTTCTATTAGCCATGCTTTGGGTATCCAAATTTTGGATTTTAATGAGATGTGCGTAACACTACTTTTAAGAAGTATACCATCCACCTATTCCGCTATCCATATATTACAGAGAGTGTTACATACGGTCTCAGAGTTCAAAGCAACAGACTATCAATCTTGCTTGCACATCCTACATCTGACCATTCCTCATACTGGATGATGCGTATACGGTCTCAGCGTTCAGGTATTCTTTCGGGGTACCGGAGCTGGTGATTCAAACACCTGTACAGGGTCGTCGACATCGCTGGAGTTTTGAAGGCGAAGTGCCTCCTTTACCAGGCGGATTTGCTGAACAAGAGCAGGAGTATTTACAGAATAACATAAGAAATGTGCTGTACGGTATAGTACATCAACAACATCTAGGCCTGACACTTGCGAAATAAAATATATGCATAGCATTAAGCAAACTGTTAGTGAATGGAAACAAAAAATAATTGAAAAAATGCAATTGGCATCACGAGTTTTTCATTACTTCCTCTATTGTGTTCCTTGGGATGTATATCTACGGACTTTTGCAACAATACCTGACCTTAAGCATTTATAATCCACCACTATATATGGGGAATAATAGAAGCTCAACTATAAGAATATAGCAGAAAGAGACAATTAATTAGGTAAGTCTTGAACTGGTTCACACACCTTTTGTTCGATCCCTTAACAAGACCTTTTGAGAGACCACATTCCTGACTCTGAATGTTAGCTATGAAATCCAAGATCTTCCTTTTAGTGTCGGGATCCATATGGCCAACAAAACTATCCCGGGGATGCCATATTCCTGTGCAAAATATGCAGTTATCCATTTCACCTGCATATGTTCCACAATCCCAAACATGGCCTCTTTAAGTTGTAAATATAGATCACAAGTCAGTGACATGGTAAGGATACGCTGTAACAGAATTTACCGGCATCCAACTGAACACACATATTTACTTCTTCAGGTCCATGTACTCCACTTAGCTCAGCAAAGAAAATTGATGAGGGGCTGGCTCTTGATGGTGTCTTGGCTGTAAAGTTAACATGGAAGTAGGCTTTATCATCAGCTGCGTCATAGTATCGACGGTCAAAAGTGTGACTATCCATCGCTTCTAGATCATTGAGAAATTCGCCCTAACAAAAGAAACAAGCATTTAAATTTTGTACTGTCAGCATATATACTTAGTCTTCTAGAGAGAGAGAGAGAGGTCCTGACAGGGTGTAACTTATTGTAGTAGAACCGTGCTGCCATTTCAGCACATGTATTCGTCTGGTTCGATGATTTCATGGTTTTGTACACATTAGTGCGGCATGGTCCTGGCAGGTCTTTATATGTTCTATCGTAGTGCTTGAAGAAACATAGATTTTCAGCTTCTGCTGCCAGTAACCGAAACTGTAGCAAATCCCTATTTTAAAAAGATGTTAAGTAAGATACTATTACAGATATCAGCATGGTAGCTCGAGCGTCCAAGGCTCCAAGCCAAAAGAATATTGCACTAGTTGTGTTGTAGCTAAAAATATAAGTACAGAAAGAGCGACAAGATTAGTGATAGAATACGGCATACCACATAACAGGTTGTTTGCCAAGCTCCATCTGACATGCAAAGGTGCAGATCGAACATTAAAAGTCAAATGTATGGTAATTTGACAAAGAATGGAAGAAATGAGAACTGAAAATGGTGCCTGCCTAGATTACAAACTACAAACATGCTAAATAATTCACCTCCTGATCGACGATGGAGCCCTATCAAGTTATAAGGACATATTGCGCATGTGTTTATATATATGTAAATCTTCACGAGCAAAGGCAATATCAAGTCATTGTTATAGAGATGAGTTACAAATTAGCTCTTCGCCATATATCCATACATTATTGAACAATAAAAGGTCAAAGAGAAAATGACCATATGTATCCACATATACATATCCATGCATCATTTAACTAGTATGTTGTCAAAAAGATGTGAAGAGAAGAAAGTGCAGAAACATGAGTTACTGGATCGTATCGATAGGTTACAAGGTCATGAGGTTACTCTAAGAAACATGATATTAACATGACCCAGCAGGAACCTAATTTATTTTGAGAGGCACATAAAAAACCAATTCTAATTGGGAGGTTGAGACTCGCGAGAATAAACACAGATAACTGCTAATGTGCACAGCAGTTATGCATATCTTTGCCTGAAATAAAAGATCACAGGGTTCAACAAACACCAGCGTGATTTCAGCATAGTAACCCCCTACTGTTTTTTGACCAAAAGCAACAGACTGTTGCATTCACTGATTAAGGGGGGCAAACCAGTGAAGTGTAAAAATAGATGTTTAGGACAGGGAATAGACCCATGAAAAAGCAGTAGCGTGCAAAATTCAATGCTGTTACAAGTAATCAGTACATTTACATGACCCGGCCCCAACACTAATGTAGAAGTTTAAATTCACCATTATGACAGCTGAAGACAGAAAAGCGAGCAATCCTATCTCTAAACATGGAACTACAAATAGATCTTTTATTGGTAGGACTACTATTACTTGTGAATGAATAAAGCAGAAGCAGCACTGCAGTCAATAGGTGAACTCAACCAGGTTAACATTGATTCCACAATCCAAAGATTAATAATAAGATGAAGCTGGAATTTGTGTAACATGAATCATTTAGTGACAGGTCGGGTTTGATATATGTTATACATTTGTATTGACAAACATGACCACACTACACTAAACAAAGGTTCTTAAGCACAGCAAACTGAGTTCCTCGATGCTACTGATAGGTTGAGAGGTGTATGAGGCCGCATAAAGAAGTCCAGCGTACAGCGTACTACAATGTTAAGATCAGAAAGTCTCCCTTAATGCTACTAGTTCGCACTGAACTGGTAATGTGCACAGCAGGTGGCCAAAAATTCAGCACTCCATGCAGTTTGGAAACAGAAACAGAGTAAGCATGCTAACCTCGTAAGCACAAGTGCATGGAAAACTTGGTCCAGCAAAAGTGATGGAACGGAAGAAGCGACCAAAAGGGCCTCAACCTGCACAGTCCCTATAAACGAAAAATAATCAGGTTCAGTGCCTCAACCTATCTCTAGACAGAAGAGAACATGAAATTTTTTATTGTACTCCTACATATGAGGAACAAAACAATATGCAGATTATTATGTTTGATGGGATGTGACACTGACTAGCAAAACAAATGCCTAATTCTTCAATTCCAGGTCGGTTTACCTCAAATTTGACGCCTTAACACATGAATACAGCGAGATACATATAATATGCACATGCAACAAAGTGGAGCAACCCTGTACAGGTCTCAAGCTGTTGGTATTCGCAAAAAAAATAAAAAAAAATCACTCAGTCACTCGGTAACTGTTACGATATCGATGGCTGGAGCTAAGATACCACGGCCGTGAAGATGGTGCAGGGGAATCGCGTCGCGGGCCACAACCTCAGGTCGCTCAACTCAGCTGTAACCAGAGACCGCGTTGGCGGCGAGATGAGTAGAAGCGGAAATCGCCGCCCAGACCCCAAAGGTGCGCTATGACATTTGGAGTTTCTAACCTCTTTTGGACCGCCGGGTGAGAGGTTAGTAGCCCAGGTGAGGGCCACCCCACCCACACCTCAGAGTCTCGCCGCCGATTAGACGCCCCGTGATTCCCCCGACGGTGGAAAAACACACTGCGGTGGCCGATTGAGAACACAAAAACGAATAGATTAGATGATACACGCGAGGCCAATGGACGAGAAACGCGGGTATCCACGAACGGGGTTGAAGTGCTCACCTCCTTCAATCCGCCTCGCGCTCTCCACTCCCCTCCCCCGGGCGACCAGCGCCGATGCCGCCGCGTATCAGCAGCCTTCCCCACCACCCGCTCGCCGGGGAGGACTCCTGGTTCCGCCTCGCGCTCTCCCCTCCTCTCCCCCGGGCGACCAGCGCCGATGCCGCCGCGTATCAGCAGCCTTCCCCACCACCCGCTCGCCGGGGAGGACTCCTGGTTCCACCGTGATTGCAGATCAGTGGTGAGAGGTAGCAAGCGAAAGAGGAAAAAGGAGCGGGGAATGTGTCAGGAGGAGGAAAGCGCGCCTCTCCCCCTCTCGCTTCGTCTCCCAAAAAATTTGAACGACGCAACGGGATTGGATGGTCAAGAAAAAGCTATGGGGTGTAGTAACTCGCAAACACCATCAATTTCTGCTGACATGTGGTCCCAATTGTAACAGACACAAGATACTATAAAGTGTGGGTACATCCGGTGTCGTGTGTAAGAAGCACACCGCCGCAACCTGTGAACGCGGATTGGTGACGCAAAGATTCGACCCCAACCTGCACGCAAGGCAAAGACTAAGGCCAACTCCACCGCGCGACCCTATACTGTCCGCCCCCGTCCGTTTGAAATAAAATGGACAAACGAGACGACCCAGCGCGCGGGCGTAAACGAACTTTTATCCGTTTTGTGCCCGCTTTTGACCCATCCCCGGCCCAAGTTTGCGCCGTCTTTGGGGTGAAACGAACAGCGCGCGGACGGGCGGGACGCGCGCGCTTGTCCTCCCCTGGCCCACCTGTCGGTGGGAGAAACCAAAACCCTCCACTCCCATTTGGTGTCATTTCCCCCAAACCCTCCCACGTCCCTCCCGCCGCCCTCTCTCTCCCTCGTCCATGGCCGACGCCCCGCCGAGTTCCGGCGGCCTGGCCGACGCCCCGCCGAGTTCCGGTGGCCTGGCCGTCGACCCGCCCGCAAAGGTGAAGAAGAAGGCGGCCAAGGCGCCAAGGAAGCTGCGGCCGGAGTGCAGGCCGGAGGAGATCGCTAAGTTGGACGCGGAATCGGCGAAGTGGAGGGAACGGAGAGCGGTCGTCAAGGTCAATGCCGCCGTGGCCAAGTTCGCCGCCCAGCGCGAGAAGCCGGAGGCCGCGCGGCGCAAGGCCGCTGCCGACGAGAAGGAGGAAATCATCAACAAAGCGCACGCCATCCTCATGCTTGGCATGAGCCGTCCGGCCGGGTTCCCTGCAGCGGCCGTCGGCCCGACGAGCACAGGCTCGTCGGTCGCCCGGCCTACGCACTGCCAGTCGCCGACGTCGCGCACCGCGCCCATGTCGCTCGGCTTTCCTCCGCCAAGGTACGACGGCCAGACTCGTTTCTCGGCGTCGCCGGGCGTGGGCGCGTTCGCGCCGTCCACACCGCGCCCCGCGGCCGTCATCGACCTCAACGTCACGCCTGGGTCCAACAGCGGCGGGCGGCCGTCCGTCGAGATGCAAAGAAAGCAGGCACGGGCACCGTTCACGGGCACCATGTCGGCCCCCCGCGTCTTGTTTGACGGAATGCCAACCCCAACGCCAACGGTCGACGACCCCTTCTACAACCAGTACATGGATGACGTGATCTTCGAGGGTGGGCATGACCATGGCTACGACCCCGAGGAGACCCAAAGTCAAGATGGCCGCGCCAAGTACGTGTCCAATGAAGAGGCCGACGACCGTGCTGACTACGACCATGATGATGTTGGAAATATGCCCTAGAGGCAATAATAAAAGAGTTATTATTATATTTCCTTGTTCATGATAATAGTTTATTATCCATGCTATAATTGTATTGATTGGAAACTCAAATACATGTGTGGATAAATAGACAAACTTGAGGTCCCTAGTAAGCCTCTACAGGACTAGCTCGTTGATCAAAGATGACCGCGGTTTCCAGGTCATTGACATGAGTTGTCATTTGATAACGGGATCACATCATTAGGAGAATGATGTGATGGACAAGACCCAAACGTTAAACATAGCTTTTGATCGTATCAGTTATCGCTATAGTTTTCTGCATGTCAAGTATAAGTTCCTATGACCATGAGATCATGTAACTCACTGACACCGTAGGAGTGCTTTGTGTGTGCCAAACGTCGCAACGTAATTGGGTGACTATAAAGGTACTCTATAGGTATCTCCGAAGGTGTCTGTTGAGTTGACATGGATCGAGACTGGGATTTGTCACTCCGTGTGACGGAGAGGTATCTCCGGGCCCACTCGGTAATACATCATCTGAATGAGCTCAAAGTGATTAAGTAGTTAGTCACGGGATTATGTATTACGGCAACGAGTAAAGAGACTTGCCGGTAACGAGATTGAACTAGGTATAGAGATACCGACGATCGAATCTCGGGCAAGTAACATACCGACGAGACAAAGGGAACTGTATACGGGATTGCCTGAATCCTTGACATCGTGGTTCATCCGATGAGATCATCGAGGAACATGTAGGAACCAATATGGGTATCCAGATCCCGCTATTGGTTATTGACCTGGGAGTGTCTCGGTCATGTCTGCATAGTTTCCGAACCCGCAGGGTCTACACACTTAAGGTTCGGTGACGCTAGGGTTGTTAGTGAGAACAGTGCATGGTTACCGAAGGTTGTTCGGAGTCCCGGATGAGATCCCGGACGTGACGAGGGTCTCCGGAATGGTCCGGAGACGAAGATTGATATATAGGATGAAAGGTTTCGGAGTCCAGAAGTGTTCCGGGGAGTATCGGGAAGACGGCGGATGACCGAAAGGGGGTTTCGGGGTCCCGGAAGGAGTTTCGGGCCTAATGGGCCACAAAGGGGAACACAACAGCCCTCATAGGGCTGTGCGCCCCCCCCCCTGGGCCCTCTCCTTGTGCGCCAAGGGGGGTGGACCCCCCTAGGGCTGCCGCACCCCCCTAGGGCTGCCGCACCCCCTTAGGCTTGGGGGGCAAGGCACCTGGGGGGGGGAAACCCTAGCCCCAGGGGGCGCCGCCCCTCCCCATCTGCCCTGGCCGCCGGCCCCTAGGGGAAACCCTAGGGCGCCCCCTCCCCTCTACTCCCCCTATATAAAGAGAGGCAGAGGGAGGGCAGCCACACACGTTCGTGCCTCGGTGCTGCCCTCCCTCTCCCACATTCATCTTCGTTTTCCCGCGGTGCTTGGCGAAGCCCTGCTGGAATCCTCCACCACCATCTCCACCACGCCGTCGTGCTGCCGGTGTCTCCATCAACCTCTCCTTCCCCCTTGCTGGATCAAGAAGGAGGAGACGTCCCCGAGCTGTACGTGTGAAGAACGCGGAGGCACCGTTGCTTCGGTGCTAGGATCTTCGGCGATCTGAATCGCGGCGAGTACGACTCCATCAACCGCGTTCTTGAACGCTTCCGCTTAGCGATCTACAAGGGTATGTGGATCCAACTCTCCCCTCGTAGATGCATCTCCTAGGTTGATCTTGTGAACGTAGGAAAATTTTTGTTTCCCATACAACGTTCCCCAATAGTGGTATCAGAGCTAGGATCTTGCGTAGATGCTTTCACGAGTAGAACACAAAAGGGTTTGTGGACGTTGATGTTTAGATTGCTTCCCTCCTTAGTCTTTCTTGATTCAGCGGTATTATGGGATGAAGCGGCCCGGACCAACTTTACATGTCCACGTACATGAGACCGGTTCCATCGACAGACATGTGACTTTTGTTGCATAAGATGGCTGGCGGGTGTCTGTCTCTCCTATCTTAGTTGAATCGGAATAGAACAAGGCGGTCCTTGTAGAAGGTTAAATAGCAACTTGAATATCACCGTTGTGGCTTTGCGTAGGTAAGAAGCGTTCTTGCTAGATACCCATAGCAGCCACGTAAAACATGCAACAACAATTTAGAGGACGTCTAACTTGTTTTTGCAGGGTATGTATGTGATATGATATGGCCAATGACATGATGAGATATATTTGATGTATGAGATGATCATGTTGTAATAGTTAATATCGACTTGCTTGTCGATGCATACGGCAACCGGCAGGAGCCATAGGGTTGTCTTTAATTTTTGTATGACCTGCGTGTCAATCATTAAGCGCTATGTAATGCTTTACTTTATCGCTAAGCGGTGGCAATAGTAGTAAGAGCATGGTGGGCGCACGACAACCCCGATGGCGACACGATGATGGAGATCATGATGATGGGGATCATGGCGTGGCGCCGGTGACGATGGAGATCATGCCGGTGCTTTGGAGATGGAGATCAAAAGCACGAGTTGATGGCCATATCATGTCACTTATGATTTGCATGTGATGTTAATCCTTTTATGCATCTTATTTTGCTTAGGACGACGGTAGCATTATAAGATGATCCTTCACTAAAAATTTCAAGATAAAATTGTGTTCCCCCCGAGTGTGCGCCGTTGCGAAGGTTCGTCGTTTCGAAGCACCACGTGATGATCGGGTGTGATAGACTCTACGTTCGCATACAACGGGTGCAAGCCAGTTTTGCACATGCAGAACACTCGGGTTAGACTTGACGAGCCTAGCATGTACAGACATGGCCTCGGAACACGGAAGACCAAAAGGTCGAGCATGAGTCATATAGTAGATATGATCAACATGTAGATGTTCACCATTGACACCACCTCATCTCACGTGATGATCGGACTTGGGTTGGTGAATCTGGATCATGTCACGCTCGAATGACCAGAGGGATGTCAATTTGAGTGGGAGTTATAAATAATTTGATTAGGTAATAACTCACTTATCATGAACAATAGTCTAAAATGTCTTTGCAAATCTTTTGTTGTAGATGGCTCGCGCAGTAGCTCCCCTGAATTTTAATGCGTTCCTAGAGAAAGCTAAACTGAAAGATGATGGGAGCAACTTTGCGGACTGGCTCCGCAATCTGAGGATCATCCTCACAGCTGCCCAAAAGGTTTATGTCCTAAATGCACCGCTAGGTGAACCCCCCGCTCCTCAGGCCTCTGCGGACGTTATGAACGCCTGGCAGTCGCGTTCGGATGACTACTCAGTAGTGCAGTGTGCCATTTTGTATAGCTTGGAAGGAGGACTTCAAAGGCGTTTTGAGCGTCATGGAGCATATGAGATGTTCCAGGAGTTGAAGTTCATCTTTGAAAAGAATGCTAAGATCGAGAGGTATGAGACCACCGATAAATTCTTTGCTTGCAAGATGGAGGAGAATTCGTCTGTCAGTGAGCACTTACTGAAGATGTCTGGGTACTATACCCGCATAGCTGATCTGGGACTTGTGTTCCCGGACGAGGCTATCATTGACAGAATTCTCCAGTCACTCCCGCCTAGCTACAAGAGCTTCGTGCAGCAGTATAACATGCAAGGGATGAACAAAACCATCGCCGAGCTGTTTTCGATGCTGAAAGTCGCTGAGGCAGACATCCAGAAGGAGTATCAAGTGTTGATGGTCAATAAAACCACCAGTTTCAAGAAGAATGGCAAGGGCAAGAAGGGTGACTCTAAGAAGGGTGGCAAGGCAGTTGCTCATCCAGTGAAGAAACCCAAGGCTGGGCCCAAGCCAGAGACTGAGTGTTTCTATTGCAAGGGGAACGGCCACTGGAAGCGGAACTGCCCCAAGTATCTGGCAGACAAGAAGGGGGCCAACAACAACAAGCAAGGTATATGTGATATACATGTTATTGATGTGTACCTTACCAACTCTCGTTGTAGTGCCTGGGTATTTGATACCGGTTCGGTTGCTCACATTTACAACTCTAAACAGGAACTGCGGAATAAACGGAGGCTGGTGAAGGACGAAGTGACGATGCGCGTGGGAAATGGTTCCAAGGTTGATGTGATCGCCGTCGGCACGCTCGCTCTTCGATTACCATCGGGATTAGTTATGAACCTGAATAATTGTTATTTAGTGCCTGCGTTAAGCATGAACATTATATCTGGATCTTGTTTGATGCGAGACGGTTACTCATTTAAATCAGAGAATAAAGGTTGTTCTATTTATATGGGTAATATCTTTTATGGTCATGCACCCGAAGTGAGGGGTTTATTCTTGTTGAATCTCGATAGTGATGATACACATGTTCATAACATTGATGCCAAAAGATGTAGAGTTGATAATGATAATACCACTTTCTTGTGGCACTGCCGTCTGGGTCATATCGGCGTGAAACGCATGAGGAAGCTCCATGCTGATGGACTTTTGGAGTCTCTTGATTTTGAATCACTTGACACATGCGAGCCGTGCCTCATGGGCAAGATGACGAGGACTCCGTTTTCAGGGACAATGGAACGGGCAAGTGACTTATTGGAAATCATACATACTGATGTGTGTGGTCCGATGAGTGTCACGGCGCGCGGTGGATATCGTTATTTTCTCACCTTCACTGACGACTTAAGTAGATATGGGTATATTTACTTAATGAAGCATAAGTCTGAAACTTTTGAAAAGTTCAAGCAATTTCAGAGTGAAGTTGAAAATCATCGTAACAAGAAGATCAAGTTCCTACGATCTGATCGAGGGGGAGAATATCTGAGTTATGAGTTTGGCAATCACTTAAGAAAATGTGGAATTGTTTCGCAGTTGACGCCACCTGGAACACCACAGCGTAATGGTGTGTCCGAACGTCGAAATCGAACCCTATTAGATATGGTGTGTTCTATGATGTCTCTTGCCGATTTGCCACTATCGTTCTGGGGATATGCGTTAGAGACAGCTGCATTCACTTTAAATAGGGCTCCATCTAAGTCCGTTGAGACAACACCGTATGAACTATGGTTTGGTAAGAAACCTAAGTTGTCTTTTCTCAAGGTTTGGGGTTGCGATGCTTATGTCAAAAGGCTTCAGCCAGAAAAGCTCGAACCCAAAGCGGACAAATGTGTCTTCATAGGATACCCAAAAGAAACTGTTGGGTACACCTTCTATCTCAGATCCGAAGGCAAAGTGTTTGTCGCTAAGAACGGATCCTTTCTCGAGAAAGAGTTTCTCTCGAAAGAATTGAGTGGGAGGAAGGTAGAACTTGATGAGGTTATTGAACCTCTGCTTCAACCAGAGAGTTGCGCAGCACAGAAAGATGTTTCTATGGAGCCTGCAGCGGTTGAAGAGGAAGCCAATGATGATGATCAAGAAACTTCTGATCAAGTTACTACCGAGCCTCGTAGGTCGACAAGGGTACGCACTGCGCCTGAGTGGTATGGTAACCCTGTCTTGGAGGTCATGTTGTTAGACAACGGTGAACCTACGAGCTATGGAGAAGCGATGATGGGCCCGGATTCCGACAAATGGTTAGAGGCCATGAAATCCGAGATGGGATCCATGTATGAAAACAAAGTATGGACTTTGGAAGTATTACCTGAAGGGCGGAAGGCCATTCAGAATAAATGGATTTTTAAGAAGAAGACGGACGCTGACGGCAATGTCACCGTGTATAAAGCTCGACTTGTGGCAAAGGGTTTTTCACAAGTTCAAGGGATTGACTACGATGAGACTTTCTCACCCGTAGCGATGCTTAAATCCGTCTGAATCATGTTAGCAATAGCTGCATATTTCGATTATGAAATTTGGCAGATGGATGTCAAAACAGCGTTCCTTAACGGTTTTCTTAAGGAAGAGTTGTATATGATGCAACCGGAAGGTTTTGTCGATCCAGAGAATGCTGACAAAGTATGCAAGCTCCAGCGTTCCATTTATGGGCTGGTGCAAGCATCTCGGAGTTGGAATCTTCGCTTTGATGAGGTGATCAAAGCGTTTGGGTTTGTACAAGTTTACAATGAAGCTTGTATTTACAAGAAAGTGAGTGGGAGCTCTATAGCGTTTCTAATATTATATGTGGATGACATATTGCTGATTGGAAACAATATAGAATTTTTGGATAGCGTGAAGGGGTATTTGAACAAGAGTTTTTCAATGAAGGATCTCGGTGAAGCTGCTTTCATATTGGGCATCAAGATCTATAGAGATAGATCAAGACGCTTGATAGGACTTTCACAAAGTACATACCTTGATAAAGTTTTGAAGAAGTTCAAAATGGATCAATCCAAGAAGGGGTTCTTGCCGGTATTGCAAGGTACAAAGTTGAGTAAGACTCAATGCCCGATGACTGCGGAAGATAGAGAAAAGATGAGTGTCGTCCCCTATGCTTCAGCCATAGGCTCTATCATGTATGCAATGCTGTGCACAAGACCAGATGTCAGCCTTGCCATAAGTATGGCCGGAAGGTTTCAAAGTAATCCTGGTATGGATCACTGGACAGCGGTCAAGAATATCCTAAAGTACCTGAAAAGGACTAAGGAGATGTTTCTCATTTATGGAGGTGATCAAGAGCTCGTCGTAAAGGGTTACGTCGATGCAAGCTTTGACACTGATCCGGATGACTCTAAGTCTCAAACCAGATACGTATATATTCTCAACGGGGGAGCGGTAAGCTGGTGCAGTTCCAAGCAGAGCGTGGTAGCCGATTCTACATGCGAAGCGGAGTACATAGCTGCCTCGGAGGCGGCAAAGGAAGGTGTCTGGATGAAGGAGTTCATGACAGATCTTGGAGTTGTGCCTAGTGCACTAAACCCAATGACTCTGTTCTGTGACAACACTGGTGCCATTGCTCTAGCCAAGGAACCAAGGTTTCACAAGAGGACCAGACACATAAAGCGACGCTTCAATTCCATCCGCGATTCAGTCAAGGAGGAGGACATAAGCATTTGCAAAGTACACACGGATTTGAATGTTGCAGATCCGTTGACTAAGCCTCTTCCACGGGCTAAGCATGATCAACACCAAGACTCTATGGGTGTTAGGTTCATTACCTTGTAATGCTAGATTATTGACTCTAGTGCAAGTGGGAGACTGTTGGAAATATGCCCTAGAGGCAATAATAAAAGAGTTATTATTATATTTCCTTGTTCATGATAATAGTTTATTATCCATGCTATAATTGTATTGATTGGAAACTCAAATACATGTGTGGATAAATAGACAAACTTGAGGTCCCTAGTAAGCCTCTACAGGACTAGCTCGTTGATCAAAGATGACCGCGGTTTCCAGGTCATTGACATGAGTTGTCATTTGATAACGGGATCACATCATTAGGAGAATGATGTGATGGACAAGACCCAAACGTTAAACATAGCTTTTGATCGTATCAGTTATCGCTATAGTTTTCTGCATGTCAAGTATAAGTTCCTATGACCATGAGATCATGTAACTCACTGACACCGTAGGAGTGCTTTGTGTGTGCCAAACGTCGCAACGTAATTGGGTGACTATAAAGGTACTCTACAGGTATCTCCGAAGGTGTCTGTTGAGTTGACATGGATCGAGACTGGGATTTGTCACTCCGTGTGACGGAGAGGTATCTCCGGGCCCACTCGGTAATACATCATCTGAATGAGCTCAAAGTGATTAAGTAGTTAGTCACGGGATTATGTATTACGGCAACGAGTAAAGAGACTTGCCGGTAACGAGATTGAACTAGGTATAGAGATACCGACGATCGAATCTCGGGCAAGTAACATACCGACGAGACAAAGGGAACTGTATACGGGATTGCCTGAATCCTTGACATCGTGGTTCATCCGATGAGATCATCGAGGAACATGTAGGAACCAATATGGGTATCCAGATCCCGCTATTGGTTATTGACCTGGGAGTGTCTCGGTCATGTCTGCATAGTTTCCGAACCCGCAGGGTCTACACACTTAAGGTTCGGTGACGCTAGGGTTGTTAGTGAGAACAGTGCATGGTTACCGAAGGTTGTTCGGAGTCCCGGATGAGATCCCGGACGTGACGAGGGTCTCCGGAATGGTCCGGAGACGAAGATTGATATATAGGATGAAAGGTTTCGGAGTCCGGAAGTGTTCCGGGGAGTATCGGGAAGACGGCGGATGACCGAAAGGGGGTTTCGGGGTCCCGGAAGGAGTTTCGGGCCTAATGGGCCACAAAGGGGAACACAACAGCCCTCATAGGGCTGTGCGCCCCCCCTGGGCCCTCTCCTTGTGCGCCAAGGGGGGTGGACCCCCCTAGGGCTGCCGCACCCCCTTAGGCTTGGGGGGCAAGGCACCTGGGGGGGGGGGGGAAACCCTAGCCCCAGGGGGCGCCGCCCCTCCCCATCTGCCCTGGCCGCCGGCCCCTAGGGGAAACCCTAGGGCGCCCCCTCCCCTCTACTCCCCCTATATAAAGAGAGGCAGAGGGAGGGCAGCCACACACGTTCGTGCCTCGGTGCTGCCCTCCCTCTCCCACATTCATCTTCGTTTTCCCGCGGTGCTTGGCGAAGCCCTGCTGGAATCCTCCACCACCATCTCCACCACGCCGTCGTGCTGCCGGTGTCTCCATCAACCTCTCCTTCCCCCTTGCTGGATCAAGAAGGAGGAGACGTCCCCGAGCTGTACGTGTGAAGAACGCGGAGGCACCGTTGCTTCGGTGCTAGGATCTTCGGCGATCTGAATCGCGGCGAGTACGACTCCATCAACCGCGTTCTTGAACGCTTCCGCTTAGCGATCTACAAGGGTATGTGGATCCAACTCTCCCCTCGTAGATGCATCTCCTAGGTTGATCTTGTGAACGTAGGAAAATTTTTGTTTCCCATACAACGTTCCCCAACAGATGACTCGTGGCATGAAGACGATGACATCTATGTCGAAGATGATGGTGATGAAGAAGAAGTCAATGAGGTTGATATTAGTGGCGAGCCATTGTTCATCGACGAGCTCACCCAAAGAGCGGAAGCACAAAAGAAGAGGAAGAGCATTCGCACGGGTTCATATACACAAGATGAGGACAAGTTGATTTGCCAAGCTTGGATGGAGATTAGCCAAGATCCGAGGACCAGCGCGCAACAAAAGGGCATTATTGTTTGGACCAGAATCCACAAAACATTCCATGGAAGGAAGATGTTTGAGCCCTACCAAATTACAAGCAACCGTGGTGTTGGCTCGATTCAAAAAAGATCGTTGTTCATCCAACAAGAGTGCAACAAGTATTGCGCCGCATTTGAGAGCGTTGAAGCACGGCCCGTGAGTGGTCTCGGCGTTGGGGACATGGTATGCTCTCCTCTTTCTAGCCCTTTCCTTGCTACGGCCATGAGACTTCGGCCATGTATATGTTTGCATGTTCACTTGTTGTTGTTCATGTGATGTAGGCATTTCAATCTTTGGAGGCATTCAAGGCCCGGCACAATGACAAGCCATTCACTCTTACGCATTGTTGGACGATCATCAACAATTGCCCTAAGTTCAAGGACCAATACCGTGAACTACAAAGGAAGAGAGGCAAGAAGATGGCCAAGTTCGATGGAGGTGGAGATGGCGAGGCATTGAAGAGGCCGACGGGCAAGACCAACTCCAAGGTTGACGACATACGTGATGCCTCATCCATGGCCTTGCATGAGACTTTGCATGGCATGATGTCCCAAAAGGATGTGAGGGACGAGAAGAAGCGGCAAAGCAAGGACGAGCAAATGAAGCAATACCTAGACCTTCAAAGACAGAAGCTTGAGATTGAGGAGGCGGCCAAGCGGAGGAAGATCGACATGGAGGAGGCGGCCCGGCAAAGGTAGTTCGACATGGAGGAGGCGGCCCGGCAAAGGCAGCTCGACATCGAGGCCACCAATGCCGCCACCAAAGTGGAGGAGGTGGCCCTTGCGATCATGAGCATGGACTTGTCGAAGATGAGCGACAAGACGAGAGCCTGGTTCGAGGCCAGGAAGAAGGGGATGCTCGACGCCGAAGGACTGAACTAGGTCGTCCGATCGGCGTCGGCCGTTCTTTTTTGGAGGCTGGCATGGGTGCCGCCTGCCCACTGGGCCGCTAGCAGTGTGCCGGCGAGAAAAACATTCATCTCTGGAGGCCGGCTGTGTTGCCGGCCGCTGACTGTGTTGCCGGCCGCTGACTGTGTTGCCGGCGAGGACAACTATTCATTTTGGAGGCTGGCTGTGTTGCCGGCCGCTGGCTGATGCCGGCGATGGACGTGTAGGCCGCTGGCTCTGTTGCCGGCGTGATGAACCGGGGCCGCTGGCCTGAACTAGGGCTGGCATTTGAAACGTTGCCTTTAGTTTTTAAAGTGGACACAGACAGGATGTGGCAAATGGATGCGGCCGCACGCTGGGCGCACGGCCACCGCATCTCAGGACAGGCCCGGATACGACCCCAAATCCCTACCCAAACGGACAGAATCCGGACAAAACGGACGTCCGTTTGGGGTCGCGCGGTGGAGCTGGCCTAAGAGCATCTTCAGCCGCGTCCCCAACACGTCCTTCCCAGGCGATTTTTCACGCCGACGCACAAAAATTGGTTCAGTCGCGTCCCCAGAAGCCCAATTTTTGCCGACTCGGCCAGAATTTGGCGCCGGTGGACCCAAGTCGAACCCGGCGCGCTGGGGCGCTCGGGGCGCCGGGTGAAACGGTTTTGGCACGAAAGAGCCGCAGGCCCGCCGAGTCAGCGACACTCGCCTCGCCGTCCTCAGAACGCCTCGATTTCCCGCGGGGAATCAATGCCAAGGCTGCCGCCGGTCAGCCTTCCATTGATTCCTCACCACGGGGCGGATCTTCACGGGCGGCGTGACGACGCCTCACTCCCCAAGCGGCGGCCTTGAAGTGGGCGCGCGACAACTTGGCGCGGACGGAGATGAAGCGCCAGCGCCGTGCCTATGAAGAGCTCGCCGCACGGCATCGGCGAGGCCGCGACGAGAGAGGCGTCGTCGTCCTTGACGACGACAGCGACGACGGCGCACCATCGGCACCGGTCCGCCAGGGCGACGCCGGCCAGGGGTCCAGCAGGGGCGGCGTCCGCGTCAAGGAGGAGAAGGCCGGCGAAGATGACGGTGACTTCGCCGCGCTCACCGCATTCTTCGCGCCGTAGAACGACATTAAATTTGTTTATGTAATAAAAACTATGCTATAAAATGTCATTTTCACCGTACTTTAGCCGTATTCCTATTTTGTATATAAAAATATCACCTTCTGGGGGCGACACTGGGGCCGGCGGCTAGGGGCCCGAAAGCCTCCACGCTGATTTTAGCGCCGGTACGCCCTCAGACGGCGATTTTAAGCGCCAGCAGACGCGTTCGGGCGTGGACGCGGACGTTTGAGTGGCCGGATTTGCTAAATCCGGATATAGATGCTCTAAGAGCATCTCCAATAGTAGGAGTAGCCCTATTTAGCATGAAATGAAAACTAAAAAAATTGGGACGAGCAAGCGCCCGCGTTCAACAACACGCATTTAGTAGCGGAGAACTGTTCCAAGAATTATTTTAAAAATAGGACAACTGCCGGCCTGTACATTTTTTCATGTATATTCATACATATTGCACACATGTAATACCAAATATGCATCTCAAATAGACTCCAAACAAACTACAAATTATTACATAGTTCATCAAATCCATAACATAAATTATTCATCAACCGCAACAAGTTTAGCTGACAATACAATAAAGTTCACCACACAAATGTAAGAGCATCTATAGCCGCGATAGGCTAATTCGGCGGGCGCCCCACTGACCGGGCATGCCTCATATTTCCCCTTCCATATCCGTGTCTCTCATATCTGGCACCCTATATTCATACTATACATGCAACATGAGCTACTCTACATGATCAAACAACGGGCAGCAAAATCGGCTGCAAACGGACAACAAAATCGGTTGCAAACGGACATAAATAAACTTAACATTATCCAAAAGATCATTTGAGTTCATCACCACACAAGTTCTTAAACATCAACAATTAGAAACGATATAACCATAGGAGGAGGAGCGGGATCGCCACTTCCGCGTCGGGCCTTTGCCCTTCTAGTTGCCGGCCCAGCTTTAGGTATCCGCGATTGGAGGAGGAAGTGGCGATGTCGTCATCTCCGTCATTGGAGTCGGAGTCAGACAGGACGATCAACCCCTTCATCCGGCGGATGGCTCGCCCTGCCGCCGCTTCAACTTGGCGATATGAGCCGCCTCGACCGCCGCCTCCTTTGCCCCCACTCTGACTTCTCTATGGCTAGCAGGAGCGCCTTTGCGATCTTCCGCCGGAGGTGGCTAGCTCCGTCTCTCCCGTCATGAGAGATCGTCGGTATACCCATGCGAGGAGCCGCTCATCCTCGTCGGGCTCCGCCGGCATCCCGCGACGATGGTGCACGGACCGCTCTGCCGCCGCCCTTTCCCTTGCCCGCTGCCTCTCGCGACGGGTGGCGCGCGCCTCCGATTCCGGAGTACGCATGCGACCGGTGACGCGAGCACTAGCACCCACCACTTCCCACGCGGAGGAGCGACCGACTGGGGAAGGGGACGATGCTGGGGAGGTGCGGACTACGATGTCCTATCGGAGCTGAGCGTGGGCCGAGAGGGTCCACCTTCGGTGTCCGCGCTGCTCCAAGGTAATGCAGAGGTACAAATCCCAATGAAAAAAATAGCGCGCTACAGAAAATAGCGTGGCCCCTGAAAATATGCTATTAGCGTGCTATTGCGCGCTATAGCGTGCTATTAGCGAGGCATTGTACATTGACTTATTTAGCGAGCCAACTCTCTATATGCTATAGCGTGCTATTAGCGGTGCTATAGCGTGCTATTTTTTTCAGTGACAAATCCTCATCGTAGTCGAGGTCGGAGCCGGATGGCTGTCGGAGCTCGACATTGCGCCGGATTGGATTGAAATGCGGAGGGAAGAGGATAGAACGGAGCGAGAGAAGCAAGTGGAGTGAACTAGGGTTTGGATAGATTGGGGATTTTACAGGATAGTTGTGGGGTTGATGGTGGGCCAGGCCTGTCATGCGGATGCGCCCGGGGGTTCCTGGGCCACCCCATGTCCGCCCTATATTTGGGCTGGACATTAGGGGTGTCGGTCAGCCGAGGCGTTTGAGGGCGGTTTGAGGATTCTTGGGTCAGCCTTTTGTGATCGGTTGCTACTTCTCGAGCTTGCGTTGTATTCCCTCGAAGAGGAAAGGATGATGCAGTACAGTAACGTAAGTATTTCCCTCAGTTTTTGAGAACCAAGGTATCAATCCAATAGGAGACCACGCGCGAGTCCCTCACACCTGCACAAACAAATAAGAACTTCGCAGCCAACGCGTTAAGGGGATGTCAATCCCTTTACGGACACTTACGAAAGTGAGATCTGATAGATAGGATAGTTTGATATTTTTGGTATTTTTGGATATAAGAACAGAAAGTAAAAACAAAAAAGTAAAGTAGATTGTAGATTGATACGTTGAGAATAGACCCGGGGGCCATAGGTTTCACTAGTGGCTTCTCTCATGATAGCAGAATTCTACGGTGGTTGAACGAATTATGGTCGAGCAATTGATAGAAAAGCGAATAATTATGAGAATATCTAGGCATGATCATTATATATAGGCATCACGTCCGTGACAAGTAGACCGAAACGATTCTGCATCTACTACTATCACTCCACACATCGACCGCTATCCAGCATGCATCTAGAGTATTAAGTTCATAAGAACAGAGTAATGCTTTAAGCAAGATGACATGATGTAGAGGGATAAACTCAAGTAATATGATATAAACCCCATCTTTTTATCCTCGATGGCAACTATACAATACGTGCCTTGCTGCCCCTGCTGTCACTGGGAAAGGACACCGCAAGATTGAACCCAAAGCCAAGCACTTCTCCCATTGCAAGAACTATAGATCTAGTAGGCCAAACCAAACCGATAATTCGAAGAGACTTGCAAGGATATTATAATCATACATAAAATAATTCAGAAAAGAACCAAATATTTCTCATAGATAATCTTGATCATAAACCCACAATTCATCGGATCTCGACAAACACACCGCAAAAAGATTACATCGAATAGATCTCCTCGAAGACCGAGGAGAACTTGGTATTGAGATCCAAAAAGAGAGAAGAAGCCATCTAGGTACTAACTATGGACCCGAAGGTCAGTGGTAAACTACTCACAACTCATGGTGAGGCGATGGTGTTGATGTAGAAGCACTCCGTGGAAGATCCCCCCTCCGGCGGAGCTCCGGAACAGGCCCCAAGATGGGATCTCATGGGAACAGAAGGTTGCGGCGGTGGAATTAGGGTTTTCTCTGTTGCTTCGATGTTTTCAGGGTGTATGGGTATATATAGGAGGAAGGAGGGCATCAGGGGAGCCAGAGGGGGCCCACAAGGGTGGGGGGCGCACCATGTAGGAGGGGGCGCGCCCTGGACCCTCGTGGCCGCCTCCTTCGTTCCCTCGCATGTACTCCAAGTCTTCTATGTTTATTTTGTTCCAAAAATAACTCTCGCGAAGGTTTCATTCCGTTTGGACTCCGTTTGATATTCCTTTTCTGCGAAACCCTGAAATAGGCAAAAAATAGCAATCTGCACTGGACCTTTGGGTTAATAGGTTAGTCCCAAAAATAATATAAAAGTGTATGATAAAGCCCAATAAACAACCAAAACATCATACATAATAGCATGGAACAATCAAAAATTATAGATATGTTGGAGACGTATCACCGGTAACTGGCCGGATGGCCTGCCTATGGCATGCCCACCACTCCGCCCTCACATCTTTTTGAAGATATTCGTGTGTATGGTCATATCGAATCTCATCGTGGACCTCAAGAAAGCAATGGAGACGGTCTTGCCTCTGACTCAGCCGAACCTGATCAAATGCCCATGAGATCAAACACACTATAATCCTTAGACCCTATAGTCCAAATTTTGTGCACTTCTTGATGATCATATTGTGCAAGATCACATAGGCTATCATGTTGTACCATAGGATATCCTTATCCCGAAACCCAGACGGTTCTCACACAATAGCAAATTGGGCTTGTAAAATCTCAAAAGCCCTCTCCACAAATTTTCTAGCAACTTCTTGAGCATTGTGAAAGTAAAATTCTTTCTTACCTTGGAGTTTTAAAATGGTCTTGACGAAAGTACCCCACCTTGGATAAATCCCATCCGCGAGGTAATACCAAAGTTGTAGGTGAGACCATTTGCTTGGAAGTTCACTAGTGTGAGGTTCACATTTGCTAACTTGGGGAAGAGAGGAGATCGATGTTCCAGGCATGCCAAATCCATGTATCCTGATCGGCCACTGCCTCTTGAATGATGGTGGCATCCTTGTTTCCTTTGTAGAAACTTCATCGAAAACCTAGTTGGCAAGGCGGGCCATCGGTGGCTAGTGGCTACCGGGAGGGGGTGTACGCAACCTTGCGTTTTTGCGGCAACCGCCGAACTGCAGCCTATTTGCTGCACTTGGAGCTGCATTTTAGTGCTGCCCAATTTCTTTTGCAAAACTTTCGGGCTTCAATAGCTATTGGGGGCGTTTTTGGCTCCTCATGCCCTAAACATGCCCCGTGCCCAATAATAGGCTGCTACTGAAGATTCTCTTCGAGCAGTTTCATTTCCTGTGAATTTTTTGAACGAGCTTATGTCTATAATTAGTTATTTTACTTTCGCAGAGTTATGCTTGTAATTATTGATTTGTTAGGCGTCACTGTGACACACTTGTTATGTTTATTAAGTTCTCCTTTGCGGATGACACTCCATTGCTACTTGTGAGCTGCGTTGGGATTTCTTCAAAGATGAGAGGATGATGCAGTGCAATAGAGATAAGTATTTACCTTAGTTAATAACCAAGGTTATCGATCTAGTAGGAGAACCAAGCAACACCTCGTTAACAACACCTACACACAAAATAACAAATACTTGCACCCAATGCGAACAAGGGGTTGCCAATCCCTAGGCGGTTAATTGCAAGGATCAAATCTCGCAGTGATAGATAGATTGAACAAAAAACACAAAATAAAATAAAGTAAATAAAATTGCAGCAAAGTATTTTTTGATTTTAATATATGGCTAAAATAGACCCAGGGCCCATAGTTTTCACTAGAGGCTTCTCTCTTGAAAATAGCGTACGATGGGTAAACAAATTACTGTTGGACAATTCATAGAAAAGAGAATAATCATAACGATATCTAAGGCAATGATCACACATATAGGCATCACGTCCGAGACAAGTAGACCGAAATGATTCTGCATCTACTACCATTACTCCATCCATCCACCGCTATCCAGCATGCATCTAGAGTATTAAGTTCATAAAGAACGGAGTAACACCTTAAGCAAGATGACATGATGTAGAGAAAGTAAACCCACGCATGAATAAACCCCACCTTACTATCCAATGGAAACAATACAAATGCTTGTCTTGTCCCTTTATGTCACTGGGATATAGATCACCGCAAGATTGAACCCATTACAAAGCACCTCTCCTATTGCAAGAAAAATCAATCTAGTTGGCCAAACCAAATCAATAGATCGAAGAGAAATACAAAACAATCATAATCATGCATAAAAGAGTTCAGAGAAGACTCAATTAATATTCATAGATAATCGAATCATGAACTCACAATTCATCAGATTCCAACAAACACACCGCAAAAAGTGATTACATCGAATAGTTCTCCAAGAACATTTAGGTCCTTGCCTTCACTCAAGTACTTCTTGTAAAGCACGTGCTTCCAGTTTCTCTAAGCATCCCTAGCCTTCTTCGGTGCAGCGTGTTCCACCTGAATTCTCCACTACTCTGGAACATTGAAGTGATCCATGATCTCCCGGACTATCCTTCGCCGTGTTTCCGTGTCAGCCTTCCGAAACCCCGATAGATTAATGTTGAGCCTTGCCCTGCTAATAAATCCACACACACTCCTGAACCTCGTGCATGCTTTATCTGGCTTAGTTGGAGCCCAAGACTTTAAATTAATCCCGGTTACTTCATATACACCTTTAGGCTGGTGTGTGGGCTTCCTTGGAGCATTCCTCCGTGTCTTGACCGGAAGGGTAATTACTGCAGCTCTATCCCGTTCAAGATTACTTGATCCCTCACCATCTGTCGAAGACCTAGGGTTGTCGGAAACAGATGAAGATACATCGCCTAAAGCATGAGTGTTGTTGCTACTAATCGGCATCTACCAAGAACACATGCGAAACTCAGGAAAGGAGGATAAGCAGAAAACTAACAACTTGGTATCAAGCTGTCTAAACATGTCATGCAATAATTTAGAAAATGTATGACTTATTTGTTAAGTTTGTGTGACTCGGGCGCCCGCGATCTTTAAATCGGCAGTAACTTATTGGAACAAATACAACTTATATGTACTAGTTAGGAATGTAGATAATGAACATATATACGCTCTCCGTTATTTTATTGCAAATTTTGGAACATACGAAACAAAATAGGAAGAGGGATTGCGAGGAAATATGCCTCACCGCGATGGAGAGCAGTAACTAACAGGCTTCTTAATGCAAACTCGGCCGGACCACATGAGAGGCGAGGGTGGCTGGTGAGCAAAGGAAGACGGCAAGGCGCGGACAGCCGCGTGTTGGGAACGACAATGGAGGTAGGCTGGACGCCGAAGAGCCGACACACGGCCGGGGTGAGCATGCCGGTGTCGGAGAGGGTTCTGCTGTGGATGTGGGGGAGGGGGAGCTGGCGATGGAGATTGAGTGGACTAGTTGAGTGAAACGCGGGCGGGCGGTGGGGGTGTTAGTGGCCTAGGTGAAAAGGGTGAAAAATATTCCCGATCGCCGCGCGGAAAGGCCTATGCAAACGGTTGCCTCTAAGCGCTCGTGTGCACAAAGAGAATAATTTCGTTTGAAATGAAGACGTACTAATTTTGAAATCAAGACATGAGTTCATCGTTTCGCCTCTAAAATTTTCCCACTTTAAGAAATCACCATTATACCACGTGTTTGATTTGCTGGCGCATTTCAGGTCTCGCGTGCTATATTTAAGACAATTTTTGGCATTTACCATGCATTTTGGCATATAAATCAAATCATAGCCGGACTATATTTCCTCTTGAAAGGGATGAGGATTGCCGTTCGATCTGGGATCATCCAACGATGCAGGCGTACAATCCGTGGGGTTTGGGTTCTGGCCAATCAGAATGCACGACTCAGATTGCACGCGCAACAAGGGGGCCATCGGCCATGGTTTGGTAGGCACACGGCTTTCGTGAGTGAACCGTGTGCTATTTGAAAACATTTAGATGAAATAACAACATATTTTTGTTTGAATGAAAACAAGAGTTCATCATTTCGCCTCCAAATTGTTTTCAACGGTAAGAAAACCCCATTGTACCCTATGGTTCAATTTGAGGTATCGTTTGCTATAGTCGCAACTACACATGGGTGCTAGCTAGCAAGATCATTTATGTGTCGCTTTGGGAGTTTTCATTCATTGTTCGAGAAACAGGAAAAAAAATCAAACAATTCGGCCACAGGGTGCGGCTAGAGGTGTATGCCTTGTTGGTATTCTAATTACAGGAAATGCGTATAGAGTCCGGAAATAACAAAAATCGGTGTGTCACGTGGCGTGCTCTCAGGATCACAATGAAGGCAAGAGGAATCCATGTGCACCTGAATAATCCCACCTTAACTTTCACATAGTCAAGCTCCCAAATCTCTTTGATGCTTCCATAGTATACCCTTTTATCAGCTTCATCTACAGTCATGCATTCTATCTGAACAACGTTGTGCTGATATGAGGTCTTCCCATCATGTTCCTCAGTGTAAAACGTGTATCCATTTATGTCATATGCTTGGTACGTCAACATTGTAGGTGATGGCTTTTGTGCCAACAACGTAGCAATGTCATCGATGGATCCTTGTGCCAAACGATTCTTCAGCCATTCGGCGTAGTTCTTAGTGTGCTCCTTCATCTCCACATCTGATGAAGGCACCGTTGGTAAGAAGCTTTGGCGTATCTCTACCAAGTTTTGCTCGGCATAATCTCCAAGAACTGGGCTGTTAAGCATTATCGTCAAATGGGCTTTCTCTGTCAATTCTCCGGGCGCAGCCATTTGCGTGCCAGGAAGGACCGGCTTACCTTTCAGCCTTCCCTCATGGCGTGAGAGGGGCAAACCTATAGTTCTTTGTTTCATGTATTCGGTGCAAAACTGAACCACCTCCTCCGCGGTATAACCTTGTAGGATGCTTGCCTCTAGATGGTTTCGGTTCCGACAAAAGTGCTTCAGTATTCCCATGAACCGCTTGAAGGGATACATGTTGCGAAGAAACATAGGACCAAAATACTTCATCTCGTCGACAAGGTGCACAGTGAGATGGACCGTGACATCAAAGAATGACGGTGGGAAAAACATCTCTAGGTTGGACAATATTCTTGCAATATCCTCTTGCATATGATCCAACTCTTTAGGATCTACAACTTTCTGCCATAGTTGGTTGAAGAAATCACAGAGCTCAATGAGTGTGTTTCTTATATCTTTGTCCATAAAATTCCTGATGGCCACCGGGAGGATTTGTGTCAACATTACGCGGCAATCATGTGACTTCATGTGTCCCAACTTCATTTTACCCGAGCTCACATCCACGAGACTTCTGATGTTTGCAGTGTAGAAAGAGGGTGTCTTAACTGACAACAAATAGGTGAAGAACTGTGTTGCTTCTTTTGTACTGAAATTGTAACTCTGGTGAGCTTTGATGAATTTGTCATCATCTTCTGCTTCACTCTTGCGTTTTGATTGATCAACAAGCATATAGAGACGTCAACCCTCACCATCCTTTCTTTTACCTTTAATCCTGAGCAGAGTGCCAAGGATGCTTTCACATATGTTCTTCTCTACGTGCATGACATCGATGCAGTGATGTACACGTAGAATCTCCTAGTAAGGTAATTTCTAGAACACCGATTTCTTCTTAAACACTTGACCCTTGGGTGTTTGTTTCACCGTCAAAGCATGATTCTTGCCAAGCACAACGTTAATTTGTGTAGCCATGTTGTGGACCACCTCCCCATCATAGGGTCTTCGGCCCACACCTACCTCTATCGTACCATTAAATTCAGCTTTAATCTTTCAGTATGGGCAATTTTTCCGTAAGGACCTACGATGACGCAAATACACAGTTTTGCACGAGTTGGGAAGTCTTTTGCTAGCTGTCCTATCCATGCATGTGACACACCCTACATATCCCTTTGTTTTCTGCCCCGATGTGTTGCCTAATGCCGACATATCTTGAATGGTGTGCACCAGCATCGCAGGTAGATCAAAAATCTCCTTTCTGTAAGCATCATAACATTTTACAGCAGGGTTATCTATCCACACTGTCAGCAGTTCTTCTACTAGTAGCTTAAATTAAATGTCGATGTCATTTCCAGGTTGCTTCGGGCCTTGATAATCATTGACATCATAATGTATTTTTTCTTCATACACAACCAAGGAGTTAGGTTATATATGCACAGAAGCACCGGACATGTGCTATGATTGGTGCTCATATTGCCAAAAGGATTCATCCCGTCAGTACACTCCCCGAGCCTTATACTTTTAGGATCCTTGGCAAAGTCTTGAAACTTATTGCCAATTAATTCCCACCGAGCCCCATCTTTCGGGTGCCTCATATACTTATACGCAATTTGCTCATCATGATGCCACCGCAGCTTCTTTGCCTCTCTAGAGTTTGCAAACAAATGCCTCAACCTTGGAATTAAAGGCAAGTACCAAACAACCTTGAACATGATTCCTATCTTGATCTCGTCATCCAATTTGTACTTGTCCTTTGCTCTCCTGCGCTTGTATCATGCATGCTTGCATTTGGGACATGCACGCAAATCATTGTACTCACCATGGTATAATATACAATCATTCACACAAGCGTGTATCTTATGTACTTCAAGTTCCAATGGGAAAACAATTTTCGCTTCATTCATGCTTCTGGGGAGCACATTATCTTCCAGAAGAATTTCTTTGAAAATACCTAACATCTTTGTGAAGCCCTTGTTTGATAGACCGTTTGCTGCTTTAAATCTGAGAAGCCAGGGTGGCACTCAACTTGGAATAATTCTTTTTGCAACCTGGATACAATTCTTTCGTGGAGTCCGCATCAATGGTTAGCATATCCTTGTACCCAATCATATCCTTTTTGGGCCCTCGAAATATACAATCATAGCAGCAAAATCTGGCATATCAAGATTATCGTCATCTGCGTTGACGTCTTGGTTTTCCAGTGGGCATTTAGGCTTTCCAGTGTTCCATTGGTAGCTTGACGCCTCTGCCCATATGTTAGATTTAACATCTATGTGACACTGATCGGGGTTTGGCATCTCGCAGCCCTAGGTATCTTCATCCATGACCTCCTCTTCTCCGTGCCTGGTCCAACATGTATATCCATCCATGAATCCCCGAGAGACTAAGTGCCACTGGACATATGTAACTTCATGTGACTCTATATTGGCACAATCAGTACATGGACACATGATGTAATCCACATCACAAATTCTCCTCTTTGTATTTTCAGCCAAATTCATGAACTCTGTCACACCACTGATAAAATCTGCCGTTTTCCGATTCTTCATCCATCGAGATCGTTCCATCTGCACCACACGAATGGTAATTAAAAACAAAACAACAACATTAATACACGGATTGACTGCTACCCAAAGATGTGTGCATAAATCACAAGGTTTTATTTTCATAATTACCGAGGGCGCTCCATATTGTTATCCAGACGTGCAATGACAAAAATTAATGGCCAGTGAATTTACACGCAGAGTACTAGTACAACACTACCCTTAGGAATTGAATACCTTAATTAAGCCACTCATGAAAAGAATACCTTAATTAATTAGCCGCTCGACGACCTCCACCCAGCAGACAGAGAAGCGCGATGCGGAGGCACGCCGAGACAGCAGGGTCAAGGAGCAAAGCTTAGTGTGGCTGACGCCTGAAGTTTGACCTCCACTATCCCGCCATTGGCCGTAATGCATGTGCTCGAATCACGCCACCGCCGACCTCGATGGTTGAGCTCCTCCTATCTCCCGCCATAGACCGAGGATTGACCTCCTATGACACCACCACCGCCCACCGATCGAGGATTGACCTCTTCTCTGGCAGCCGCTACCTAGGCCATCGCTACCATCTCTATATGCAGAGCAGCTGTTTTTCTTGATGGATATCCGCAGAGCGACTGTTTACACGGTATCCCTATAACTCAATTATATGTACAAGGTAGTACATCACATACGGTTATGTAACGGCAACCGTGTCTCACCTACATTGTCTTCTCACACGGTTTGGTGTGGAAATCATGTGTGACATTGTAATACCTAACACAAACGACATGTATAAACAGTGTGCCTTATACAACATATAGTTCCATAAGTAGTTCCCGACCGTTAGCTTATCCCCACAGTTTCCCCATTTCCCCCAAATCCTTACGTAGCCTCCAAATTCCCTCGCGTGACACTGACATTGGGGGAATGCGGACGAGTGGTGCTGATGGTTTCGGTGCGACTGCTCCTGCTCGTATCGCCGCTACCGAGCACTTGCCTAAGGTCATCAGAAGGAAGGTGTACTATGGATCCAAATTGTCCTGTCAGGTTCCAATCTATCCCGATCTTTTTTAGCATGTCCAGAGTAGCTCCTTGCTGAATCTGTCCCTAATGAACCCCCACCCCAGGAAAGCGATCTGTCGCCGGATCTAGAGCATGACTCCAGACTCCCACAACATGAGTTTGACTCCGAGTTTTGTGCAACCGAGAAGTACCAAAAGCTGAGTTGTGTGCACGGGCACACTCCCGCTCAACGTGTATGCATCGAGGGATTCGACATTGGCAGGCGGTTTCTTAGTTGCCCCTTAGAGGTTAGTGCTAAGTTCATCATTTTACTTGAGTTAATGCCACCGCTCATCCTGAATACTATTTAACATTGGCAGGGATATGAGGCTTGTGCCTTTAACTGGCTGGATGAAGAATGGCATGGCAGTGCTCGGCGTGTTATCACCAAGCTCGTAGAAGATAACGTATAGCTGAAGAAGAAACTGGCTGATCTGGAATGTACAATCAGTATGATGAAGCAAGAAAGAATCAATCACAGGCAACAGATGAAAGCAAGAGACAAAAAGGAACTAGCATGTGTAATTGTGGTTGTCGCATTAGCCATGTTCTATGCGCTTTTTGCAATGATGATTAGGAGTTTTGTTTGACAGTATTGCTAAAGCACATCTAGATGTGGTCTAAGTAATGCACATCTAGGTCCTATGCCATTGATGTTATGCGAAGATTCGTGCAGATATTTTCCTTTGTCTTTTTTCTTTTCCTTTGTAGTTTGATTATTACTGGATTTATCAATAAGAAGAGCTCAATGTATTTCTTGCCAACTGTCCTACTCCGTTCGTACTGGTACCGGTGCATAATCCCAAAACTCGTTTCTTCTTTTTGTCCTGAAAAAGAAGCCAGCCAAATAGCCAATAGGAGTCCTGCACAACCTCGGGAATTTGGAGAAACTAGGTACAAATAACTGCGATTGATTATAACAACGGTTAGATAATACGTCAACCCCCGCTGCAATTGGAAGTTCCTCTTCTCTGCATACACCGCTTAAGTGTCCACCATCTTCATCGTCCCTGGCTGGCCACGCTACACACTGGCACACACTCTGCAGCCATGTCGAGCGACAACGAGGACAAAAGTTCGGCCAGCACTCTGGCGCCCAATGATAGGTCAACATCGGAGTCATTTGTAACGCCCAAGATGCAATTCTATCTCGATCACTGATAAAAACTTGTGACTGAGACACAACTGCATTTTGGGTGCTTAGCAAGATGGATATCATTACATCGTACCATTACATAAATACATGGGGATACAACAATTCATACAAGTCACATGAATACAACAACATCAATACAAGACATCCGACTACGGATGCAAACATGACAGCACAACGACATCCATCCTGCTATCCCAGGCTGCCGACCAGGAACCTAACCCAAGACTGACGAAGAAGAAGAAGATAGAACTCCAACACAAAGAACATTGCTCTCACGTCAAGTCATCGGAACCTGCACCTGCAACTGTTGTTGCAGTAACTGTGAGCCACGAGGACTCAGCAATCCCATAACCATGGGTATCAAGACTAGCAAAGCTTAATGGATATGGAGAGGTTAAGTGGCGAGGTTGCAGCAGCGGCTAAGCATTATATGGTGGCTAACTTACGAGTACAAGAATAAGAAGAGCATCTACGCAAACGGTCGCAAACTAGTAATGATCGCTAAGTGATCATGAACTACCTACGAGTCAAACATAACCCCACCATGTTCTCTTCTCAAAATGAAAAGAGACGGTCACGATTACTCACACGGTTCGTGTATTTTATTTTGGATCCTCTGTCAAGTTTTCTACAACCGGACATTAACATATTCCAATCTGCCACATAACCGTGGGCACGGCTTTCGAAAGATCATTAACCCTGCAGGGGTGTCCCAACTTAGCCCATCACAAGCTCTCACGATCAACAGAGGTAAAACCCCCATATCTTAGGGACAACCCGATCAGACTCGGAATCCTGATGCACAAGTCATTTCGACAATGGTAAAACAAGTCCAGCAAGACCTCCCGGTGTGCCGACACCCTGATAGTCGCCGCGAGTATCTTGTCTCAGGCCACGTCCGGATAGGTCAACCTACAGGTATACCAGACCTCAAGTTTCCCCGTGGTGGCCCCGCAATCCGCCCGTTTGGGACCAACACCATCGGCAGTGGCCCTTCCCTGTAATGTAGAATTAAGAACCCGAGAACGCGACCCCCTATGCAATTTTAATTAATTAATTAAGTTGTTATTATGAGGCAAATTAAAACCAATGTTGGGCCTTGCTAGAGGAGTTTTATTCAAAGACGAACTGTCAAGGGGTCCCCATATACCCAACCGCGTTAGGAACGCAAAATCAAGCAATATAACACCGGTTTATCAGTTCTTAAGGCGGCATGAGCGGAACAAAACACCGAGCAAAAGACCAAGCCTTCCACCCATTGCCAAGTATAGAGGTGCATTAATTATAGTAATAGATATTGTGATATTCCAACAACCAAGATCCAACATGGAGCAATCTTCATCTTCACCTGCAACTAACAACGCTATAAGAGGGGTTGAGCAAGCGGTAACATAGCCAAACAACGGTTTGCTGGGATGGTGTCAAAGGTTAGAGGGTCTTTCATGGCAACAAGGAGAGGCTGACAACAATAGATAGGTAGCGCGACATATAGCGATAGCATCGAGACAACTAGCATGGCAATGATAGTAATGAGATCCAAGGTGACGGTCATCTTGCCTGAGATCCCGCAAGGAAGAAGAGCGAGTCCATGAGGTAGACGACGAAGAAGAAGCCACGAAGACGAACCAAGTGTAGTAGAACGAATCCTCACGATCGCAACGGAATATGAACTAGCGAGAAGAAGCACACGACATGGTAAACACACAACACATAACACGACAAGATGCTCAACCAAATATGATGCATGACAAGGCTATATGATGCTAATCATGGCAAGAGATGAAGCATACAAGAACATCACACAAAGCAAGTTTAACTGAGGCCGGAAATAACCTATAACAATTCCGGTAAGTCCTTATATGCAAATTTCGAAATTGGTCCAGAACTGAACAAACCTTAAGTTCAAGTTGTTAAACAGCAAGTTAACATGCGCCATGATGATCTACACGAAATTCGAGTCAAGTTACATATAAAGTTCATTTAATTCGGAGTTACGGCCTAGAAGATATGAGCAAAACAAGTTAAGTATGGCAAAGATGCAAGATGCATCCAAACATCAAGCAAACACACTCCAAACAGGTATACAACATGTTATTATGCATCTACACGCAAAAACACACAAATTTCATATAGGACACGCTCAAAACGGAGCACGATTCATCACATACACACAAAGCAAGTTTAAAACACAATCAGCCCAAAACAGCAAGTAGGCATATAGTTGACATCAAAACAACATGATACAATAACATCTCATGGCATCAAAGGGCATGGCAAGCATGTGCATGTCAAACACTACAAGCATGATCACTGAGCTACTACCAAACACCACTAGAACATGCTCAAAACATCATGGCAAGATTGCAAAAGATAACAGATTCATAGACTTAGTGAAATAAACTAAACATGGCAAGAACAACGACAAGTAGGCATGTTTGCAAGCTTGTGCAACTCATCTCAAAGCATATCATGGCATGTGAATATAACCAACAAAAAGATGACATGTTTATGAAGCTACTCATGGCAAGAACATGGTCATAGGATTCATAGATCATTAGCTATTCACATGGCAAAACTGAACTTACTGTTAATAGGCTGACAGAAACGTTTTGTAGCAATTTGAGAGCAAGAAATAAACAAGCTACAACAACCTATAATTGTTATGGATAGAGCATAACATGGACTTCAAGACATGGTCATTGGACATCCCAAAATATTCATGGATTTGAGTTGGGCATCAAGCAAACATGGTATCAGGATATAACAGTTTCAGACTTAGTAGTTTCAACAAGTCTCAGGAAATAACAAACAGCGAGTAGGTCACTTTGCAAGCTTGTTGCACTCACCACAAGGCATAACATGAAAAACTAATTACACCACAACAAATATTACATAATTGTGCTTCTAAAACATATTGACATGTAGCTGAAACAAAAATCACACATAAAGATATGAAAAAGACAAATCAGCATCTTATAACAAGTTTCAGCACTTAACAGCCACATGCACTTTTGCAACAGAGATACACATGGCAATATGGCACCTAACATGAATGCAACAGCCACCATCATGTAGAGCACTTCACAATGAACATTTTGACATATCATACACTCCATTTGGACCAATATGCACAAAGTTACACCATGTTAAACATGCATACATATTGTTGACAGACAAACAAGACTGAGCAGTAACATCACATAGAAGTTTTGCAACAAAGATTAAGACAACATGATGAACAGTAACATGCATGCTAATGCAACTAACATGTAGAGCACTTCGAGATGAACATTTGGACATATCATTTGCTCAAATTGGATCATCACACAAAAAGTTAGACCACTCACAATAATGCATAAAAAGTTGACATCCAGTTGACATTGAGGGACTCATATGCACTAAGGCAAGCTACATCAACATTTTCATGGTGCCATTACAATATTTGTGATTTTCCTAACTTGAATGAATGCTTTAATCCATGCATTTGAATCAGTTTTATTATTTATATTATGTTGGTTGCTGGTTTAAGTTGTCATGTTTAGTTTACAGAAAGTTGGTAGTTAATTAAGTTGGTGAAGTAACTAGAAGTTAGTTTTGTTTTGAAGAACTAATATGGTTATGGATATAAGTAATTATTTGGAGTTATTCTCCTTGCATAAGAAATATGATAAAATTTGCTAGAAAAGATTCTGTTTAAATTGAGGTTAATCTTAACTAGAGAAGTGTTAGGAGTTGTTGATGTTTATGCTTAGTGTGGGAAGAGCTGACCCAGTTATTTCCGATGATATAGGATGCATACGTTGTGTTGCATTTGCATGGCATTTTATAACACCGATTATTTTTAAATTTTAAGTTGCACATGTTAATAACTCAACTTGAATATATCGTTGACCGGGTCATGGTGCCACTGAATCGAGTTTTTCCCAGTGCAACCACATTTGCCTTTTATGGGGAGGCCTTTATTTGGTCAGTTGTCATGCCTCTGGTCGGTGCCTCCATCTAGGGAAGGTTATGGGCGTGTGGTACCCTGGCCCGGTAAGAAGACATAACCTTGTGTGCCCGTTGTTGAGATTATGGTACTGTGTCCCCGTTTGGGACAGTTTATGTTTTGGCCACGACAGTGGTCGTTGAGTCTTTGGTAGACACGGGGCCACCCAGGACTAGCCCGATGGGGAGTGAGTCGGAGTGGCCGAGAGAGTGTCATGGCAATGGAAGGATTTCGTCGGAATGCCGTTGGTCCACTCGAATGGGAGTACGAGGCCATGGGTTCCGTGGTGTGGGTACAGTGCACTACCTCTGCAAAGTGTAATTAATCTATCGATAGCCGAGTCCACGGTTACGTACACGCTCGAAAGTAGGTCACACCATGGGTCAACATTTAATAAAACTTTGCACACTAAGTCATGAACTTTGCACTAGACCCTCGAGATGTTTGATACCAAAGGTTGGTCATGTTTGTGATCGCCGGAAAGATCAAGAGGTAACCTGAATTAAGACCACGAAGTGGGTACGTTCGTGATCTAAGAAATATCATCGTTGGTAAGCCAGTCCGAGGGACTGCCCTCACAAGAGCATGGTCACAGCATGTTGGATATATAAATTGTTGCATTTTAATAATTGAATAATAATCATGATATTGTTTGTCATTATGTTTATGCTTGCTGTAAGCTTGCAAGTACAATCAATGTACTGACCTGGCGTGTCATGCCAGATTTCAGAAAAGTCTCGCTGGAAAGGAGTGCTGTCCGAGTCTAGATCGTGTGCACATCGGTGTCTCTGTGCTACGGAGTTCTTCTACGATGTTGTTCCGCTGCCATGTAGTTGTTATGACCGAGGCCCCTTTATGTTCACTAAATAATGTACATATTGTTCAGCCGCACCATGTGTGCCGCTTGGCCTCGCTACCTGTTGTAATATAAACTTGATCCGCTAGCATTAATAAAGCGGTTGTTTTCTGTACCAAGATGTTGTGTATTGCCAGAAGACATGGTCTCTGGGCTGGCAATGCATGGTAAACCGGTTGCTCTGAGCCGGGGTGCCACAACCCCCTCCTTGAGCTCCACGAATATATCTGGATCCTCTTCAAAACTGGGATCTAGGTCCCAAATATGGTCCTCCGGCTGAGCAGCAGGACTGTGGATCCCCGCAGTGGCCTTCCTCCATTCCTTTTTAAAATGGCCGGATTAAATCCAGCTAGGTGCAGCTCAGGAAGAGGACTGAGTAAGGTTCTGGACTAAAAGCTTACCCAACTAGGAGGGTTGTACATGGAAAAACCCTCTCGGCACTTCAGACAAGCGAATTCCTCTTTCTCTCCTTTATAAAGATCGGCCAACATGGCGGACAGGGCGGCAAAGTTGTCTGGACCCTTGCGACCGCAGCGGGATGCATCGTCCTCCCCGTTATAATTCCACATGGTAAGTCCCCTGGATTGGAGTGGCTGAACACCCCGCGTTATGGAAATCACCATAACATCAACTATGGATAGTCCGGATTGGGCGAGGACTTTTATCTTGTCCATTAGCATCTTAACCTCCGCACTATCCACCTCCTTAGGGCTTAGGGGATGCCGGTTGTGGCACTTCTTTAATGGAGCGTTGGAAAACTGAGGAAGGCCTCGTTGGATGGGGTCCAAGAGAACGACGTCTTCAATATAAAACCACTCCGAGGGCCACTCTTCGGACGCCTTCTTTGGAGTACCGGATAGGTATCCTGTCCCGGCTATGCGCCATACTTCGGCACCACCCACCTCGAATATGGATCCCTTTTGGGAGCGAGGGACGAGGCAGAGGAGTTTCTTCCATAGCTCAAAATGGGCCTCGCAGCCTAGGAACAGCTCGTCGAGAGCGACAAAGCCCGCGATAGGCAAGATGGAGCCTAGCATGAGATTGTGTAGTTGGAGGCCATAGTACTCTAGGAGACCTTGGAGCAAGGGATGGATTGGAAATTGAATGCCTCTTAAGAGAAAGGAAACAAAGCACACTCGCTCTCCCTCTGAAGGGTTCGGGAAATTCTCCGCCAAGGCTTCACCAGTAAAGGAAGTTAATCCCGCCCGAACGAGGAGTAGATCCTCAGGGGGAGGTAGCCCTGCGCCTATAGCTTGGTCAGTTGGACCTGAGATATGGAGCAGCTCTCCCAATCGCCTTTTTGAGGGCCGTGGGGCGGGACGAAGAACTAGGGGCGCTGGCCATGGTTGCGTGGTTTCTCGAGGGAAGCTCGAAGGATCTTTTCTGGTATGGAATGACATATGAGATCTAAGCTCCTTAAATAGACATCTTCCGTATGCTGTCGAGGGGTTATCTGTAAAAGTGTTTGGAACCTTTGTATTCATTTGCCATGTGTAAGCCGAGGCGATGGAAGCACAGAAGCCGAAGGGCATGACATTTAATGTGAAGACCGAGCTGTTAAAAGAAATCGCTTGCCAAGACCGAAGATGTAAGGGCTGAATATAGCCCTTCTGTTCAGGCACTTTGAAGTATTCGGAGGTGGATCCCGCCTTGCAATGCCTAAGACAATCTGCGTGCCGGACACATCATCATTGAAGCCTGGTTCGGGGGCTACTGAGGGCGTCCTGGATTATGGGGTCCTCGGGCGTCCGGGCTATGTGACATGGGCTAGATTGATGGCCCATGAAGATACAAGACAGAAGACTTTCTCCCGTGTTCGGATGGGACTCTCCTTGGCGTAGAAGGAAAGCTAGGCATGCAGATATGAAGATTCCTTTCTCTGTAAACCGGTGTCTATATAAATCGGAGGGTTTAGTCTGTAGGGCAATCATAATCATACAGGCTGGACATCTAGGGTTTAGTCATTACGATCTCGAGGTAGATCAACTCTTGTAACCCCTATACTCATCAAAGTCAATCTAGCAGGAAGTAAGGTATTACCTCCATCAAGAGGGCCCGAACCTGGGTAAACAAAGTGCCCCTGCCTCCTGTTACCTTCGATCTTTAGACGCACAGTTCGGGATCCCCTACCCGAGATCCGCCAGTTTTGACACCGACACCGGGGCCCGACCCTGCGCATACCTCGACTGCCGTTGGGGCGTCCAGATCACCAGGACGAGACCAAGGGGTGAGGGGCTATAAGGCTGGATAGGCCCATGAGTCGTGATGCTCACGGGTCCCCCTTGATGTATGAGTCACCCGCATGACTTGCATATCTTTTCCTGCCATCCTTTGCTTGGGAGGGGTGATGGCTTCTCGCCCCTCGTTGGTTACCCCAAGTGGAAGGTTGGGATGTAGCGTAGCGGCAAATTTCCCTTGGCAAAGGTACCAAGGATCGAATCCCGTGAGACTCCGAGGGTCGACAAGTAGGTGTCAACGGCGCCAGAAACTTAGCGGTTGACGGGACCTGCACACAGATACAGATAACTTTGCTCCCAACGAGTACAGAGAGGTTGTCAATCCCTCCGGCCTTGTTGTTTACAAAGGATCAAACACAAGAGATAATAATGATAGCTATGACTGCAACTAGGAAATAAAAACAGGAAGTAAATAGAAGGTGTGATCAGCGGTGGTAATATGGACCGGGGTCCCATGATGTTCACTAGTGATGTCTCTCTCCCAAAAGACGATAAAACAGCAAAGCGAGGTAAACAAATTACAGTTGGGCAATTGAGAGGATTATGTGCGCAAACCAATGCTAACTATGCTGCAAAGAAAGGTAGAGGCTCAAAAGCATGGGCGGTACGCCAAGGCAAGTAGACCGAAATCCATCTGCATCTACTACTAATCATCCACCTTGAGATATCTATCCAGAACATCTCGCTGGTATTAAGTTGCGAATCCCACCCAAAGTGTAAATTCAAAGCAACAGACAACTGCATTAAAAGAACTTTGCGTAAAGTAAACAATCCTTGCACCCGCAAGTACAAGCACCGTTGTTTTCTCCCTTGTGGCAACAACACATCCCCTAGACTCATGTTTCTGTCATTCAAGCTAGTCATCAGGGGGCATGAACCCACAATCAAGCATAACGCTCCCTCTTAGAGTTACTACCTACTACTTGGCCAAAGCAATAAACAGCAACAGAGAACATGCAAGAATTAGTCAAGAACAAAGATATAAAAGAGGTGTATCAAATATATTACTCAAACACAATCTGAACATAGTCTCATAATCCATAAGATCCCAGGAAACTCAGCAAAGCAACAGCAGAAAGATTACATATGTGCCTCGATCATGTAGGGCAGCTCACGAGGTCTAAACCATGAAGAGCAAAGAGGGGAGGAGAACATCACATAGCTACTGATCATGGACCCATGGTCCAAGGTGGACTACTCACGACTCATCCGGGAAGCGTCCATGGTGGTGGAGAAGCTCCCGGTGGTGGTTCTCAACTCCGGCAGGGTGCTGGGAAGAGTTCTCCTGATGCTCCCGATCTTGGAAGCGCTGCGGCGGCGGAACAGAGGCGAGATCGCGAAAAAGGGTTCTGTCCTCGAGGGTTTCGGGACGAGAGGGATATATAGGCGAAGGGGGGCAGCGAGAGGCGGAGCAGGGGCCCCATGCACCCCCCTGGCGCGGCCAGGGGTGGGGCCGCGCCAGGTGTCCGCCTGGGCCTCCCCTGGCTCCCCTCTGGCCCATCTTTGGTTATTCGCGAAGCTTCCTGTACGCTGATTTTTCCTGTATTTTTCCTGGAATTTTTGGAGCACTTTTAATATGGGGGAAACCTGAAATAGAAAAATAGCAAAAAACAGGAACTGGCACTGTGGTGCACTGAGTTAATAGGTTAGTCCAAATATGATCAAAAGTGTATGGAAGTGCATCAATATCATAGCAATATCACACAAAAGAAGCATGGAGCAAGCAGAAATTATAGATACATTTTGGACGTATCAACATCCCCAAGCTTAATTCCTGCTCGTCCTCGAGTAGGTAAATGATAACAAGCATAATTTCTGTGGTGACATGCTACCAACCATATAAGAACTTTTAAGTAAAGCAATCAAGGCATGTAATTCAATTCAAGTCATAATAAGCAAGAGTCTATATTAGCATTGTAACAAGCAACATAAGAACATAAAGGTGCAAGAGCTCTCGCTGTCCGTGACTCGAATGTCTCCAAATGGTGTTTGCGTGCAAGAAAGGGGATAGGGACATACGAGAGAGTAAAACATAGTTTTTGTATTGTTGAGAACTTAATCTACTAAAGTTTCACACTTGGTCTTCTTTGGAATCTTATCTTGACTCATCCCCAGACCACTAGCCAGGTACAAGTCAAAATGATCCACTCCCTTTCGATATTTTGAGCACTCATGCAATGGATGAGCGTAAGCAAGAAAGTTGACACTTAGGATGGCAAAGAGAGAAAAATGATGAAGGGGGAAGACAAAAAAGGTGTGAAAGGCTCACATCAATGAGGACAATCATAGGCGAGAGAAAGCCAAATGATAGATATGATGTGAGGAGTAGGGATTGCCATGCAACGGATGCACATATGAGCTAAGGTAAGCTCTCCAATGGAACTAGTGGGGGTGCATCCAACTTGCTCGCTCAAGAAGACCTAGAGCTCTTTTGAGGAGGCTCATCATTGGAATATACAAGCCAAGTTCTATAGTGTGAAGGTCCCCACATAGCTATATGCATGAATGATAATCTCTATGGAGTACAAGGTATAAGATGAAGTACGAGTGTGGATCTCTCAAAAGGAATAGTAGTGTGCCCCCTTCTCTCTTTTTATTTCTTTTTCTCTTTTTTCTATATTTTTTTTATTTTTTGTGGCCTCAATGGCTCTTTCTATTTAACTCTCATTTGTCCTCTTTGGGATCTTTTGATTTTGTCCTCTTTGGGATCTTTTCCTCACTTTAGGGGCAACACTCTATGTATTACAAGAAGTATAGAAGATCTTTCACACTTTACAAAAGTACTCAACATAAAGAAAATGAAACTATCATGATGTATGCAAATGTATGCCTCTGCCGGTGTAGCAGGATATGCAATGATACTAGCGCGTCATGTAGCAATGATTAAGGCAAGGCCCAACTAGCATGCGGCTCATCGATCAAGCAAAATCATGTATGACATGAAGATCAAGTCATGAGAAGATGGATGTTGCATGGCAATGTATCTCGGAAAGGCTATGGAAATGCCTTGATAGGTAGGTATGGTGGCTGTTTTGAGGAAGGATATAATGAGGCTTATGATGACAGAGCGTATCGTGCCAAGGATTTGGATGCACCGGCGAAGTATGCGCCAACTCTCGAGGTGAGAAAGGGCAATGCACGGTACCGAAGAGGCTAGAAAAATATGGCTAAGGTGGAAGTGTCAACTTTCGAATACTCACATTAGTCCGAAGAACTCATGCACTTATTATCGGTAACTCTCAATCTAATTAGGAGGTTCACAAAGAGACAAGTACCCCGAGGAGGAGTGTATGGGGGTTTGGTTATCCTTGCGCATCCTCGACTCATGGTACGTGAGTGTACTCTAATATTCGATCCCTCCAAAGATTAGTGATCCATCTAGTAGCTAAAGTTCTCAACTATTTTGTAGGTTTTCGAAAATAAACACGGATTGCCCAAAATACGACATCTATCACTAATAGGCTAAAGCTCTTGACACCAAAAGTTCAGACATTACTCATGGCAATACCTCAAAACTATTGCAAGTTACTACTTAAATTAAATAGCAACCTCAATTACCTACTTTAAGTTAAGACACACAACTCAGTGCAACAGGCAAACTCTCTTAACAAGATAAACATGAAAACTCAAGAGAGTTCAGCAACCAACTAAACAAAAGCTCTTTAAAAAGAAAAGCATGAAAACTAAGAGCTAAACATGACAGCAACTATGGAAAGACAAAGAACACACACAGCAAAGATAAGCATGAAAATCCTATGTTGTGTTCTAGGTTGAAGTGGAGCGTGTTTCTCTCCCACACAAAGAAAGCTGGGTTCTAACTTGTTATGAACAGCAAGCAAAGCTAAAGAAAACTAAAAAAAGAAACTAAGAGCAAGACGCTCCAAGCATAGCACATAACGCATGAAGTGATAAAATTATAGTGGAACGAAAGACGAACTGATAATTGTTGATGGAGAAGGGGATGCATGGGGGCATCCCCAAGCTTAGACGCTTGAATCTTCTTGAATATTTCCTGGGGTGCACGGGGGCATCCCCAAGCTTGAGCGTTTGACCCTCCTGAATCTTCTTTTATCATCTTCCCTCGCACACTTGAAAACTCCCTTCATACATAACTCATCATAATCTGATTAGCGAGGTTAGTACCCACAATAAAATAATTTTTCCCTACTGGAAATAAAGATAATCTTGAAGAGCTACTGTTTCTCAAGATTGCCAAAAGGTTTTTGCAAAGAAAAAGCAAGCTCAAGGTTTGCAAAACGAAGAAAAGGCAAAACAGGACACAATCTGTGAAAAACAGACCAGCAGGTAGTAAATAATTTTTTCGGGGCACTTCTGCAACTCAAATCAAAAAACTCAGAACAAACGCTCGAAAGCCAATTGTATAGAGCACGCTGTCAAAAAAATTCAGATCCAAAAGATGATCTGGTGATTTTATTCGAATTTTTCTGTCCAAGGAAAGAATCTGTTTTCTGGACAGCACGTCACAACTTTTGAACTTTCTTGCAATAGGAGGCTAAACTTGGCACAAAGCTGAAAAGAAAAGATACAATGATGATGCTACTGTAGTAACAAACATCAAGACATAACAAAAGCAAAATAAAACCTAATTCGTTGTGGGCTGCCTCCCAAAAGCGCTTTCTTTTATGCCTTTAAGCTAGGCATGATGCAAAAAGAGAAGATTAAGTTTTATCAAGAGTAAGAGAATAGCTAGCCCGTGTAACGGACTCAAAAGGCAACTTAATCTTCTTTCTAGGGAAGTGTTCCATCCCTTTCTTGAGAGGGAATCGGAATTTTATATTCCCCTCTTTCATGTCAATGATAGCACCAATGGTGCGAAGAAAAGGACGTCCCAAAATAATTGGACATGAAGGTTCACATTCAATATCCATAATAGTAAAATCAACGGGAACATAATTGTCATTGACAATGATAAGAACATCGTCGATCTTCCCCAAAGGTTTCTTTACGGAATAATCAACAAGACGAACACCAAAAGAACAAGGATCAAAAGGTTTCAATTCAAACATATCATACATTCTTTTGGGCATAACGGAGGTACTAGCTCCAACATCACATAAAGCATAGCAAGGGAAGTTATTCAACTTAATTTTAATCATAGGATCCCAACTATCTTCTAGCTTTCTAGGTATGGAGGCTTCTACCCTAAGCTTCTCCTCCCTAGCTTTGATAAGAGCATTAGTGATATGCTCCGTGAAGGCAAGATTAAGTGTGCTAGTGTGGGGATCTCTAGACATCTTGTGAAGAAAACCAATAACTTCAGGAAGGGTGCAATTATCAAAATCAAGGTCACTACTATCAAGTAAAGTGGTAGTGGTGTCCTTTAGGCTCACTTGTTTGGTAGCTTCTATGGTCATAGGAGTTTCTTCTTCTACGGTTGAGGTCATAGCATCACCATTAATAGGTCCTATGGGACTAGGAGTGCATTGGGTGCTAAGAGTTTGGATATCCTCAACAACTTGGATAGTAGCAACAGTGTGGTGGGTAGGAAGGCTCTTAATTCTATCTTCTTCCTGCTTTTCTCTAGCCCATCTCTCTTTAAGTTTAGCCATCATCCTAATGTTTTCATTAATTTGCACTTGAATAGCATTCATAGGAGTGGTCTTCCTCTCCTCAAGAGGAGAAGTTCTAATTTTAAGCAACTCTACCTCATGGGCTAAATTGTCTACCTTCGAAGAGAGATTATCTAGTTTGTCTAGTTTTTCTTCTACACTCTTATTGAAGGCCTTTTGGGTAGTGATGAAGTCTTTAAGCATAATCTCTAGTTCAGAAGTGGAGTTCTTGGTGCTAGGATAAGCATTGTTGTTCCCATAGGAATTAGAGGGGAACGGTCTAGGGTTGCTACCAAAATTACTCCTATAAGCATTGTTATTGAAATTGTTTCTAGAGATAAAGTTCACATCTACTTGATCTTGAGCAATCAAAGAATTTAAAGGAACATCACAAGGATCAATAGAAGATTGCTTGGAAAGTAGAGACATGATCAAGTCAACTTTTTCATTTAGGGAGGAAATCTCCTCGACAGAGTTTACCTTCCTACCTGTTGGAGCGCGTTCGGTGTGCCATTGGGAATAATTGGTCATCATCTCATCGAGAAGCTTCGTGGCAGCACCAAGTGTAGTTGACATAAAGGTTCCTCCCGCGGCCGAATCTAACAAGTTCCGCGAGGTAAAGTTCAAGCCTGCATAAAAAGTTTGGATAACCATCCAAGTAGTCAAACCATGAGTAGGGAAGTTCTTGACAAGAGATTTCATGCGTTCCCAAGCTTGGGCAACGTGTTCATTATCCAATTGTTTAAAATTCATTATGTTACTCCTTAATTGGATAATTTTAGCAGGGGGATAGTACTTCCCAATAAAGGCATCCTTGCACTTGTCCCAAGAATCTATACTATTCCTAGGCAAGGATTGAAACCGGATTTTAGCTCCTTCTCTCAAGGAGAAAGGAAAAAGCTTAAGCTTAACAATATCACCATCTACTTCTTTGTACTTTTGCGTATCACAGAGCTCAATAAAATTATTTAAGTGCAAAGCATCATCATCTCCAGCACCGGAGAATTGATCTTTCATAACTAGGTTCAGCAAAGCAGGTTTAATCTCATAAGAAGGTGCTGAAGTGGCAGGTGTAACAATAGGCGTGCAGATAAAGTCATTGTTGTTATGACTAGTGAAGTCACACAACTTGGTGTTCTCGGTGGAACCCATAGCAGCAGCAAGCAAGATAACTATTTTTGTGATTTTTGGTAAGGGACACTAAAGCAAAAACTGAAAGGTAAACTAACAAGACTAAAAAGCAAAGATAAAAGATAGCGTGCAACTCCCCTATCTTGAAGAGTGGAGTCCCCGGCAACGGCGCCAGAAACTTGCTTGATGGCTTCTCGCCCCTCGTTGGTTACCCCAAGTGGAAGGTTCAGATGTAGCGTAGCGGCAAATTTCCCTTGGCAAAGGTACCAAGGATCGAATCCCGTGAGACTCCGAGGGTCGACAAGTAGGTGTCAACGGCGCCAGAAACTTAGCGGTTGATGGGACCTGCACACAGATACAGATAACTTTGCTCCCAACGAGTACAGAGAGGTTGTCAATCCCTCCAGCCTTGTTGTTTACAAAGGATCAAACACAAGAGATAATAATGATAGCTATGACCGCAAATAGGAAATAAAAACAGGAAGTAAATAGAAGGTGTGATCAGCGGTGGTAATATGGACGGGGGTCCCATGATGTTCACTAGTGATGTCTCTCTCCCAAAAGACGATAATACAGCAAAGCGTGGTAAACAAATTACAGCTGGGCAATTGACAGGATTATGTGCGCAAACCAATGCTAACTATGCTGCAAAGAAAGGTAGAGGCTCAAAAGCATGGGCGGTACGCCAAGGCAAGTAGACCGAAATCCATCTGCATCTACTACTAATCATCCACCTTGAGATATCTATCCAGAACATCTCGCTGGTATTAAGTTGCGAATCCTACCCAAAGTGTAAACTCAAAGCAACAGACAACTGCATTAAAAGAACTTTGCGTAAAGTAAACAATCCTTGCACCCGCAAGTACAAGCACCATTGTTTTCTCCCTTGTGGCAACAAGACATCCCCTAGACTCATGTTTCTGTCACTCAAGCTAGTCATCAGGGGGCATGAACCCACAATCAAGCATAACGCCCCCTCTTAGAGTTACTATCTACTACTTGGCCAAAGCAATAAACAGCAACGGAGAACATGCAAGAATTACTCAAGAACAAAGATATAAAAGAGGTGAATCAAATATATTACTCAAACACAATCTGAACATAGTCTCATAATCCATCAGATCCCAGGAAACTCAGCAAAGCAACAGCAGAAAGATTACATATGTGCCTCGATCATGTAGGGCAGCTCACGAGGTCTAAACCATGAAGAGCAAAGAGGGGAGGAGAACATCACATAGCTACTGATCATGGACCCATGGCCCAAGGTGGACTACTCACGACTCATCCGGGAAGCGTCCATGGTGGTGGAGAAGCTCCCGGTGGTGGTTCTCCCCTCCGGCAGGGTGCCGTGAAGAGTTCTCCTGATGCTCCCAATCTTGGAAGCGCTGCGGCGGAGGAACAGAGGCGAGATCGCGAAAAAGGGTTCTGTCCTCGAGGGTTTCGGGACGAGAGGGATATATAGGCGAAGGGGGGCAGCCAGAGGCGGAGCAGGGGCCCCAGGCGCCCCCATGGCGCGGCCAGGGGTGGGGCCGCGCCAGGTGGCCGCCTGGGCCTCCCGTGGCTCCCCTCTGGCCCATCTTTGGTTCTTCGCGAAGCTTCCTGTACACTGATTTTTCCTGTATTTTTCCTGGAATTTTTGGAGCACTTTTAATATGGGGGAAACCTGAAATAGAAAAACAGCAGAAAACAGGAACTGGCACTGTGGTGCACTGAGTTAATAGGTTAGTCCAAATATGATCAAAAGTGTATGGAAGTGCAGCAATATCATAGCAATATCACACAAAAGAAGCATGGAGCAAGCAGAAATTATAGATACGTTTTGGACGTATCAAGGGGCGCGCGAAGACCAGGTACAAGGACCTGGTGAGGTGGCATGCGCCAGGTCGAACCTGAGCGCAGCCCCATTTCCAGCCCCCGAGAGGATGATCGGTCGACCGAGAGGCCATTCTGAGGTTGGTGCAGCCCGGAGGCGCCCTCGGTTGTTTATCCCCAGATCGGAGCATGGGGCTACCACTTGGCGTGGGCATAGTCACTCCTCGACCGCGTCGTCCGCCAGCACGGTGCATGGGGCTTCCACTGGATGCGTGGGTGGGATGTCCCTCTAGGGGATTACTCTAGGCGTGTATAACCCATCATGAGGAGGTGTATATGGGCACCTGTGAGCCGGCGTAGGACTCACGAGGCCCTACCTCAAGGCGGGTTGTGCTTGGTCTTCTAGCTCTTTGTGTAATTCTTGTAACCTGTGCCGAAATGAACTTCCGGAGACCATTGCATGAGAAGGCTGAGCACGGAGAACCTCAGGAGATGACGTGAATGGGGCCGGCTTGCCATACAGAGCTCGGTCGCTTGGGGTTATCGAAGCTGCAGGTACGGACCCAAAAACATACGTCGTGCTTAGGCTTCTTCATGCAATGAACCGTCGAAGGAGCCCCCGGCGCATGGTTCCCACGGAGGCGTCCCGTACCGCAAGAAGGGAACCGGATTGCACGCCCTCACTCATCCCAGTCAGGGCGCGGCGACACTCTAGGTGGTGAAACACCGAACATGCAGGTTCCAATGCTTAAGGAAATTCATCAAAAGGCAAAGCCAGTTCTAATACATGCACAAAGCAATACAGGCTACAGGGGCGACCCTAACAGCTTGAGGAAAATGCAGCCCGAGGGGCGCCCTCAACTGAACAAACCAAAAGGTCACCTGGCACCGTCGTTGTAGGACTATTGGAGTAGCTGAAGACGTGCGCTGCAAAATTCGTTCCTCACGAGCCGGCCGGCCCCTGAGTCCCGTGAGACTCTAGAGGTCCGGGGGGCTCGCGAGGTTCTGGCACCTCCTCCGTCAGGATCGCCTGGCGCCTGGCCTCGTGCACTACCAGGACGCCCTGTATGCAGCGCTCGTGCGAGGCAGCCACATCCGGTAGGCCGAACAACATACATACATAGCTGTGGGGGTGGCCCCTACACCGTCCAACGTGGGATGACCAGATGAGCTCCTCAGAAGCGGCCCTGTTGAGACCTGGGATGTTGACGCAGATGCGCAACTTGCTACCCATGTCGGAGGCGGCTGCTGCACTGGATGATGCAAGGCGACGCTCGCCACGCATGGCTTGCGCCCCCTGAAGCTCCTCGATCGCCTTGGTGATGAACTCCTGAGCACCTGGCGCCTCGCGCCTTGCTCATGGAAACGCGCATCGAAGCACACCTCTACATGGTGCCCGAACGCCTCCCTCGTGACGCTGGTCAGGTCAAAGGCCCTCCAGACGAGAGCCTCCAAGCCCATCCTTAGAGGGGCGCGGGGCGCGCCTTCCTATGTGAGAGGGAAAGGCACCCCAGCAGTGGGTGCATGGCCTGAGGCACGATCGCCTGGTGCCCCGGCCCCCTGACGTCCCTTGGAAAGGAGCTGCTTCTTCTTGGGGGTGGCCTCATGTGGCAGGGTGGCATCCTTGCCATCAGAGTTCTTGCTCGCTTCAGCTTGGTAAGCGCGCTCGAGGGAGCACACCGCATCCTTGTCGTCGCAGGAGACCGTGATGATGTCGCCACTTCCCGGCATCTTGATGACATTGTAGTCATGGTGAGTTGCCGCCATGAATTTGGCAAGGGTCGGATACCCGAGGATGGCATTGTATGGAAGGCGAATGCGGGCGACGTCGATGTCAATGAGCTCGGTGCGGTAGTTGTCGTGCTTGCCGGAGGTGACGGGGAGGCGAATCTGTTCTATGGGGACGGTGGAGCCATAGGTTATCCCTGAGAACGGTTTGGTGGGCAGAAGCTGATCATATGGCACCTGGAGCGTGTAAATCATCTCGACGGAGAGGATGTTGAGCCCCGTACCTCCGTCGATGAGAGTCTTGGTGACGAGGACGTTGTTGATGGTTGGTGAGCAGACCATTGGGAGCGTGCCGGTGGCGGCCGAGCACTTGAGAGGGTCTGTAGAGTCGAAGGTGATGACGTACTTGGACCACCTGAGGGGGTACGACGCCTCAGGCTTGGGGAGGGCCACGTCAACCTCACGAGTGAACTTCTTGAAGATGCGATGAGAGGCGGGAGCCTGAGCACCACCCAAGATGCAGGCAATGGCACGAGACTCTTGGCAGTCCCCAGCACCTTCGTCTTGGCGGTTATCGTCGATCCTCCTTGGAGGCGGCGACAATGGAGGGAGCCCGACATTGCCCTGAGGATAGTCCTTGCGAGGCTGGTCATGCTAGGGGCCATCGCGAGGCTGGCCCTGCCAGCGGTCCTCATGGGCTGGTTGCGCCAGTCCTAGAGGGGTCGCGGTTGTCCCTGCGGCCGCCACCACGGCCTCCTCCGCGGCTGTAGCCACGGTCGTTGCGCTCGGGACGAGGTCCAAGGTGCCCATCGCAGATTGCGCTGAGCTCCTGGCGGTCATTGGTGTTGTGGTTGTGGACATTGTGGAAGATGCAGAATGGGTGACTGATGTCGGTGTCAAAACCGGCGGATCTCGGGTAGGGGGTCCCGAACTGTGCGCCTGAGGATCGATGGTAACAGGAGACTGGGGTCACGATGTTTACCCAGGCTCGGACCCTCTCGATCGAGGTAATACCCTACTTCCTGCTTGATTGATCTTGATGAATATAGGGTCACAAGAGTTGATCTACCTCGATATCGTAATGGCTAAACCCTACAAGTCTAGCCTAGGATGTTGTGATTCTGTCCCTACGGACTAAACCCTCCGGCTTATATATGCACCGGAGGGACCTAGGGTTGTACATGATCATCTTGCAGAGCAGGGAAAATATTACACCCAGACTCTAAACTTGCTATTTTACACATATGGGAGTCCTATCCGGATAGGGGGGGATAGTCTTCAATGATAATCTTCACGACTCACCGGTCCGGCCCATAACGAGTAATTCGGCCACCCGAGGACCCCTTAATCCAGGAATCCCTCAGTAGCCCGTGAACAAGTCTTCGATGACGATGAGTTCGGCTCGCGTAATGTCTTCGGCATTGCAAGGCGGGGTCCTCCTTTTGAACACACTTAAGAATTATTCCCTGCACAAGGGAACTATGTCCGGCTTTGCATGATTAGTACAAACCTTAGCCTTGATGGCAAAGTATCGAAAAATGGAAATTGTGTCTTTACTGACAACTTTTCAGTGAAGCGTCATGTTCGGCCCTTTAATATTTCGAATCGTTTCCTTGGCTCCAGTTTCGCGTTTCGAGGCATAGCCCCATTGGCACGTCTTGTCAAATCAGAGATCGTGCCCGCTTATCGCAGGATCCTTATCAATATGACGTGGGTAACCCAACTATGCCTCATGCACGATTGCGTTGGGAACCGGCGAGGTTTACGGCTAGAGTGGGGGGGGGGGGCATTTGGCATTCACAGCCTATGAAAGGATACAGATCCTTCCCCTTTCACCCCACGCTCTCCTCAAGCCCTAGCTTTCCAATCTCCTCAGCTCCCAGTGCCCACAGCTTTAGCGCCCGCAACTCTCAACTCCTCCACCACCGCCTCCCTCTCCAGCAATGGCTGGAACCGGTTCCAAGGGCAAGTGGGAGGCCTCCACGGTCACGGAGAAGACCATGAAGAATCTCCGGAGTGCGGGCTACCTCGCCGATGACATAATGCACTGGGTTCCCGACAAGAACTAGGTGATCCTCGTCCCTGAGCGGGGTGAGAGGGTGGTTTTCATCCCTCACTTTATTCGGGGGTTGGGATTTCTGCTTCACCCCTTTGTCCGGGGCCTCCTATTTTTCTACGGGTTGGATTTCCACGATCTGGCCCCGAACTCTATCCTCCACATATCAGCTTTCATAATTGTATGTGAGGCATTCCTCTGAGTCCCCCCCCCCACAGCAACTTTATGGAAAAAAATCGTGTTAAAATTTCAGCGCAATTGAATTTACAGATCTCCGGGAATTTAAGAAATGGTGAAGGACCAGAAAATAGGAACGCGAAACAGAAGAGAACAGAGAGACATATCCAATCTCGAAGGGGCTCCCGCCCCTCCGCCGCCATGGATTCCATGGACTAGAGTGGGAACCCTCCTCCCATCTAGGGAGGGGGGAGGTCAAGGAAGAATAATAACTAGGGGGCTCTCTCCCCTCTCTCCCGGTGGCGCCAGAGTGCCGTCGGGGCTAGGATCATGACTGTGATCTACATCGACAATCTTGCTACCGTCAACACCAACTTTCTCCCCCTCTATGCAGTGGTGTAACCTCTATATTCCCGTAGTAATTCTCTACTTAAACATGGTGCTCAACTCCATATATTATTTCCTAATGATATTTGGCTATCCTATGATGTTTGAGTAGATCTGTTTTGTCCTATGGCATAATCGTGATCTTGGTTGGTGTGATTGTATATTTTATTCTAGTGTTGTCCTACGGTGCCCTCTGTTCTCGTAGAAACATGAGGGGCCCCCGCTGTAGGGTGTTGGAAAATGTTCATGGTTCGCTTATGGTGGGTTGCTAGAGTGACAGAAGCTTAAACCCGAGTAAGGGGGGTATGACGTATGGGAGTAAAGAGGACTTGATACTTAATGCTATGGTTGGGTTTCACGACCTTAATGATCTTTAGTAGTTGTGGATGCTTGCTAGAGTTCCAATCATAAATGCATATGATCCAAGTACGGAAAGTGCATTAACTCATGCCTCTCCCTCATATATAAAATTGCAAGAATGATTACCGGTACTTGTTATCGATTGCCTAGGTACAAATCATTCTCTTTTGTTATAAAAAGCTTGCTACTACACTAGTTTTATTGTCTTGCAATTTATTTCAAGTTTTGTTCCCACTAAGTACTCCCAGTTTTAATCTTGTTTCAGATGAAGCAAACGTTAAGTGTGCGTAGAGTTGTATCGGTGATCGATAGAACTTGAGGGAATATTTGTTGTACCTTTAGCTCCACATTGGTTCAACACTCTTACTTATAGAATAAGGCTACAAACGACCCCCTACACTTGTGGGTAATTAATACATCTCCAACGTATCTATGATTTTTGATTGTTCCATGCTGTTATATTATCATTCTTGGATGTTTTAAAATCACTTTATAGTCATTTTATATCATTTTTTGGTACTAACCTATTGACATAGTGCTAAGTGCCAGTTGTTGTTTACTGCATGTTTGTTACATCGCAGGAAATCAATATCAAACGGAGTCCAAACACCATGAAACTTTTTGGAGATTTTTTTGGGCCAGAAGACACCCATTGGGCCAGAGCTGAACCTGGGGGGTGCCTCGAGGGGGGCACAACCCACCAGGGCGTGCCAGGCCCCCATGGCACAAACAGTGGGTTGTGCCCACCTCGATGGCCTCCCACACTGCCTCTTCGCTCTATAAATACTTAGATATTCCAGAAACCCTAGGGGAGTCGATGAAATTTTATTCCAGCCATCGCAGAGTCCAGAAGCACCAGATCCAATCTAGACACCATCACGGAGGGGTTCACCATCTCCATTGGTGCCTCTCCGATGATATGTGAGTAGTTCCTTGTAGACCTACGGGTCCATAGTTAGTAGCTAGATGGCTTCCTCTCTCTCTTTTGATTATCAATACAATGGTCTCTTGGAGATCCATATGATGTAACTCTTTTTGTGGTGTGTTTGTTGGGATCCGATGAACTTTGAGTTTGTGATCAGATCTTTCTTTTTATACCCATGAAAGTTATTTGAGTCTTATTTGCTCTCTTATATGCATGATTTCTTATAGCCTCGTATTTCTTCTCCGATATTTGGGTTTTGTTTGGCCAACTTGATATATTTATCTTGCAATGGGAAGAGGTGCTTTGTAGTGGGTTCAATCTTATGGTGCTTGATCTCAGTGACAAAAGGGGAACCGACACGTACGTATCGTTGCTACTAAGGATAAAACGATGGGGTCTATTTCTACATAAATAGATCTTGTCTACATCATGTCATCATTCTTATTGCATTACTACGTTTCTCCATGAACTTAATACACTAGATGCATGTTGGATAGCAGTCGATGTGTGGAGTAATAGCAGTAGATGCATGCAGGAGTCGGTCTACTAATATTGGACATGATGCCTATATAATGATCATTGCCTGGATATCGTCATGATTATTTTAAGTTATATTGATTGCCCAACAGTAATTGTTTTCCCACCATTTGCTATTTTTCTCGAGAGAAGCCACTAGTGAAATCTACGGCCCCCGGGTCTCTTCCAATATTATTTGCCTTTGCTATCCATTTTTCCTTTGCTTTTATTTTCAGATCTATTAAAAAAATTAAAAATACCTTGCTGCAATTTATCTTATTTGGCGTTCGATCTATCAATATTTATATCTCTCTCACGTCCGTTACCCAAAAGGGATTGACAACCCCTTTTACACGTCGGGTTGCGAGTATTTGTTATTTGTGTGCATGTGTTGTCATTGTGTTGCTTGGTTCTCCTATTGGTTCGATAACCTTGGTTTCATCACTGAGGGAAATACCTACCGCTGCTATACCGCATCATCCCTTCCTCTTTGGGGGAAAACCGACGTAATCCTAGCAGCCATCAAAAGGAATTTTCTGGCACCGTTGCCGGGGAGCACCTTGAACATATACCAGGTTCCTAATCACAAATCTCATCCCCTCGCAATTTACATTATTTTCTATTTGCCTATCGTTCTCATCTCCCCCACTTCACAAACATTTGTTGTTTTATTCGCCCTCTTTTCCGTTCGCCATTTTCTTGCCGGATCTATTTGAGTTATTGTCATCATGGCTAGCTTGTCTAACCCTCCTTTGTCACCGGAGTTTGAAGTACTATACTTCAAGCAAAAACAAGGAGAAAATTTGAAAGATGCTTGGTATAGGCTTATGGAATCCTATCGTATTAGCAATTTAAAAGGGGATGCTAAGATTTTGCTTTGTAACTTTTACATAGGATTAGCTTTGCATCATGGACAACTCTTACATTTTGCCGCTAAAGGGAATTTTATCGAGCTCGATGCCAATGCAGCCTATGAAATTTTAGAAGGAACTTTGGGGATCCCACCTAAAAAAGGGTTTCTTTCACCCCAGAGGGAGTTCAAATGTTGGACAAACTTGGTGATTTGCACAAACACATGGTTGAATTGCAAAAGTATAATGAACCTCTCACACATCTTAATGGTAGTATCAATCGCAAGAATACTTTGATTACTCATTGCAATAAGCGATTGGATATCTTAGATTTAAAGATGGAATCTTATCCTGATAATTTAGGGAAGCGCAAGAGCCTCCCTGGTTTGAGAAAGCTCTCACAAAAGTTGCCAAAACTACGAATGACAAAACTTAGATCCTTTCTTCATGCCTAGCTAAGGGCATAAAATGATAGCGCTTGTTGGGAGGCAACCCAACTTGTATCTTTTTGCTTTTTTGGTTTCCTTGCTGTTTTCAATAAAATACCCATTAATACCTCGGTTTAGATGTGTTTTTGTGGTTTGAATAAAGGTTTGTGCCAAGCAAAGCCTTAGGATCTTGTTGGGTGTTAGTAGATTTGATCTTGCTGAAAAAAAGAAACTTTTGCGCTCACGAGAAAAATTCTCATTTTTAACAGAAGAGTGCTTTTGAGTTGATTCTTTCTGCAGAAGATTAATATACAAATTGCCCACGTGGCCCTATTTGTTTCAAGATTTTTAGAGTTACAAAAGTATTTGAAATTTCCAGATTGCTATAGACTGTTCTGTTTTTGACAGATTCTGTGTTTTTGTGTTATGTGCTTGTTTTGATGATTCTATGGTTTTCTTGATGAGTTTTTGCCATAGAAAAGTTGGAATACAATAGATATAATAAAAATACAAAATATGAATTGGTTTGCTACAATACTTATAGTAGTGGTTTGTTTTCTTATACTAACGGATCTCATGAAAGTTTTGTTGAGTTTTGTGTGATTCAAGTTTTCAAGTTTTGGGTTATCCTACGATGGATGAAGGAATAAGGAGTAAGAAGAGCCTAAGCTTGGGATGCCTCGGCATCCCAAGCTATTATCCAAAGATAAGCAAGCAACTAAGCTTGGGGATACCCCCGAGTGGCATCCCCTCTTTCTTCTAACGACCATTAGTATTTTACTCGAAACTATATTTTTAGTCATCACATGATATGTGTTTTGCTTGGAGCATCTTGTATGATATGAGTCTTTGCTTGTTTTGTTTTGCTTTTTAAGCAATCAATCCTTTCTGTACACACCTAATTAGAGGGAGCCATAATTATGCCATGACTTGTTAGAATAGCTCTCTTTGCTTCACTTAAATTTTTATGAGCTATGGATTTGCTCCAGTGCTTCACTTATATCTTTTTGAGCACGATGTGCTTTAGTATTATGCAATAAATCCTCTCTTGCTTCACTGAAATTATTTTGAGAGAAATAAAAAAATTATCCTCATGATCTTCACTTATATTTGTTTGAGCTTATCAAAAGCAACACATGAAAATTAGTTCCAAAGTGATAGATATCCAAGAAGGATATAATAAAAACTTTCATGAAGATCATTGGACAAAATAAACTTGATTCCTTGTAATAGTTTTGAGACATGATGATGTGGTATGTGATTCATGTTAATGAATAATTACGCTTTAGTAAGAATATTAGCGTTAAAGTTTGTGATTCCCTATGCTTGCACGAAAGTCAATAATCATGCAGTGAAATTACATCCTACTTGTGGTGCATTATTTGATGTTATTTATGCTCAATGCTCGCTTATGAGATTATTCGTTTCATGGTTGGTCGCTTCCCAGTCTTTTGCTAGCCTTCATTTTGCACTAAGTATGATCACTACTTGTGCATCCAAAATCCTTTATCCCGGTTTTGCCACATGAGTCCATACCTCCTATATGCGGTATTCCTTTTCCATTGTAAGCAAATTTGTACGTGCGTCTCTAATTTTCAAAATAAATTTCCCTTTTGTGTGCTCGTACCGCTCGCGAGGCGGTGAGGGGTGGCCAATATTTTCCATGCTAGATGTGTTATTCTCACGATGAGTGTTTATTCACTTGTCATTGCAGGAGAGTAAGGCAAAGGTATTAGGGATGCCCAATCCCGAAATGAAAAACAAATTTACTTTATGTTGTCAAATAATAAATTCCTTGGAAAGTGTTGGTATGGAAGGCAACCGTGGATTCGGCTAGCCATGGCTTGTGAAAGTTTGGTGGAAAAGGAATAAACTTTATTTTATGTTTGGGAACCGCCTATGATATATCTAGCATGGAAAGTGTTGGGAACCTTAAGTCGTTTTCGTTGGTGGGAAAAGTATGCCACCCAAAATAATTTTATCTCTCAATTTAAGTTTTGAGATCTGGCACCTCTACCAATCCCTACTTCCCTCTGTGAAGGGCATTTCTTTTACTTATGCAATTTTTATTTTTGAATTTGAGTCTCCATCTTCTCTTATTAAGCACCAACTAGGAAACACTATGATCGTACTTGAGCATTCGGTGTAACTAATATGCGAGTGTGTTTCATGAATGGATCAATGGTTGAGCATGATGGGCTAAGGATAACTTATTTTAGCATTGATATTTTGAAATACATGGTTGCTTATTGATATGTTTGAGTATTTAAATCTCATGTCAAAACTAGACTATTGCTTTGAACCATATAAAAGTCTAAATATCCATGCTATAAAGAAAAGAATATGATATGACATGTTAGGCATCATTCCACATCAAAAATTATGTTTGTATCATTTACGTACCCGAGGAAGAGCAGGAATTAAGCTTGGTGATGCTGATACGTCTCCAACATATCTATAATTTTTTATTGTTCCATGCTGTTATATTATCATTCTTGGATGTTTTACAATCATTTTATATCATTTTTTGGTACTAACCTATTGACATAGTGCCAAGTGCCAGTTGCTGTTTTCTGCATGTTTTTTACATCGCAGGAAATCAATATCAAATGGAGTCCAAACACCGTGAAACTTTTTGGAGATTTTTTTGGGCCAGAAGACACCCATTGGGCCAGAGCTGCACCTGGGGGGGGTGCCCCGGGGGGGGGGGGGTACAACCCACTAGGGCGCGCTGGCCAGGCGCGCTCAGGTGGGTTGTGCCCACCTCGGTGGCCTCCCGCACCATCTATTCGCTCTATAAATACTCAGATATTCCAGAAACCCTAGGGGAGTCGACGAAATTTTATTCCAGCCGTCGCAGAGTCCAGAACAACTAGATCCAATCTAGACACCATCACGGAGGGGTTCACCATCTCCATTGGTGCCTCTCCGATGATGCGTGAGTAGTTCCTTGTAGACATACGGGTCCATAGTTAGTAGCTATATGGCTTCCTCTCTCCCTCTCTTTTGATTATCAATACAATGGTCTCTTGGAGATCCATATGATATAACTCTCTTTGCGGTGTGTTTGTTGGGATCCAATGAACTTTGAGTTTATGATCAGATCTATCTTTTTATATCCATGAAAGTTATTTGAGTCTTCTTTGATCTCTTATATGCATGATTGCTTATAGCCTCGTATTTATTCTCCGATATTGGGGTTTAGTTTGGCCAACTTGATCTATTTATCTTGCAATGGGAAGAGGTGCTTTGTAGTGGGTTCGATCTTACTGTGCTTGATCCAAGTGAAAGAAGGGGAACCGACACGTATGTATCGTTGCTACTAAGGATAAAACGATGGGGTCTATTTCTACATAAATAGATATTGTCTACATCATGTCATCATTCTAACTGCATTACTCCGTTTCTCCATGAACTTAATACACTAGATGCTTGTTGGATAGCAGTGGATGTGTGGAGTAATAGTAGTAGATGCAGGCAGGAGTCGGTCTACTAATCTTGGACGTGATACCTATATAATTATCATTGCCTCGATATCATCATGATTATTGAAAGTTCTATCAATTGCCCAACAGTAATAGTTTTCCCACCGTTTTCTATTTTTCTCGAGAGAAGCCACTAGTGAAATCTACGGCCCCCGGGTCTCTTCCAATATTATTTGCCTTTGCGATCCATTTTTCCTTTGCTTTTATTTTCAGATCTATTGAACCAAAAACCCAAAAATACCTTGCTGCAATTTATCTTATTTGGCGTTTTATCTATCAATATTTATATCTCTCTCACGTCCGTTACCCGAAAGAGATAGACAACCCCTTTTACACGCCGGGTTGCAAGTATTTGTTGTTTGTGTGCAGGTGTTGTTTATGTTGTGTTGCTTGGTTCTCCTACTAGTTCGATAATCTTGGTTTCATCATCGAGGGAAATACCTACCACTACAATACTACATCATACCTTCCTCTTTGGGGGAAAAAACCGACGTAGTCCTAGCAGCCATCAGTTATCACCGCTGGATCCGGAGTATGACTCCAGACACCCGCAACACGAGTTCGACTCCGAGTTTTGTGCCACCAGAAGTACCAAAAGCTGAGTTGTGTGTACAGGCACACTCCCGCCCGACGTGTATGCACGGAGTGATTCGACATTGGCAGAAGGTTTCTTAGTTGCCCCTTAGAGGTTAGTGCTAAGTTCATCATTTTAGTTGAGTTCATGCCACCGCTCATCCTGAATACTATTTAACATTGGCAGGGATATGAGGCTTGTGCCTTTGTTAACTGGCTGGATGAATAATGGCACGGCAGAGCTCGGAGTTTTATCACCAAGCTCACAGAAGATAACGTAAAGGTGAAGCAGAAACTGACTGATCTGGAGTGTACAATCAGTACAATGAAGCAAGAAAGAATCAATCACAGGCAACAGATGAAAGCAAGACACAAGAAGGAACTAGCATGTGTAGTTGTGGTTATCGCATTAGCCATGTTCTGTGCATTGTTTGCAATGTTGATTAGAGGTTTTTTTGACAGTTGCTAAAGCACATCTAGATGTGCTCTAAGTATTGCACATCTAGGTCCTATGCCATTGATGTTACACGAAGATTCATGTAGATATTTTCCTTTGTATTTTTTCTTTTCCTTTGTAGTTTGATTATTAATGGGTTCATAAATAAGAAGAGCTCAATGTATTGCTTGCCAACTATCCTACTCCATTCATACCAGTGCATAAGTCATATTATGAAAACCAAATAATCCCAAAACTCGTTCCCTAGTTTTTGTCCTGAAAAAAGAAATCAGCTAATAGAAGTCGTGGGGCTTGTATGCATTCAATGACTTCAGGCTACTTAGCATAACATGCAATTGTCAATTATCTGCATGCAATGATATTGATTACCAAATAATCACCAAGTTCTCTTACCCCCCCCCCCCTCACCTAGGTTGCCGGTACGGAGGGAGTAGTACGAAAAATGCTTGTTTCATATTTGGACGCCCCAACGCGTGTGCATAATTATCATATTGAGAACTGCGCAATCCCGTGAATTTGGAGCGACTAGGTACAAATAATTGTGGTTGATTATATCAACGGTTAGATAATATGTCAATCCCCCGCTTCAATTGACATTCCTCTTCTCTGCATATCCCGCTTAAGTGTCCACCATCTTCATCATCCCCGGCCAGCCGCGATACACACTTGCACACACTCTGCAATCTCGCTTTCTCTTACTTTGTAGACTTGACACAGCCATGTCGACCGACAACGAGGATGACAGTTCCGCCAGCAGTGTGGCGCCCGATAATAGGTCAACATCGGAATCAGCCCGCTCGTCTTCCATGAGTCCAGCGTCGTGATAATACGTCAATCCCCCGCTTCAATTGACATTCCTCTTCTCTGCATATCCCGCTTAAGTGTCCACCATCTTCATCATCCCCGGCCAGCCGCGCTACACACTTGCACACACTCTGCAATCTCGCTTTCTCTTAGTTTGTAGACTTACCGCAGCCATGTCGACCGACAACGAGGACGACAGTTCCGCCAGCAGTTTGGCACACGATAATAGGTCAACATCGGAATCAGCCCGCTCGTCTTCCATGAGTCCAGCGTCGAGCCCGGACCTCCATTTTATCCTGATCAAGGAAGGGACGCCGCCTCCGGAGTCGTCAGACGACAACCAGACGTACGAGGAGTCGTCGGAGGATGAAGAAGAGGATGACGATGATGATGACGAGGAATGGTTGAACGAGGAGGAGGATGACAACAATAGTAACGATGATGATGGCGGCGGCGGCGATGAAAAGCCAACTGTCAGCGGCAAGAAGCGTCCTCGCCAAGACGATGTCGCGGGGCCATCCAACAACAACAACAACAAGGACTAAATTAAGCAGACTATATATATCTATGTTTCTGTTCGCTCATATTAATTTGTTATCTCTGTTTCCCCTGTCAATCTCACCGCAGACGGTTAGTAATACGTATTCGACAGCGATCTTTTACATTATCGCCCACAGGTTGGTTTCTTGAATTGCGTGCCCCGTCGAGCACACAATTCACAAAAAATGAACTTATGGGTTGTTGATACGTCTCCAACTTATCTATAATTTTTTATTGTTCCATGCTATTATTTATGAAGTCTTGGATGTTTAATCGGCTTTATCATTCACTTTTATATCATTTTGGGACTAACCTACTAACCCAAAGGCCCAGTCCAGATTGCAGTTTTTTTGCCTATTTCAGGGTTTTGCAGAAAAGGAATACCAAACGAAGTCCAAATGGAATGAAACCTTTGCGAGAGAAATTTTTGGAGGAAATCACGCTCGGGAAACATCACGACTAAGTCAGGGGGCAAGGGGCCAGCCCTCAAGGGTGGGGGCACGCCCCCCTGCCTCGAGGCTGGCCCACACGGCCCCCGATGCCCTCCTTCTTCCTATATATACCTACGTACCCCAAAAACTCCATACGCAGAGAGAAAACCCTAATTCCACCGCCGTAGCTTCTGTTCCCGTGGAGATCCCATCTTGGAGCCTGTTCCGGGAGGGGGATCCATCACGGAGGCCTTCATCATCATCATCATCGCCCTCACCATGAGTTGTGAGTAGTTTACCACAGACCTTCGGGTCCATAGCTAGTATCTAGATGGCTTCTTCTCTCTCTCTGGATCTTAATACAAAGTTCTCCTCGGTATTCGAGGAGATCTATTCGATGTAATATGTTTTTGCGGTGTGTTTGTCGAGATCCGATGAATTGTGAGTTTATGATCAAGGTTATCTACGAAAGATATTTGGTTCTTCTCTCAACTTTTTATGTGTGCTCATAATATCCTTGCAAGTCTCTTCGAATTATTGGTTTGGTTTGGCCTACTAGATCTATAGTTCTTGCAATGGGAGAAGTGCTTGGCTTTGGGTTCAATCTTGCGGTGTCCTTTCCTAGTGATAGTAGGGGCAGCAAGGCATGTATTGTATTGTTGCCATCGATGATAAAAAGATGGGTTTTCATAATATTGCTTGAGTTTATCCCTCTACATCATGTCATCTTGCTTAAGGCGTTACTCTGTTCGTATGATCTCAATACACTAGATGCATGTTGTATAGCGGTCGATGTGTGGAGTAATAGTAGTAGATGCAGAATCATTTCTGTCTACTTGTCTCGGACGTGATGCCTATATACAATGATCATGCCTAGATATCTCATAATTATTCTCTTTTCTATCAATTGCTCGACAATAATTTGTTTACCCGCCGTAGAATACCGCTATCATGAGAGAAGCCACTAGAGAAAACTATGGCCCCCGGGTCTATTCTCAACATATCAATCTACATCTACTTTACTTTTCTTGCTTTTATTTGCTGTTTTATTAAATCAAAATACCGAAAATATAATTATCATCTCTATCAGATCTCACTCTCGTAAGTGACCGTAAAGGGATTGACAACCCCTTATCTCGTTGGCTGCGAAGTTCTTATTTGTTTGTGCAGGTGCGAGGGACTCGCGCGTGGTCTCCTACTGGCTTGATACCTTGGTTCTAAAAAACTGAGGGAAATACTTACGCTACTGTGCTGCATCTCCCTTTCCTCTTCGAGGGAAGACAAGCAAGCTCAAGAGGTAGCAAGAAGAATTTCTGGCGCCGTTGCCGGGGAGGCTTACGCAAAAGTCATATACCAAGTACCTATCACAAACCCTTATCCTTCACATTACATTTATTTGCCTCTCGTTTTCCTCTCCCCCACTTCACCCTTGCCGTTTTATTTGCCCTTCTTCCTCCGTGTGTTTTTCGTTCGCTTGCTTCTTATTCGCTTGTGTGTGTTGGACTGCTTGCTTGTCACTATGGCTTAGAACAATACCAAATTGTGTGACTTCTCCAATAACAACAACAATGATTTTATTAGCACTCCGATTGCTCCTATTACCGATGCTGAATCTTGTGAGATCAATGCTGCTTTGTTGAATCTTGTCATGAAAGATCAATTCTCCGGCCTTCCTAGTGAAGATGTCGCTACCCATCCAAACAACTTTGTTGATTTGTGTGATATGCAAAAGAAAAGGGATACAGATAATGATATTGTTAAATTGAAGTTATTTCCGTTTTCACTTAGAGATCGTGCCAAATCTTGGTTTTCCTCTTTGCCTAGAAATAGTATTGATTCGTGGAATAAGTGCAAATATGCTTTTATCTCTAAGTATTTCCCTCCTGCTAAGATCATCTCTCTTAGAAACGATATTATGGATTTTAAGCAACTAGATCATGAGCATGTTGCACAAGCTTGGGAGAGAATGAAATTAATGATACGTAATTTCCCTACACATGGTTTGAATCTAGGGATGATTATTCAGAACTTTTATGCTGGCTTGAATTTTGCTTCTAGAAATCTTTTAGATTCGGCCACCGGAGGCACTTCCATGGAAACTACCTTAGGAGAAGCTACCAAACTCCTAGATAATATTATGGTTAATTATTCTCAACGGCACACCGAAAGATCTACTAGTAAAAAAGTGCATGCTATCGAAGAAATTAGAGTTTTGAGTGGAAAGATGGATAAACTTATGAAATTGTTTGCTGCTAAGAGTGCTTCTTCTGATCTTAATGATATGCCTTTGTCCACTTTGATTGAGAATAACAATGAATCTTTGGATGTGAATTTTGTTGGTAGGAATAATTTTGGTAACAATGCTTATAGAGGTAATTTTAATCCTAGCCCTTTTCCTAGTAATTCCTCTAATAATTTTGGTAATTCCTACAACAACTCTTATGGAAAGATGCCTTCTGAATTTGAAACTAGTGTTAAGGATTTTATGATGTCGCAAAAGAATTTCAATGCTATGCTTGAAGAGAAATTGCTTAAAGTTTATGAATTGGCTAGAAGTGTGGATAGAATTACTCTTGATGTTGATTCTTTGAAACTTAGATCTATCCCACCTAAGCATGATATCAATGAGTCTCTCGAAGCCATGAGAATTTTCATTGATGAATGCAAAGAAAGAACCGCTAGGATGCGTGCTAAAAGAGAAGATTATATTAAATCGTGTTCTTCTAGTTATCGTGAAAATAAAGATGAAGATCTCAAAGTTATTGATGTGTCTCCTATTAGATCCTTGTTTTCTAGTATTAATCTTGATGAGAATAGGATTGGAGATGATTCTGCTTTAAGGTCTCCCAATAATTCGGAGTTTTTAGATCTTGATGCTAAAATTGCTAAAAGTGGGAATGAAGAGATTAAAACTTTACATAGTGATGAACCCACTACTTTGGATTTCAAGGGATTCAATTATGATAATTGCTCTTTGATTGATTGTATTTCCTTGTTGCAATCCATGCTAAATTCTCCGCATGCTTATAGTCAAAATAAAGCTTTCACTAAACATATAGTTGATGCTTTGATGCAATCTTATGAAGAAAAACTTGAGTTGGAAGTTTCTAAATCTAAAAAGCTTTATGATGAGTGGGAACCTACTACAAAAATAAAAATAAAAGATCATGAATGCTATGCTTTGTGTGATTTGGGTGCAAGTGTCTCCACTATGCCAAAAACTTTGTGTGATTTGCTAGGGTTCCATGAGCTTGATGATTGTTCTTTAAATTTGCATCTTGCGGATACCACTATTAAGAAACCTATGGTGTCGGTGTACTAAGATAGGGGTACCTTAGTACCCCAACTTGTGCACGGGCAGTAGCAGCTTCCCGCGGCAGGGCTTACCACGCGCTTGCCGGAAACCTTTCTGGTCCCTATGAAGCCATTCAAGAACAAAGTATACAAGTAAGAAGATCAAGGCCCCGGCAAGAGGAGCTTGCCGGGAAGGCCGCACCAGGCTCAAGGTTATCACTTTAACACAAGACCCTGGCAAGTGGAGCTTGCCAGGAAGACCAAGGAACACATGTCTCAAGAGATGCCTCGGCGCATCATGCGCCCCGGCGGGGCCCGGAGAGCGACAAGCTTCCGGGCCTGGCAAGATCACGACCCCGGCAAGGTGCTTGCCGGGGGAGACCTACGCTGTGTGCCCGCGCTCCAGCTCATTTGCCCACGCGTCGCCCTGGGGCCCTTCCAGGGACGCGTGGCGGACGGCTGTGCAGCCTGGGGCACACGGTGGCAAGCCACTATGACGAAGCTACCGTCGTGGCGAACGGAGAAGCATGGACGGACGCTTTTGGGGTCGACGGCAACAGGCATTTAATGCCCTTGTCCCCCACTGTCAAAGTTAGGTGAAGACCACTGTTCATCCACTGTTCATGCACTATTCACACACTGTTACAACTACCACCAAAATTACACTTTTACCCTCCTCTACGTTGACACCTATCGGTGACGCCTTGAGCTATAAAAGGAGGCCCATGCACAACGTAGAAAGGGTTCGAAACCTAGACAACTCTCTCGCTCGGTGTAGCTAGTACTGTAGCTCTTCAAGCTCCCGAGCTCAAGAACTCAATACAACCTAAGGCAGGAGTAGGGTTTTACGCGTCCGCGCGGCCCGAACCTGGGTAAACTGCCCGCGTGCGCTCCTCGATCTGCTCTCCGTGCTCCCTCCGCTCCCTTACCGCAACGTAGAAGGGGCTCCGGTCCCATAGGTGCTCGTGGGAGGACAGTTTCCCCCGACATCTTTGGCGCGCCAGGTAGGGGGCGTCGAGGTTGTGTGAACCTGATCCGGTGCTCACGCGGGCGCATTCTTCATCAACCTCTCTAGCTTCATCAACTTCATCAGCAACATCAACATGCCTCCGAAGAAGAAGGCTTCGGAGGTCGAAGGCCCGTCTGCGTCGATTCCACCGCCACCAGAACCAACGGTTGGTGGAGGAGACGCCGGCGGAAGGGTGGTCGCCGGCGAGGAAACTCACGGCGCCACCAAGTCCAAGGACAAGACGGACGACCGGGCGAATTCCAAAGCCTCGGTGTCCGTGGACGCGCCACGTCTCTCTCAGGAGGTACAAGGCCAGCAGCGCCGTGGTACAGGAGGTACCATACGCCTGCTGGGACAAGGACAAACCGGAGGATCGCAGGATGCTCAAGGCCATCGTCCTGGTACGAGCAAGGCGCGGTCGCCGGGGCGAGAAACTGCTCCTTCTAACCCTGTTAGAAGTCCGAGCATATCTCGCTCCTCGCACCGCTCGCTGCCGCTCCCCTCCTCTCCAGCAGAAGCTCTAGCCAGAGCGCAACTGCTCCTCGACTTCCCTCCAGCGGCAGATAAGGCCGAAGACTGGAGGGCGACGATCCAGAGCCTCATCGCCTTCGCCAACAACGACACGCTGCAACAGCCGGCAACGTCGCGGCCGCGGCAAGTCGACCAGGCGAAGGCCGATGGCGACAAGACCGCCGGGGGTGCAACCACCGTGCACTCCCCGCTGCGGAAGCAGAAGACGCCACCCCGCCAGATTAACGTCGACGACGACTCCACGGCGTCGTCGGATCCGCGGGCTCGTCGTGACCAGCGCCTGGTCATCGACGACAGGCGGCAAGAAGACGCTCGGACGCGCATCGAGCGTCGACGAGAAACCCGAAGGCAATCAGATCAGCGCGCTGGGACTGCTGTCGACACGTACGCGCCCGGTGAGCCAGGCGACTTGCCGTACGCGGCAAGTTGCCCTGCGTTCACCCGTGAGCTGCGGCGAGTCCAGTGGCCCAGCATGAAGAATTTCAAGCCCGACGTACCCGAGAAGTACGACGGCAAGACGCACCCCTCGGAGTTCCTCAGCATCTACACCATCGCGGTGCAGGCTGCCGGGGGACGCGACAAGAAGATACTAGCCAACTACTTCCCGCTAGTGCTTAAGTCTAACGTCCGCTCTTGGCTTATGCACTTGCCGGAGAGCTCCATTTCTTCGTGGGCGGATCTGTGCCACCAGTTTGTTGGCGCCTTCACGGGCGGCCACAAACCCCACGGCCAAGAAAGCAACCTCCACATCCTAGCCCAGAAGGAGGGAGAATCCCTGCGCAAGTACATCCAGAGGTTTAGCCGCGTGCAACACAACATCCCCGATGTCCACCCTGCCGCGGTTATCAGCGCGTTTCACCAGAACGTGCGTAACCGCCGCATGAGGGAAGAGATGGCCATGACCAAGATCCAGGATGTCAGCGAGCTCTACGCTCTGGCTGACAAGTGCGCGCGCGCCGAAGAGGGGAGGAGACTCCCCGGAGAGGATACTGGCGCAGGAGGAAGCGACAGCGAGGATGCCGCCCCGGCAAGGAAGAGCCGGCGGCGGAACAACAGAAAGAAGAAGAGCAAGGAGGTATTGGTTGTCGAGCAGTCCGGCAAGGAGGCTCCCGCCAAGAAGGTACAGGCTGGCAGTTCCGGCAAGGAACCCGCCCCTGTAGCGGCAGCCGACAAGCAGGACGGCTCCGACAAGCAATACTGCAAGATCCACCGCACCAAGGGCCACGACCTTCAGAACTGCAAGCGAGTCGAGTACCTCGTAGAATAGCAGAAGGCTGAATACGAGCGTCGCGACAAGGAGAAGGCCCAAGGAGGCGGAGGAGAACCAAGCAAGAAGCGGCCATTCAATGGCCGGGGAGGACGCCGCGGCAAGGCCAAGCAGCGGCAAGGTGACAGACCTCCCCGGGGCCGTGACAAGGATGAGGAGGAAGACGACGACGACGATATGGAAGAAGGAGACAACAGCGAGCAGGAGTTCCAGAAGGCCACAGAAGTTCTGTGTGTCGACGGAGGCGCCTCTCTGCACACTTCCCACCGCCAACTCAAGCAGTGGGTGCGGGAAGTGAATGCAGCTGAGCCGCCCGTCGAGTCACGCAGGCTGCTGGAATGGTCCAGCACGCCCATCATCTTTGACCTTGAGGACCACCCTGACCGCACAACTGCAGTCGGGTGCTTGCCGATGTTGGTCTCACCAACTATCCGCAACCTCAAGGTCACCAAGATGTTGGTTGACGGCGGGGCCGGCCTGAACTTGATCTCCTCAGCTGTGATCAAGAAGCTACAGATCCCAGACGGCGAGCTCGAAGAAACCGGGTCGTTCCAAGGGATCAACCCGGGAAGGAGCAAGCCGAAGGGCAAGATTACACTGCCAGTGACCTTTGGCGGGGAACTCAACTTCAGGACGGAGAGGATAACCTTCGACGTTGCCGATATCCTATTGCCATACAATGGGATACTTGGCCGTCCTGCCCTCGCCAAGTTCATGGCAGCCTCCCACCATGCCTACAACGTACTCAAGATGCCGGGGCCGATAAGCGTCATCTCTGTCCCTGGCGACAAGAAGGACGCGCTTATCTGCGCGGACAAGATCTACCGGGATGCAGCAGCCGCAGCAGAAAGCAACACACTTGCCGTTGAAGCTCCCGGGGGGAAGACCAAGACCAAGTCCGGCAAGAGCTCTGGGGCCCACTCCGGCAAACGCACCTCTTCGGAGTGCTGCGCTGCCGTCGAGGACGCACCATCTTGCTCCACCGGCAAGTGCAAGAGAGGGATGGCGGCTCCACCGGCAACCAAGAAGGTGTCCGCCAAGGAGGACGGCACTGGTGGTACCTTCACCATCAGTGCTACGCTCGACAACAAATAGGAAAGCGCGCTCGTTGCCTTCCTGCGGGCGAATGTCGATGTGTTTGCGTGGCAACCATCTGACATCCCCGGCGTTCCCAGGAAGGTAATTGAGCACAAGCTTGCTGTTTGTCCTCATGCGCGGCCCGTCAAGCAGAAGGTCAGAAAGCAAGCCGTGGAGCGCCAAGAATTCATCGCCGAAGAGATGAAGAAGTTGGAAGCAGCAGGCCTGGTTAGAGGCGTGATCCATCCTACGTGGTTAGCAAATCCAGTTGTCGTGCGCAAGGCTAATGGGAAGTGGAGACTTTGTATAGACTTCACTGATGTGAATAAAGCATGTCCCAAGGATCCATTTCCCTTGCCGCGTATTGACCAGATTGTTGACTCCACCGCCGGATGCGAGCTGCTTTCCTTCCTTGATGCATACTCAGGTTACCACCAGATTTTTATGGCCAAGGAAGATGAAGAGAAGACTGCATTTATTACTCCATGCAGCACATATTGCTTCATACGCATGCCCTTTGGATTGAAGAATGCAGGCTCGACATTTGCAAGGGTGGTGCACACTGCTTTTGAGCCACAGATACACAGAAATGTGGAAGCATACATGGATGATATAGTGGTCAAAAGTAAGAGCAAAGATACACTGATCCAGGATTTAGAGGAAACATTTGGGAACCTGCGCAAGATCCAGCTCAAGTTGAACCCCGAGAAGTGCGTCTTCGGAGTCCCCTCCGACAAGCTTCTCGGGTTCTTTGTGTCCCAGAGGGGGATTGAAGCCAATCCTGACAAGATAAAAGCCATCGAGCAGATTGAAGCCCCGAAGCGCGTCAAGGACGTCAGAAGACTTGCTGGTTGTGTGGCTGCCCTCAGCAGGTTCATTTCAAAGTCTGCAGAACGCGCCTTGCCTTTCTTCAAAATCTTGAAAAAGGCAGGTCCTATGAAATGGACTCCGGAAGCGGAGGCAGCGCTACAAGACTTGAAAGGATACCTGTCCTCTACTCCAATACTTGTCGCACCTAAACCACAAGAGAAGTTGCTGCTGTACCTAGCAGCAACCAATCAAGTGGTTAGTGCTGCGTTAGTAGCGGAGAGGGAGGCAGTTGAGGAATCCACATCCCCGGCAAGCGAACCCAGCGACAAGCAGGGGGCTTCCCCGACAAGCTCTGGCCCCGACAAGGACAAGTCTGCGCAGGAACAAGGTGAAGTGCGAAAGAAGATGGTGCAGCGCCCAGTGTATTTTGTAAGTTCCCTCTTGCAGGGAGCTAGATCAAGATACTCTGGGGTGCAGAAGTTGATGTTCGGCCTCCTCATGGCCTCAAGGAAGCTGCGCCATTACTTCCAAGCACACGAGATAACAGTGGTCACTCGCTTTCCGTTGAAGAGGATATTGCAGAATCCCGAAGCAACAGGCAGGATCGTCGAGTGGGCACTGGAGCTGTCAAGCTTTGGTCTCAAGTTTGAGAGTACTTCAACTATACAGAGCAGAGCTTTGGCAGAATTCATAGCGGAATGGACCCCAACGCCAGATGAAGAAGTTCCAGAGACAAGCGTCCCCGTCCAAGAAGCGAGCAGTGAATGGGTAATGTACTTTGATGCTGCTTTCTCGCTGCAAGGCGCCGGTGCCGGCGTGGTACTCATAGCACCCACCGGAGAGCACCTCAAGTATGTTGTCCAGATGCACTTTCCCAAGGAACAAGCGACAAACAATACTGCTGAGTATGAAGGTTTGCTTGCCGACCTCAGAATAGCGGCCGAGCTTGGGATCAAGAAGTTGATTGTGCGGGGAGATTCTCAGTTGGTGGTCCGACAAGTAAACAAGAGTTACCAGAGCCCTTTGATGGAAGCTTATGTCGATGAAGTGAGGAAGCTTGAAGAACACTTTGAAGGTCTGCAAATGGAGCACGTCCCAAGAGCTCAGAATGATATTGCAGATGGCCTCTCAAAGTGCGCTGCCATGAAGTTACCTGTGGAACCAGGGACCTTCCTGCTCAAGCTAACTCAGCCATCCGTTACACCGTCAGTTGGGCAAAGTAAGAAGAGAAAGTTGGTCTCCGGCGACTACTTGCCGGCGGATCTTCCAGAAGCCGCCGCCAAGGTCCCCAAGATCAACAACCAAAATGCTGAGGAACAGTTTGCTCTTGCAGATCCAAGGGTCTGTACAGTTGAAGCAAGCATTCCTGACAAGCCTTGCCCCGGCAGGCTTGTCGGGGGACCATCAGCTCCGGCGGAGCCGCAGGTTCTTGCCGTAGAAGCTGAGGTCCCCGCGGCAGCCCTCATGCCTTTAGTCCTTGTTGTTGAGCCTCAGGCTCCAGCATGGGCACAGCAAATCATCCGTTTTCTGCAAACTGGAGAACTTCCCGACGAGCCAGAAGAGATAGAGAAAATAACCAGGCAGTCAAGTATGTACCAGTTCGTTGACAATGAACTGTACAGAAGAAGACTCAATGGTGTCAGGTTGAAGTGCATTTCCAGAGAAGATGGACAGAAGCTGTTGGCAGAGATACATGGAGGCATATGTGGCCACCACATTGGCACAAGGGCACTTGCCGGGAAGGCGTTCCGGCAAGGGTTCTTCTGGCCAGAAGCCCTCCAAGATGCAACTGCACAAGTAACCAAGTGTGAAGCGTGCCAGTTCCATGCCAAGAAAATTCACCAGCCAGCTCAAGCTCTCCAGACGATCCCTTTGTCCTGGCCCTTCTCGGTCTGGGGGCTCGATATCCTCGGCCCCTTTCCCCGCGCAGTCGGGGGCTTTGAGTAGTTGTACGTAGCAATCGACAAGTTCACAAAGTGGCCAGAAGTGGAACCAGTGAGAAAGGTGACAGCACAGTCAGCAGTCAGGTTCTTCAGAGCGATTGTTTGCGTTTCGAAATCCCTAACAGGATCATCACCGACAACGGCACACAGTTTACAAGTCGCACCTTCATGCAGTACGTCCAAGACCTTGGCGCCAAGGTCTGCTTCGCTTCTGTTGCTCACCCGAGGAGCAATGGTCAAGCGGAGAGGGCCAATGCTGAAGTGCTGCGCGGGCTCAAGACAAGAACCTTCGACAGGCTGCGCAAGTGCGGAAGAAACTGGATAGAGGAGTTGCCGGCGGCTCTTTGGTCAATCAGGACGACACCAAATCGAGCCACCGGACAGACACCCTTTGCTCTTGTCTATGGAGCAGAGGCAGTTCTCCCCACGGAACTCGTATACGGATCTCCTCGAGTACTCGCTTATGATGAGCTCGAGCAATAGCAACTGCGACAAGATGATGCATTGCTCCTTGAGGAGGAACGTCTCCAGGCTGCTGTACGAGCTGCTCGATACCAGCAAGCCTTGCGTCGCTATCATAGCCGCAAGGTCAAGGCCAGGAGTCTCGAGGAAGGCGACCTTGTTCTTCGGCGTGTTCAGTCCGCCAAGAATTTCAACAAGTTGACGCTGAAGTGGGAAGGCCCTTATCGGGTGAGACAAGTCACAAGGCCCGGCGCTGTCCGCCTTGAGACCGAAGAAGGCTTACCGGTGAGCAACTCTTGGAACATAGAGCATCTTCGCAAGTTTCATCCATAAGGCGCGGTTGCCGTGATCCGCTCCGGCAACCACCTTTTGTACAAGTCTCGCCGCTGTTGCATGTAAACCTTTGTACAAAGCCGGGCGCAGATCCCGTGCATGAGTAAAGTTTTTGTGCTTCGCACTATTTGCCATTTCCATGCTTTTCTTTGATATTTGCATGCATTGTTCGGCACCTTGTGCAACGCACATCCCCGGTAAGCACTAGCAAGCCGAGAGGCCCTATACTTGTTTTTCCTCCTCTTTTTCTGTCCCTCTTAAGCAGAAGGAATATTCCTCGTGCACAAGTTTGCCGGGGG
>LR738709.1:98284003-98318325 GCA_902687465.1 Secale cereale
AGGAGGTGGAGGATGAACCAAGTGCTGTTCAAGAAAGAGAAGCCTTGTCGGGGAACAAGCAATTTATGAAAGCTAAGTCACCAAAGATTGAGCAGTTCAAATTTTTTAAATTTTAGTTATCTTCCTTGAACAACCACGCTTTGTATGGAAAACCTGTGCGCGGAGGAAACTACCCGTGGCTAGCCGCACCCTTACTCTGTTTCGAGCACGCTCAACGACTTAAGTGAGCTGCGGCAAGTGTCGCGCCCTTACTTCATTTTCGAGTTCGCTCAGCAGTCTAAGTGTGCTGCGACTAGCTGTGGCAAGGTTACTTGCCGACAAGGTATTTTGCCCGCAGGCTGCTAAGAGTCCAGCACTCAGCGCTCGCGGCAAGGGCCCCTTGCCGGCAAGTCCCCTGAAAGCGTAGGGTAGAAAGCATACAAAGTGGAGGACCAAAAGCAAGGGAGATAACACTGCATCGATTGATCAAAATAAGATTGTATATTACAAGGATAACTTGCAGCAATACTAATAGATTCTTGTCCATAACATGCCTTGCAGCGGCAAGGGAAACAGAAAGAAAGAAATCTAATCTACGCGGTCGCCTTCACGCCTTGTGATCTTGTTCACCTTGGCGACGATGTGGGCAACCTGCGCCTTCAACGCCTCCTGATCAGCTTCGGCCGGCAAGGTGCGGAGGACGTTGACGAGGTTGATGCCGGGGTTGCGGTAGACGATCTTCGTCAAGACACGCTCCAAGGTGCCTATGCAGAGCCGACGCGCCTCGTCGGCCAGCTGCACGGGGATCTTCTCCTGCAGCCGCGCAAGCGCCGGCGCGATCCCTCTGAAGAACAGACTCAACTTGGCGCTGTGGGGGAGATTTTCATCCGGGGAGTACCCGAGATGCTCCGCCCTCAGCGTCACCATCTCCTTATCAATATTGGCAGCAGAAGTGACCAGCTCATCGGTCCACTGCTCCACTGCCCGGTTGAAGTTGTTCGCCGAGATGGCGGCGCTCTCCACCAAGTTCCTTTCCTTGCGGAGTTCGTCCTTCAGTTTCATCTCGCGATCCCGGGCGGCGTCAAGCGAACCAGTCAGGGTGGAGACCTTCAGCTCTAAGTCAGCAATGGAATCCTTGGCGGCAGCAAGCTCTGTGCCCTTCTCGGAGAGACGTACCTGCAACTCAGAGTTGGTGTGGGTGTCTTTCTCCCGCTCCACATTGAGCGCAGTGACTCTGTCCTCGCTTGCCTTCAAGAACAACTCCAGCTGCTTCACTCTGGCATCCAGCTCCTTCTTGGCGGTCTCCGCGGCGGCTGCGGCGGCCTTCGCCTCCTTCAAGGCCCCGGCAATGGCTTGCTCCCGGGCGGTGAGGTCGTCCTCGTGGCTGTCGAGGTCGACCTTCCGCTGGTTGGGCGCTCCCTCCCGCTGAGACAACTCCTCGGCGGCCAGCCGCTGCTGCTCTTCTGCCTCAGCCTTCTCCAGGAGGAAGGCTTGATGCACCCCGGCCAGCTCCTCGCGCTCCTCCGCCAAGTTGCGGAGAGCCGCCTGGTTGGCGGCGCGGTGCTCCGCGGCGCGCTTCTCCAAGTCTGCTCCAGCCTTGGCGGCAAGAGCCTCCCGGGACTCCAGCTTTGCCTGCCTGGCCCGATACAAAGCCAGGAGCCGGCGAAGGAGTCCCTCCTCTTCAGGCTCGTCGCTGTCGCCGGGGGCTTCGACGATCTTCAAGCCGGCGGAGGCGAGGACCTCTCCGTCAAAGGTCTCTCCCTCCACGGGTGCTCGAGACGAGGACGCCCACGGGACTTGTATGAAGACCCCGTTGGCGGCCTTCAAGTAGACACCCGACCGCTCCGCGGAGGCGGAAGGATCGGCGGCCGGTACAGCGTCCGGCGCTCCTGCGGCCTCCGGGCCAGCAGTTTGGTCGCCGGTCCCTTCCCCGGCCGCGGCGTCGGTGGTCGGGGCGGTCTCCTCGACGACCGGCTCGCCAGTTCCCGCCGTTCCCTCAGCGGCAGTGGCGTTGCCGCCGTCGCCGTGCACCTCCTCCTCGGCGGTGGCCTCCGTCTCCATCGGCTCCGGGGCGGGAGGATCTAGTAGAAGAAAAAGAAAAGAAAAAGTCAAGCAAATATCCAAAAAGACAAGTTCAAGAAGGAAAAGCTACAAGGATTTACCTTCGCGGACTTCTTCAACGACAGGCTCCCTCGCCGGGGAGTTCTCCCTTGGCGGCGGAGCAGTGGCCCCTGCTGGCGGAGGGCCGCCCGCGCCCTCCCTTGGCGGGGTGCTCACCCTTGTCGGGCTGCTCACCCTTGGCGGGGTACTCGCCCTTGGCGGAGTGCCCGTCCTTGGCGGAGCGTTCTCCCTCGCCGGGGAGTTCACCCTTGGCGTGGAGGGTGGAGCAGGTAGCTCGTCGGGGGCGACCTCCTGGCGCTCCTGCGGCTGCGGCTCCACTTCTGCACAAGACAACAAGATATCAGATGAAGATGATCACCTCAAGCGCGCCCGTCAAGCAGAAACATAAAAACCAGACTTACGCTGGGGGCTGCGCTGGGGGCTGCTCCTCGGAGCAGCAGGTTGATCCGGCAAGTTTGCCGCTGGCACGTCTCCGGTCGCCGCGGCGGGCGAGTCGTCTTCAACCTCGACCACAGGGATCTTGGCCCTCTTCGCCATCCGCTGGGCCAGGGTCCTGATAGCAAAGCAAAACAAGATCAGAACCAACAAGGAAAATCAAGACATAATCGAAGAAACTAAAGAATTGCAAGTACTTACTCCTCTTCCTCCTCGTCGGAGCTGAGGGCGGAGAAGTCGAAATCCGCCTGGGGTGCTCCTGCGCGAGGAGCTGGAGGAGAAGGCTCCCTCGGGCGCTTGGTGGTCTCCGGGGCTGTGGGCTGCGAAGACCCAGCCTCCGTCGTCGCCGAGGGCCGGGGAGCAGAAGGAGCAGCCGTTCCGCTCCGAGAGGATCCCGCTCCGCTTGGCGCTTGAGCACGGGGCGCCTCCTTGACAACTCCACTCGTCCTGGTGGCGCGCGTCGCACGGCGCGCTGGCTGCTATCGAGGCGCCTGCGGCCTCGCCGTCTCAACTGCCTTGCGGAGGCGCTTCTTCGTTTGCTGCTTGGGACTTGCCGGCGGCGGGGAGTTCTCCGAGGACGAGGAGGCGTCGTCATCAAGATTCAGAGATCCACCAGAGTCTTCATCAGCCCCGGCATCCTCCTCCTCCTCGGCAGGCCCGCTGGACTCAGCGCCATGTCCGGCGACCTCACTCCCTCCGGCAACCTCGCTCCCTCCGGCAACCTCGCTCCCTCCGGCAACCTCGCCCATCCCGGCAAACCTCAGGGAAGGCACCCCGGCAAACTCCTCGGGCGGAAGCTTGAGCAGCTTGAGGATTTCCGCCTCCTCTGCTTGACTCACCGCGTCCGCGGCCTGTGCCTCGTCCACAGTGTATCCAAACTCGCCCGCCGCTGCGGCTGCAGCGGCCTCCTCCATCCTGGAAGCAATGTAAGCTATATCCCGTGCCGTAGTGGCTCGGGTGAGGCCCTTGTTATCCTCGGCGTTGCGGGGCGTCTCGACCAAGTTGTCAAAGAAGGACAGCACAGTATCCGGCGGAGGCTCTATCCAAGTGGGGACGACGCCGTGGGAGTTGCACGCAGGCATCATCGCGCGCAAGGAATCGCGGGCAGTGCTGTTGCACAGCGGCACCACTCCCCGGGAAGGTCTGAACCACTCCGGATGGGCTGGGTCATGCTTAAAGAGTTCCCGGACCATCCCCTTCAACTCCAAGGCAGTGAAGTTATAGTTTAATCCAGGGCGCAGCCTCATGATATCCGCCGCATTGCCGAATTCCCAGGCGGCCCTCTTCCTTTCTTGTAGAGGGGCGATGCGGCGACGGAGGAAATCTGCCCCAACCTCTCCGATAGTCAAATTGGCGACCCGGAGACGAATAATCCTGATGAGGGCAATACTAAGCTTGTTGTCCTCCGGGGCCAATTCGCTCCAATTCCTGCCGCGCACTATGGCTGTTGTGCGCGGCGCAGTGAAGGGCTCCGGCTTATCTTCCACCACCCAGCACCAATCGGCTCTCCACTCCTCCCACTTGCCGCGGAGTTCTCCCTTCAGGTACGAATCCTTCTTGTTCAGCCCGAAGATCCAGGAGATGCCGCCGGAAAGGGGAGCGCCTGATTCTACTCTAGGCATGAAGAAGTGGCGAAAAAGGGCTACGTTTGGATGAATCCCAACATAGTTTTCGCACAGATGTACGAAAACGGCCATCGTAAGGATGGCGTTGGGGGTAAAATCTAGGAGGTGGAGGCCATATGTGTTCATGATATCACAAAAGAACTCCGAGAACGGAGGGCACAGACCACAGTGGAAAAATGCAGCGAAGAAGAAGTACCCGCCGGGGAACATATCTTTGGCCATGGCGGGGAAGACGTGGGTGCGGGGATGAGCTTTGGTCTCCCTCGCCCAGAACAAATAATATTTGTCCCGCAGCTCCCTCGGACCGAGCCTTGGCGCGAAGACCACGCATCTCTTCCGCAGGGCGGCCAGCTTCGCCGCCTGCTCGGACTTCTCCTTCTTGGCCTTGTCGCTTTTCGCCTTGTCGCTCTTCGGAGCCATGGCGGAGGCGGCGAGGGAAGAGGCGAGGAGCTCGACGGCGCCGCGGATGCGGAAGACGGCGGAGGAGGGACGGAGGCAGGAAGCAGCGGAGGTTTCTGGAGAATCAAGGCGCAATGAAGACGATGGAGGGGAACTGCCCCTGCTTCCTCTGCTTTTAAGGGGGGAGTGGGGGACGTTCCGCATTTCCCATTAAAGAAACAGGCCACGATCTCTCCCACGACGCCGCAATCGACGCGTGCCGTTAGGGAGGGATGCGGCAGATACGGAAGGAGATACGGCTTGCCGTGGGCCGCGTGTTCCCGTGCATTGTTTTGGGCCTGGCCCAACAGCGCTCGGCACCGTGTGTGGCCCAGGCCCGGGGGCTCCTGTCGGTGTACTAAGATAGGGGTACCTTAGTACCCCAACTTGTGCACGGGCAGTAGCAGCTTCCCGCGGCAGGGCTTACCACGCGCTTGCCGGAAACCTTTCTGGTCCCTATGAATCCATTCAAGAACAAAGTATACAAGTCAGAAGATCAAGGCCCCGGCAAGAGGAGCTTGCCGGGAAGGCCGCACCAGGCTCAAGGTTATCACTTTAACACAAGACCCTGGCAAGTGGAGCTTGCCAGGAAGACCAAGGAACACATGTCTCAAGAGATGCCTCGGCGCATCATGCGCCCCGGCGGGGCCCGGAGAGCGACAAGCTTCCGGGCCCGGCAAGATCACGACCCCGGCAAGGTGCTTGCCGGGGGAGACCTACGCTGTGTGCCCGCGCTCTAGCTCATCTGCCCACGCGTCGCCCTGGGGCCCTTCCAGGGACGCGTGGCGGACGGCTGTGCAGCCTGGGGCACACGGTGGCAAGCCACTATGACGAGGCTACCGTCGTGGCGAATGGAGAAGCATGGACGGACGCTTTTGGGGTCGACGGCGACGGGCATTTAATGCCCTTGTCCCCCACTGTCAAAGTTAGGTGAAGACCACTGTTCATCCACTGTTCATGCACTATTCACACACTGTTACAACTACCACCAAAATTACACTTTTACCCTCCTCTACGTTGACACCTATCGGTGACCCCTTAAGCTATAAAAGGAGGCCCATGCACAACGTAGAAAGGGTTCGAAACCTAGACAACTCTCTCGCTCGGTGTAGCTAGTACTGTAGCTCTTCAAGCTCCCGAGCTCAAGAACTCAATACAACCTAAGGCAGGAGTAGGGTTTTACGCGTCCGCGCGGCCCGAACCTGGGTAAACTGCCCGCGTGCGCTCCTCGATCTGCTCTCCGTGCTCCCTCCGCTCCCTTACCGCAACGTAGAAGGGGCTCCGGTCCCATAGGTGCTCGTGGGAGGACAGTTTCCCCCGACATATGGGAATAATTAATGATGTTTTTATTGTTGCCAATAGGAATTACGTGCCCGTAGATTTCATTGTTCTTGATATAGATTGCAATCCTTCATGTCCTATTATTCTTGGTAGACCTTTCCTTAGAACGATTGGTGCAATTATTGATATGAAGGTAGGAAATATTAGATTCCAATTTCCGTTAAGGAAAGGCATGGAACACTTTCCTAGAAATAAAATAAAATTACCATATGAATCTATCATGAGAGCCACTTATGGATTGCCTTCCAAAGATGGCAATACCTAGATCTATCTTGTATCGTGCCTAGCTAGGGGCGTAAAATGATAGCGCTTGTTGGGAGGCAACACAATTTTATGTTTTTTCTTTTGTTGCTGTTAGGGAATAAATATTGCATCTAGCCTCTGATTAGATGTGTTTTCATGTTTTGTTTAGTGTTTGTGCCAAGTAGAACCTTTGGTAGAACTTGTGTGAAGTTTATTTGATCTTGCTGTGAAAAACAGAATCGTTAGCGCTTCCTAAAGTAGACTTAAGATTTTACTGGAGCGTGGTTTTTAGTTGATTCTTTTTGCTGCAGATTGGTACACAAATTCGCAAATTTACCAATTTAGTTTGAATTTTTTGGAGTTCCAAAAGTAGGCGAACCCAGCAGATTACTACAGACTGTTCTGTTTTTGACAGATTCTGTTTTTCGTGTGTTGTTTGCTTATTCCGATGCATCTATGAGTAATATTGGAGGATATGTATCATATAGAACTTGGATTACAGTAGGTTTAACACCAATATAAAAAAAGAATTAATTCCTTGCTGTACCTTTGAGTGGTGGTTTGTTTTCTCTTACTAACGGAGCTCACGAGAATTTTTGTCTAAGTTTAGTGTTGTGAAGTTTTCAAGTTTTGAGTATTGCTTTGATGGACTATGGAACAAGGAGTAGCAAAGGCCCAAGCTTGAGGATGCCCATGGCATCCCAAGTAAAATCAAGATAATCAAAAGGCTAAGCTTGGGGATGCCGTGGGAAGGCATCCCCTCTTTCGTCTTCATCCATCGGTAACTATACTTGGACCTATATTTTTATCCGCAACATGCTATGTGTTTTGCTTGGAGCGTCTTGTATAATTTGAGTCTTTGCTTGTTAGTTTGCCACAATAATCCTTGCTGGAAACACCTATTTTAGAGAGTTAAATATGGCCTAGAAATTATTAGAACACTCTATGTGCTTCACTTATATCTTTTGAGTTGAATAGTTTTTGCTCTAGTGCTTCACTTATATCTTTTAGAGCACGGTGGTGGTAATATTTTGTAGAAATTGTTGAACTCTCATGCTTCACTTATATATATTTGAGAGTCCATTAAAACAGCATGGTAATGTGTTTAGGCTAAAGAAACTAGTCTTCACATGATAAACATCCAATGTCAATGTAGTAAAATTTTCACACCAAGTGCATTGAATAGAATGAGATGTTGGATGCTTGATAATTGTTTTGAGACATGATGATAGTGATATTAGAGTCATCTAGTGGAGTTATTAAGAAATTGAAAAATACTTGTGTTAAGGTTAGTGATTCCCGTATCATGCACGTATGGTGAACCGCTATGTGACGAAGTTAGATCATGATGTATTTGTACAGTGCCAACCTTTGTGTGGAGGTCGGGGGTGCGCGATGGTTAACTCCTACCAACCTCCCCCCTAGGAGCATGCGTTGATTGCTTTGTTTTTGATGACTCGTAGATTTTTGCAATAAGTATATGAGTTCTTATGGCTAATGTTGAGTCCATGGATTATACGCACTCTCACCTTTCCGCCATTGCTAGCCTCTCTTGTACCGCGCAACTTTCGCCGGTACCATAAACCCACTATGTATCCTTCCTCAAAACAGCCACCATATTATTCCTCAAAACAGCCACCATACCTACCTATCATGGCATTTCCATAGCCATTCCGAGATATATTGCCATGCAACTTTCCACCGTTCCGTTCATATGACACGCATCATATTGTCATAGTGCCATGCATGATCATGTAGTTGACATCGTAGTTATGGCAAAGCCACCATGCATATTTTTTCATATATGTCGCTCTTGATTCATTGCTTATGCCGGTACACCGCCGGAGGCATTCATGTAGAGTCATACTTGTTGTAGTATCGAGTTGTAATTTCAAGTTGTAACAAAAAGTGTGATGTTCATCATTATTAGAGCATTGTCCCGTGTGAGGAAAGGCCAATAAAAAAATAGAAGGCCCAAAAAAATATAGAGAGGGGCTAATAATAAAAGAAGAAGAAGAAGAGAAAAGCCCCTCCAAAAAAATGAGAGAAAAGAGAGAAGGGACAATTGCTACTATCTTTTTCCACACTTGTGCTTCAAAGTAGCACCATGATCTTCATTGTAGAGAGTCTCATGATTAGTCACTTTCATATACTAGTGGGAATTTTCATTATAGAACTTGGCTTGTATATTCCAACAATGGGCTTCCTCAAATGCCCTAAGTCTTCGTGAGCAAGCAAGTTGGATGCACACCCACTAGTTTCTTTTGTTGAGCTTTCATTTATATTTAGCTCTAGTGCATCCGTTGCATGGCAATCCCTACTCACTCACATTGATATCTATTAATGGGCATCTCCATAGCCCGTTGATACGCCTAGTCGATGTGAGACTATCTTACTCTTTTTGTCTTCTCCACAACCACCTCTATTCCACCCATAGTGCTATATCCATGGCTCACGCTCATGTATTGCGTGAAAGTTGAAAGGTTTGAAAAAAAATAGAGTATGAAAACAAATGCTTGGCTAAAATCGGGGTTGTGCATGATATGAATATTTTGTGTGATGAAGAGGGAGCATAGCTAGACCATATGATTTTGTAGGGATAACTTCCTTTAACCATAGTATTTTGAGAAGACATGATTGCTTCGTTAGTATTGCTTGAAGTATTGTTATTTCTTATGTCAATATAGACTTTTATCTTGAATCTTTCAGATCTGAACATTCATGCCACAATTAAGAGAATTACATTGAAAAACTATATTGGTTAGCATTCCACATAAAAAATTCTTTCTTTATCATTTACCTACTCGAGGACGAGCAGGAATTAAGCTTGGGGATGCTTGATACGTCTCCAACGTATCTATAATTTTTGATTGTTCCATGCTATTATTTATGAAGTCTTGGATGTTTAATGGGCTTTATCATTCACCTTTACATCATTTTTGGGACTAACCTACTAACCCAAAGGCCCAGTTCAGATTGTTGTTTTTTGCCTATTTCAGGGTTTTGCAGAAAAGGAATATCAAACGGAATGAAACCTTCGCGAGAGATATTTTTTGGAGGAAATCACGCTCGGGAACGTCAGGACCAAGTCAGGAGGCGAGGGGCCAGCCCTCGAGGGTGGGGGCGCGCCCCACTTCCCAGGGCGCGCCCCCCTGCCTCGAGGCTGGCCCACACGGCCCCCGGTGCCCTTCTTCTTCCTATATATATCTACGTACCCCAGAAACTCCATACGCAGAGAGAAAACCCTAATTCCACCGCCGTAGCTTCTGTTCCCGTGGAGATCCCATCTTGGAGCCTGTTCCGGGAGGGGGATCCATCACGGAGGCCTTCATCATCATCATCATCGCCCTCACCATGAGTTGTGAGTAGTTTACCACAGACCTTTGGGTCCATAGCTAGTATCTAGATGGCTTCTTCTCTCTCTCTGGATCTCAATACAAAGTTCTCCTCGGTCTTCGAGGAGATCAATTCGATGTAATCTCTTTTTGCGGTGTGTTTGTCGAGATCCGATGAATTGTGAGTTTATGATCAAGGTTATCTATGAAAGATATTTGGTTCTTCTCTGAACTTTTTATGTGTGCTCATAATATCCTTGCAAGTCTCTTCGAATTATTGGTTTGGTTTGGCCTACTAGATCTATAGTTCTTGCAATGGGAGAAGTGCTTGGCTTTGGGTTCAATCTTGCGGTGTCCTTTCCCAGTGACAGTAGGGGCAGCAAGGCACGTATTGTATTTTTTCCATCGAGGATAAAAAGATGGGGTTTTCATCATATTGCTTGAGTTTATCCCTCTACATCATGTCATCTTGCTTAAGGCGTTACTCTGTTCGTATGAACTCAATACACTAGATGCATGCGGGATAGCGGTCGATGTGTGGAGTAATAGTAGTAGATGCAGAATCGTTTCGGTCTACTTGTCTCGGACGTGATGCCTATATACAATGATCATGCCTAGATAGTCTCATAATTATTTGCTTTTCTATCAATTGCTCGACAGTAATTTGTTTACCCGTCGTAGAATACCGCTATCATGAGGGAAGCCACTAGAGAAAACTATGGCCCCCAGGTCTATTCTCAACATATCAATCTAGATCTACTTTACTTTTCTTGCTTTTATTTGCTATTTTATTAAACCAAAAATACCAAAAATATAATTATCATCTCTATCAGATCTCACTCTCATAAGTGACCGTAAAGGGATTGACAACCCCTTATCACGTTGGCTGTTTAGTTATTATTTGTTTGTGCAGGTGCGAGGGACTCGCGCGTGGTCTCCTACCGGATTGATATCTTGGTTCTCGAAAACTGAGGGAAATACTTACGCTATTGTGCTGCATCTCCCTTTCCTCTTCGAGGGAATACAATGCAAGCTCAAGAGGTAGCAGTTGTCTATGATGACCGCACACAATTCTGATTACCGACATATTTGTCGGGTATCACACTCATCTTCTTACGCCGAATTGTTTGTGTTCAACTCGATCATCGCAAATGATTCATCGGAGGGAACTATATGCCGTATATCGCACACACCTTGATATGGCTGCCCGTTTCTGTTGTTCTGGATCATCGGAACTAGTTTGTGTGGATCAACCGTACGCCACGCATCGCACACGCAACTAAAATCTAGATCGTGTTTGATGTCTCCGTCATCGCAAACATTTCGCATCTTTTTTGACGGTTTTATTACATCACCGTTTGTGATTAATGCATCACACACAGTTTCATCGAAGGGTCTCTAATTGTAGTGTCGCGTTAGCAGCATCCTGCAGTAGTGTTAGTACAAGTGAAGGCTAGCAAATAGATTGAGAAGCAACCAACCAAGGAACAAAAACCATCATAAAAGAACATTAAACATAACTAACACCGAATAATGCCACACAAGTAGGATGTAATTTCATTGCATAACTATTGACTTAACGTGCTTGCCTATGGAATCACAAACCTTAACACCAATATTCTTACTAGAGCATAATTACTCACCAATATTACTCACATATCACTATCATCATACCGCAAAACTATTGCAAGGAATCAAGTTTAATGTCCAATGGTCTTCATGAAAGTTTTTATTATATCTTCCCTGGATATCTATCACTTTGGGACCAAATTCTTTTAAAGCATATTGCCACTGCAAATAACAAGCTCTCAAACAAATTTAAGTGAAGAGCGAGAGCACATATTTTCTTCAAAGTTTCATCTCTCAAAATTATATAAGTGAAGCATGAGAGGATTTCTTCAAAATTTCTACTAGCTCTCAAAATAATCTAAATGAAGCATGAGAGCATATTTCTTCAAAATAATAGCACCACCGTGCTCAAAAAGATATAAGTGAAGCACTAGAGGAATTTCATAGCTCTAAAAAATTAAGTGAAGCATAAAAAGCGATTCTAATAAATCATAGCATAGTTTTGGCTTCCTCAAATAGGTGTGTCCAGAAAGGATGATTGTGAAAAACTAAAAAGCAAAACAAGCAAAGACACAAATAATACAAGACGCTCCAAGCAAAACTCTTGATATGTGACGAGTAAAAATATAGCTTCAAGATAAATTACCGAGGGTCTTTAGAAGAAAGAGGGGATGCCTACCGGGGAATCCCCAAGCTTAGTTTCTTGATACTTCTTGAATATTACATTGGGGGTGCTATGGGGCATCCTCAAGCTTAGGCTCTTCTCATTCCTTATTCCTTCATCCATCGTGATCTCACCCAAAATTCAAAAACTTCAATCACACAAAACTTAACAAAACTTCGTGAGATCCGTTAGTATAATAAAAATCATCTTTACTATAAGTATTGTAGCAAACCCATTCATATATTGTTATTACATTATACCTACTGTATTCTAACTTACCATGGCTTATACCCCCGACACAAACCATATATTCGTCAGAATAAGCACATAATGTAAGGAAAATAGAATCTGTCAAAAACAAAACAATATGTAAATACATATTTTTAGTCATACTTCTATAACTATAAAAAATCTGAAAAATTAGAACAACATGTGAAAATTGTATATCAATTCTATGTAAAAATTTCAGCAATTGTTCACACTCCAACAATTGAAAACAATTCTGCTACTAGACGCCAAAAATTATGTTGATGCATCGAATCAAATCGACTCTCACCCAAATCAATCCCAAAGGCTTTGCTTGGCACAAACACTAATTAAAACACCAAAAATACAATCATTATAGGATTAATAATGTGTATTTATTGAAAAACATGATAAAAAGCAAAAAGCGAAAATATAACTATGGGGTTGCCTCCCAACAAGCGCTGTTGTTTAATGCCCTTAGCTAGGCATAATGCATAGATTCTATGTGTTGTCATATTTCTTCTTTTTTCCATGGGAGTGTTTAGTCATGAGGTTTTTCAAATATAACATGAAAAACATCATCCATATTTTTTAAGCATTATCAAGTTGTCCCTCGGCATATCCCCTTTGATTACCAGCTACAATCCTAAAATATTATTGGTTAACATTATTGAAAACTTGTTGAATCATATCTAAAATAGGAATTGCTTTTGTAAGGTTCTCATCAAAGATTTGATTAGTGCCAAGCAAATGTATTAGAACATAATCACTATTGTAGAGGATCTCATCTATTACTGGTTTCTCACGGTTCATACCATAAAAATCAAAGATCTCCCTAGCTTCCCGTACCATGTGATCAAACTCATTCATAAGGACAAGGGTAGACATTTTCTTAGCTTAAGGATCCTTTATCACGGGTAGCTCATAAACAATCTTTGCAAAGTGGTATGAGTGTGAATAAATGTTTTCAGAAGTTTAAGAACAAGAGCGGAAATAGCTTCTGCATAAGTCTTGGTTCTTTTGATTATAGGGACACAATTAAAGAATTCTTGGATAGTTTCTTTTCCTATAACATTCCCTTGCCCCAAGGAAAAGGTTTTAGCATCCAGATTGGCAGACGTCCAATTTTAGGAGTTCTCCCATCATCTGTTTCTGCCATACCAAAGTCACTCATGGTGAAACCTCCAAAGACACACAAATAAGAACACAAGAGAACAATAGATCTGATACGAAAAAGGCAAACAGAAAGAAGGTAAATAAAACGGCAAATATTTTTATGTTTTTGTAAAAACGTTTTAGAAGTGGGAGAGATGAAAACGAGAGGCATATGAAAAATAATGTAAATTGCAAGGAGGTGAGAGTTTATGTGTGGGAACCTGATAGATCTTGACTTGATCCTCCCCGGCAACGGCGCCAGAAATTCTTCCTGCTACTTATGAACCGTGTCAGTAAATTCCCCGAAGAGGAGGGGATGATGCAGCACAGCGGTGGTAAGTATTTCCCTCAGATATGAAACCAAGCTTATCAATCTACTAGGAGAACCAAGCAAGCTATGTAAACAACACCTGCACACAAACGACAAATCCTCACAACCCAATGCGTAGAGGGGTTGTCAATCCCTCTTGGGTAAGGTAGTATGATACAAAGATAGATTGATAGATGCAAATAAAATAAAATAAAATGCAGCATGGGTATTTTTTGGGGGTTCGATAATATAGATTTGAAATAAAAGAAGCAAATAAACGAGAAACGCAAATAGAATATAGATCTACAAGTATATAATGAGAAATAGACTCGGGGGGCGTAGGTTTCACTAGTGGCTTCTCTCGAGAAAATAGCATACGGTGGGTAAAAATTACTGTTGGGAAATTGATAGAAGAGCGAATAATTATGACGATATCCAAGACAGTGATCATGTATATAGGCATCACGTCCAAGGTTAGTAGACCGACTCCTTCCTGCATCTACTACTATTACTCCACACATCGACCGCTATCCAACATGCATCTAGTGTATTAAGTTCATGAACTTACATCGTAATGCCTTAAGAACGATGACATGATGTAGAGAAGATCTATTCATGTAGGAATAGACCCCCATCATTTTATCCTTAACAGCAACGATACATGCGTGTCATGTCTCTTTCTGTCACTGAGATTGAGCACCGCAAGATCGAACCCATTACAAAGCACATCTTCCCATTGCAAGATAAATCAATCAAGTTGTACAAACAAAACCGAAATATCGAAGAAGAAATACGAGGATATAATAATCATGTATGGATAGAAATAAATATAATCATAAACTCACAATTAATTGGATCCCAACAAACACACCACAAAAGAGTTACATCAAATAGATCTCTGAAGAGAACATTGCATTAAAGATCAAAAAGAGATAAGAAACCATCTAGCTACTGCCTACGGACCCATAGATCTATGGTAAACTACTCACGCATCATCAGAGAGGCACTAATGAGGATGATGAACCCCTCCATGATCATGTTCCTCTGTGGCAGAGTACCGGAAAAGAGCTCTAGATTGGATATCGTGGTTCTGCAACTTGCGGCGGCTGAAACAATTTTTTCTCCGACTCCCCTAGGGTTTCTGAATATTTATATATTTAATTATTTATAGAGATGAGAGGAGGTGGAGGGGACTCCCGTAGGCCCCACTACCCACCAAGGCGCGCCTGGGGGCTGGGGCGCACCCTGGAGTCTCGTGGGCCCCACAGGCCTTCCATCGTGCATTTCTTTGGCCTTCTGGATGTCTTCCGGTTCAAAAAAATCTTCAAAAAGTTTCATTGCATTTGGACTCTGTTTGATATTGATATTCTGCAAAGTGAAAAACAAGCAGAAAACAACAACTGGCACTGGGCACTATGTCAATAGGTTAGTCCCAGAAAAAATATAAAGTTGCTAGAAAATGATTGTAAAACATCCAGGAATGATAATATAACAGCATGACACAATCAAAAATTATATATATGTTGGAGACGTATCAGGTGGCCATCGCAGCGTCGTCAGGGAGGGCTTGGGGCGGCCGCCTTGTCCCCCCACTCACGGGTCATGGCGTCGAGCGAGGAGGGAGACGGCGAGGCGGAAGGCAGCGAGCCGAAGGAGCCGCCAGCCAACAGCAGCGAGGAGGGGGGAGGATTGGGGCGGTGGAGGCAGCTGGAGGGGGAAGGGGAAACCCTTTGGGTAGCCCAATTCACCCTATCCGGATGTGAGTAGCCGAGCGGTCTTGATCGCTAGTGGTTTGGCCAAGCGCCAAGATGGGCCGAGGCCCAAGAATCGTGCCCATGTGCCGGTCGAGGGGAGTAGCCAGTAGCCCGGTAGCCACCCGGCTAGGAACGGCGCCACAGCCCACCAAGCCCCCAACCGAGACCGAGACGGGACGGCCCAGGCCCATAGGAGTCGCGGTGGTAGGTGGGCGAGCCACCCCAACCAACCCTAGGCTCCGTCACCATCGCCGGCGGCAAGGGAGGGCTTGATCAGGACACCAGAACGAGGCGCCGCGAGGAGGTGGCGAAGGCAACAATGAAGATGGAAGGGGGAGCGGCGGGAGATGAAAGGGGCGCTACCCGGCGAGCCGCTGAAGGGGCCGGCAACGGCGGGTGTTATGCCATGTTTTGACTATTATGGATAGAACACAGAATGCGGTACACTGCATCTATCACTTGTCAGACAAAGCGCACACAGTGGCTAGATAATGGCAGCTTGAGTGGTCAGGTTAGATCACCACGCCCTACCCATTTTTGCATAGTATCTTGAAAGGGTGATTGTAAAATGAAGCTATTGTTTTTTTGCATCTAAATGAAGGCATTGCTACTACCAACGAACCCTCATGAATGGGGACTCCTCCACAAAGAGTACATATGAAGCGGGGTCGGATTAGCTCAGCTCGTTGGAACTAGACCAAATATGGAGCTCATGAGTCCTTCTTCATAGAAACGAAAGGCACATTTGCTGGGAAAGTTAGTGTCAGGATTAAAGTGAATGATGACATTGATCATTATTTCCAGACGCATAAAGGCCTAAGACAAGGAGACCCGATGTCTCCTATTATGTTCAACGTTGTGGCTGACATATTTATAGTTCTCATAGGCCGGGCCAAGAAGAAAGGCCTGGTAGGTGGTCTTGTTCCCCATTTGGTGGATGGGGGCGTTTCTATCTTACAATATGCTGATGACACTATTATATTCATGGAGCATGACCTTGCAAAGGCGAGGAATATGAAACTTGTATTGTGCCTCTTTGAACAATTGTCTGGTCTAAAGATCAACTTTCACAAGAGTGAATTGTTCTGCTTTGGTAGGGCCAAAACCAAGACAACTATAGACAATTGTTCGGTTGTGAACTGGGATCTTTACCGTTCAACTATCTAGGCATTCCAATCCATCATAGGAAGTAAACCAATAAAGAGTGGAAATGTATCGAAGATTGATTTGAGAAAAAACTAAGCTGCTGGAAGGGTAAGCTTATGTCATATGGAGGACGGATAGTATTGATAAATTCAGTACTAACGAGTATGCCCATGTTCCTTCTATCTTTCTTTGAGGTGCCCAAAGGGGTACGAAAGAGACTTGACTTCTACTGATCTCATTTTTTCTAGCAGTTAGACGAGGTTAAGACTAAATATCGCTTGGCAAGATAGAAAATTATTTATCGACCGAAAGACCCCGGGGGGGGGGGGTCTTGGGATCGAGAACCTCGAGATTTAAAATAATTAAATGCATTTTGAATAAATGGTTGTATAGGTTATCTCTAGAATAGGATGGTATGTGGGCACAAATCCTAAGAAATAAATACTTGCACTCTAAGAGCATGGTTAATAATACAGCCAATGGTCGGCTATAAGGAGTTGACATGTCATCTAGAGCCAAACTTAGAGCAAGTACAATAGTGGGCTTATAGCCCGCTTACATGGCATTTTTACCTATGTGGAGGAGAGAGAGATGAAAAAGTAAGAGGAGTGGGCTCTCATGCAAGAGCCTAGCTATATGCACATTCCTAGGTAAATGCAATAAATGTGAATAAAGAGATAGAGAGAAGATGAAAGAAAGTACTAATGCAATAGCCAACCTTAGAGCATCTCCAGCCGCGGCCCAACAGGCCCCCCCAGGCCACTTTTTCGGCGCCGGCGCCGAAAAAACGGCCCAGTCGCGCCCCAAGGACGCCGAAAATCGCCGATTCAGACCTTTTTTCCGCCCGGCGGTCACAGGCGGAACCCGGCGCGCTGGGGAGCAGTCGGGGGCTCCGGCGCTAGGGAAAAGCGCGCCTGGCCCACACTGACAGGGGAAAAGTCAAGGTTTTCATCCCCGACTCGCCTCCCACCCCCCGCGCCCTCGGCCACCACTAGCTATATCCCGGCGACAGCCGCCGCCCTACTCCGCTAGATAGCCATTCCCTGCCAGAAAATAGCAGCGCTTCGCCGCGGCAACCCCTCCAACAGCAGCTGGGCGTTTCCGATCGCCGTTTCCGGCCGCGGAGGTGTGGTTTAGCGGCGGGTACACGCCCACCGAGCGCAAGGTGTTCGGCGTTTTGCCTGTCTCGACGATGGACTCGGATGACGAGGAAGAGCTCGCCGCACTGCTGGAGGAGGAAGCCGCGGCGGTGCTCGCCGCCCTCGCCCAGCTGCTGTCGAGCCATGAAAAGTTACGACGAGGTGGCTCCGCGCCTGGGCGGTTAAAAGCAAAGAACCGGCATCGTCTCGAAGGCTACCACATGCTCTACTCCGACTACTTCGCCGATGCTCCACTTCATGGCGAGAAAACATTTCGGCGCCGTTATCGGATGAGCCGAAAGCTCTTCCTCAGGATTGTGAATTCCATCCGGGAGTTCGACAACTACTTCAAGTGCAAGATGGATTGCACCGGCACTCTTGGATTCACCTCCATCCAAAAGTGCACGACAGCGATGAGGATGCTTGCATATGGAGCTCCCGGTGATTCACTCGACGACTATGGGCGCATGGCCGAGTCCACCAGCATAGAGTGTTTCTACAAGTTCTGTCGGGCAGTGGTGGCAGTGTTTGGGCCACAATACTTGAGAACACCCAATGCGGAAGACACTGCTCGGATCCTAGCCCAGAATGCAGCAAGAGGATTTCTAGGGATGCTTGGAAGCATCAACTGCATGCATTGGAAATGGAAGAATTGCCCCTTTGGTTGGCAGGGGATGTACAAAGGCGCCAAAGGCGGTTGCAGTGTGGTGCTTGAGGCGGTAGCCACACAGGACCTCTGGATTTGGTACTCCTTCTTTGGTATGCCAGGAACTCACAATGACATCAACGTGCTGCAGTGCTCTCCTGTCTTTGCCAAGCTTGTTGAAGGTCATTCTCCTCCGGTGAACTTCGAGATCAATGGGCGGCACTACAACAAGGGGTACTATCTAGCTGACGGCATCTATCCGAGATGGTCGACATTTGTGAAGACGATCTCAAACCCTGCGGCAGGAGGCAAGAACGCCTGGTTTGCGAAAGTTCAGGAGGCTTGCAGGAAGGATGTCGAGCGGGCATTTGGTGTGCTCCAATCTCGATTTGCTGTTGTTCGGTACCCTGCTCAGACCTGGTCCAAAGATCATATGTGGGAGATTATGACTTGCTGTGTCATCTTGCACAACATGATCATCGAGAGCAAGCAAGAAGACCCAGTGTTTGACACTGAACCATACTACAGGCAGGGTCCTCTAGCCGAAGTTGATCACCAGCTATCGGCAACTTGGACTGCCTATCTCAGTATGCGTCAGGAGATCCGAGACCCATAGGTGCATCATCAACTGCAAAAAGATCTGATTGAGCACCTATGGAGGCTCAAGGGGGACGCCGTGTGATGAAATACGATTTTTATTTGTTGAACTATATAATTTGTATTGTACTATTTTGTTGAAGTATTTGATTTTTCTGTGATGAAATATGTGATAAGAAATAATAGTGTTGATAATTGAACGTCGAGACACGGCGAAACCACGCCGAATATGGGCCTATTCTCGCCCATATGGGCCCTTTATTCGCCGAAATGGGGCTGTAAAGTGGGCCAATTTCGGCGCCTGGGGGCGAGCTGGGGGCGACGACTGGGCGCAAAACCGCCCCCAGCGCCGATTGTATTGCCGGCTCGCCCCCAGGGGGCAATTTTTACGGGTCCTGGGGGGGCCAACGGCTGGAGATGCTCTTATAGCTCACACTATTGTATGAGTGCATATAGATGATGGCTATAGATGACACGGCGGTTTCTTATAGCCATCAGCTGGCTATATTATTAACCTTGCTCTTATAGTCGACATGTACAATATTAAATTTTAAATGTGTACTACTTTATTAATAGTTGGCCCACCTTACATCCTCACAAAACGTCTTGGGTCTCGTGTTGCAGCCGGCTACTCACAAAGAGCCCGCTTCTCTTCTCTCTTCTCTTCTCTCTCTTCGAACTAAGCAAAGATACAATATTCTATTCCTTATAGCCTGCTTATGTCACCTTATTGTATTTGCTCTAAAACTCTCGCTCAGGTTACCGTAAGGCCTAATGATTCACCGTTCTGGAAGGGACTCATGAGAACAAAAGAGACCTTCTTCCATAGGGTGAAATTCGTTGTTGGGGACGTTACGACAACAAGGTTTTGGGAGGATACATGGCTAGGCGACACGCCGCTAGCTCTCCAGTATCCTTCCTTGTATCATATTGCTCAACGTAAGGAGGATTACGTAGCAACGGTATTGCAGACGACACCTTTGAACATCCAGTTCAGGAGGGCTCTAGTAGGGGAACGATGGAATTCTTGGCTACACTTGGTGTGGAGGATGATGGACGTTCAACTCTTAGATCAGGGAGACACCTTGAACTGGAAGCTACCGGGTAATGGGGCGTTTTCCGTCAAATCTATGTACTTAGACCTCATTCACTCTGGTCCAATCCCAAGATCGTTACACATTTGGAAAGTTAAGGTTTCCTTGCGAATCAAAATTTTTATGTGGTTCGTACACAAGCAAGTGATCCTTACCAAACATAACTTACTAAAGCGACGATGGGTCGGCAGTTCACGATGTTGCTTTTGTGTTCACGATGAAACAATTCAACACTTATTTATTGATTACCCTCTCGCGAGGTTAATTTGGCGGTCCTTACATATAGCTTTTAATATTATTCCTCCAGTTAGTACAAAGACGTTGTTTGGGACGTGGCTAAATGAAGTGAATCCTGATATTGCGTCAAGTATTCGGAATGGAATATGTGCACTTCTTTGGGCTATATGGAACTGCAGGAACGATAGTATTTTTAACAGACTTTATGTGATTAACTTCTTGTAGGTTATCTTCAGAGCTACGACACGGATCCGTACGTGGTTGCTACTCACTCCTTTGGGCCTCAGCGAGCATTTGGCTACTGGGTGCTACCGATGGGAGATGGTAGCACGGGTTATCTTCAACCAGTTTGGATGGCGGTCGCATCACAAGATATTGTGGCTTTGAATTGTTTTATTTTGTTTTGCTCCTTTTGAGAGATGTACTTTGCAGATAAGGGGAAATCCTCCTTTTAAAAAAAAAGAAATTTGCTGGGAAAGTTGTGACTGAGCACATTTATTGCTGTACAAGGACATAACTATCAGAAGGCACTAGCTCACAAAAACGAAAGGCACAATGATCTCCTAGAACATGTATGGAATTACATAAAGATATCTCTTTTTTTTGCAGGTCACAGTTTCAGCAAGAATGTGCGTATCTCCATGGGCCCCAGCTCGACAACAAGGGCTTGACTGTCAACCGGGCTACCGGTAACTGGGGCAGGACTACTTTCGTTGTCTCCAACAACCCTCCACTTGAGCTTCCTCGTCGCTGACTTCTTTTGGTTGGCGGACAGGTTAGTTTCAGTCAATTCCTTGATCTGCGCAATGGAACATCACCGAGCAAGTGAGCATTTCGGGCTAGATCTCTTTCCCAAAGGAAAAATATTCATGAGTACTAGTATAATTCATGTATCAGAACTTTTTTTTTACAACAAATTCCTTTCATGCAAAGTGATAAAGTACAATAAATTACTTACAGTTCTCTTTCCAAACAATTTTTTCAGTTCAACTTTAGCCATCACTGAGTACTGTGGGTCCTCTGCAGCCTGCAACTCCGGCAAAAAATTATTCAGTGAAGCAAGTAGAAATAAATATGATATAAACTACAATTATGTAATGTAGGAATATACCTCAAACAAATGTGCCAAGCGGAGAAGTGTGGTACCATCATCGAGATTCTGAAATATTAAGCCATGCTCTGTTAGTGACTAATAGATGCTATCAATATTAAGATATATAAGGTCCAAGATAAATAGTTTGTTTTGTTGAGAAATAGATAAATAAATTATGAACCTGCAAGGTGATGATTGCCACATTATCAGGAAGACTGTAATTTGCATCCATCATGCTCGCTTTCACAACATTGTATGATTTCCAACTGCTCTCATCCTGTAAGAACAATATCACAACTGTAGGAATAATGACATGAAAATACTTAAGAAAACAGGCTGAGAGAACTATACCTCATGAGCGAAACCAAGAAGAAAGGGTGAATAAACTTTTTGTCCTTGTGTCCTTCGCCAGTGAGCTCCATGTCCAAGCTTGTTGATATTGACATAATAAGTACCCCTTATAGAAAGTATAGGATGGTTGAATATTGTGTTATTGTGTTGTATTGATCTGACCCTCGTAGGGGTATATATAGAAGTACAATAGGAATAGAGACTGGGAGTACAATGCAAGATATTGTTTAAACTTATCTTATCTCTAATTGTGATTATCTCTACACAATTATATTTCTAACATTCCCCCTCAGTCGTAGCGGGAGTGAAACGGACGATTGCGACTGGATTTGAAGTATCGTGCTTGCGTCGTCTTCTTCGCTTCACCGTCATCACCTGCATCTTTGATGGCTCGACACCGGGAGCGGTGACTGCGTCCCCTTCCGGTGCCTTCCTTGTCTCTCCTCTATTCCCTCCCGCAGTCACAGCGGGAGAGGCGTGGACGCTAGTGACGACGCGAACGCTGTTGACTGGAGTTGTTGCCGATGTGTTGCTGTACACATGGTCGTGTGTGTCGATGTTGCCGATCATGATGTGGTCGTGGTCGAGGTAGTCGTGGTCAATGAAGTAGTCATCGTGGATGATGAACCACACAAAGCCGAAGGCGCAATAAAATACGCTATGTTGTAGATGACGGAGCTGCAATCGTGGACGATGCACCTTGCCAATGTCAGAGGGTGCCGTCCGCGATGAGTCCACCGGTTTTGCCGGGACCGGAAGAAACCCATCGAGCACACATCAGTTTTGTCAGAACCGTGTGGTCGTGTAGGGCTAGTCACTAAAGTGACGCCGTGTCGATGCAGTCGTGTCGTCGTACATGACGCGGTCTATGCCGTCGTCGTGACGCGGTCATTGCCGTCGTTGAGGTCGCGTCTTGCAGAAAAGTCTGTCAGAGGACGCTAGGTGTCCATCTTGTGGATGAGGCGGCGGCGGTGTGTTGACGAAGATGTTGGTGAAGACCGTGTTGATGAAGACCTTGGCGATGAAGTGTCGGCAATGGCGTTGCAGCACCGTGTCGACAATGATGTCACTTGAAGGCGTCCATGTGGCGACGAAGTGTCGATGCCGTGTCGTGCCGGAGAAGTTGATGAACAATTGCATCTCTTTCCACACCGGCCTGTCGTGTGGATGGTGCATGTCGATGACGCTTCTCGAAGGTGTGCTCGACGTACATTTTCTTTCTTCGCGTGATATAGTCATACAGCTTGATGTTGTGACGTGGGTCGTTACAGATTGGTCGATGTAGTGCAGATGGTTCAGTCGCTCGGTACAATTTGCCGGCTCGGTGGCTCAATGGACGATCGTGCTGATGCGACCTATTGGTCCGCTCGTGTGTTGATATGGAGATGCGCGGCTGTCGCAGGTCTTAGGTCGACGAAGGCTTGAAGGGCTCGATGTAGAGACTGGTGCTGAAGCCGATCGACGCATATACGCTCATGCATGTGGTGCTAGCTGCACGGGAACGTCATAAGCTCATACGTGCATGAGGCTTAACCTTGCATGGATCCTGAAGCTGGCTGCTGGCCGTGTTGCACCTGTTGGTGGAGATCTGTGCGTGTGTGTATCTGCCTCCGCGGCAGGCTCGCCACGCCTGGTCCGCACGAGGGTTGCTGTTCGATCTGGGTCGCAGCCGAGAAGGGAGCCACACATAGCCGTCTCCGCGGCGTGTGGACATCATGGTTGGAGTAGATGCGACGAGGTGTCGCCTGTTGATGCCGAAGGAGCGTGCTGCTTTACAGACATGTGCGAGGCCGTCCCTGGAGGTCGTGCTAGTCGACGGGGCTGCAGACCTCCAGACATCTGGAGACACATGCTGGATGTATCGGCTGGGGATCCGCGTGCGAGAGCCCCGCCCTCCCGTGATCGGGACGGGCATGATCTTGTCCGCTGTGCCTCGTGCTGATGCGATCTGCGTGGCCTGCGGTTGCTGTCGTCGTTGCTTTCGGGCACTGTGGATGCGCGGCCGGCGTATGCTATCTCCCGATGGAGAAGCGGCTGCATGTGTCGCCGTAGTTGCTCGCCGTAGTTGATCACCGCAAGGATCGATCTGCACTGGTTTTCACGGGATAGAAGGTCGTCAGGTTTATTTGTGGCTAAGGAAAATATGGATCTATTGGATGGATTTGAGAAATTGGGAAATTAGAAACCTACGGGATCGATCTAATATCTAAACTACATAACCGATCCAATCTTTATTGGAATCGGGTGCCGCGCCCCCGTGGAGAGGAGATTAATCTCCCCGAGGGCGGCGCGCTGCGGAAGTGGTGGAGAAAATCTAGGATCGGCGTCGTGCGACAAACCGCTCTAATACCATATAGAAAATATAGGATGGCTGAATATTGTGTTGTTGTGTTGTATCATATTGATCTGACCCTCGTAGGGGTATATATAGAAGTACAATAGGGAGAGAGACTTGAAGTACAATGCAAGATATTGTTTAAACCTATCTTATCTCTAGTTATGATTATCTCTACACAATTATATTTCTAACATGGCTTAATAACTCCCGTTTATGTCTAGTAGGAGTAGGATTTTCAGTTTTTCTCCTCAGGGCTCGGTGCTTGGAGTATGTCGACTTGTTTAGATGGTTTGCTGTAAGTCTTGAATAAATGCTTTAGGAAGAAAAGGTTGAAAGTGGGACATTGGGATCAACCAACTAGTCTGTTACTACTAAAAATATTATACTGTGTGTCTATACAGTGTGCTAACATACCAATCACTTTCATGCCGCATACAAAAAATTATTCACTTTGAGCCATAACGATTTGAATTGATTATTATTTACTGGATCACTCTGTCACTTTCTCAACTGCCGAAATTATCACTGCAAGAATAATGAACTATGATGATGTAAAATGTAAATGATTTCCCTGGATTCAACTGATGATAAGCATCAAACTTGAATACCCTTTGTATGATACAATATACATTTGTATGCATTCCTGGAGTTAGAATCTGAAACACATACCACCTTTTTGTAGTGTACTAAAGATAACCATTTGTGCAAATTATCTGAAACATTGCATGATGGAATGAACATTTGAGCTCTTCAAGTGTTGATGCTTTTTGTTAAGTCTTTGGATCTAAACTTGTGATGTTTTCTTTTTCTTCCTTTTTTTCTGTTCAGCTGCAGCATTTTATAATCTTTGTATTATTGAAATGAAATGCTATGGTGGCATCCTACTGGAAAGAACCTTGTCAATTATGTTAGCTTTGTTCATTGATACATCACTGTTTGGTCGACCAGTTTGCAAGTATGTTTGCTTGCAGTCGCTTTTGCAGTTTGTGCCGAGTTATGTATTCTCAGTTCCTTCTGCAACTGTCTTTGTCTTTGTGCATTGCAGATTGTTGGTGCTCTGGAGATGGCAAGTTAACTGCTGGAAGTTTGGTACAACAGGCGGCGAGTAGACGCATCAGTTTTCCTTTACATTTCCGACACTTCGCATTTGTCGTTTTCGGTTGCCCGCTGAATGCGATGTTTGTGATGGTTTGGGTCGGTTGCGGCCAAGGCCTCTTCCTTGGACGCCGCTCTCCTGTGGCATATTTTATCACATGCTACTAATGCATATTTTTTGTTTCAACACACAGCTGTGTGCCTCTTCCTTGGACGCCGCTCTCCTGCTGCTGCACCGACCCAAGTTGTTTTCAGACGTGCGTTCATGGACCACGACACAGAGGCGATGCCGTCCAGCATGAGTTTTGACGGCAAAGAAGCTCAGCCTGTGCTGGTGCCTCTGGTGGCCGTTTATGGTCTGTGTTTGTAAATCCATGGTTGTTGAATCATGTCTGTATAATTGTATTGGAAATTGCTAGCCTTTTTGGCTAGTATTTTTTTTGTTTTGGTTCGCAAGTATGCCTAACCGTAGGCATAGTTTTAGCATGTCCGCGCACAGGGCGATGCCAGGAGCACCCATAAAGTCGTCCACCTCCACCAGCGCATTATATGAATGATCTTCCTGTTTGCCGTCGGGTTCCCTATTTGGACAACTGGTTCAGTACATAACTACTATGATGAACAATAAACATCGGCAGATTACTCACATTCAATCATTCAGACAACAACTGCATCGAAAAACCAGGAAATCATGGTCTTTCGATTGCACTAGTCCAATCATAGAGTTGATATAACAAGTTTGTTTCCTATCTAGTGTAGAACATATCTGCGTCTTTAAATGAGGCCCGTACAAATCTGATGCAAAGTTTTGTACTTCCTCCGTTCCTAAATATAAGTCTTTGTAGAGATTTCGCTATGGACTACGTACAAAGCAAAATGAATGAATTTACACTCAAAATGCATCTATATACGTCCGTATGTGGTTTATAGTAGAATCTCTACAAAGACTTATATTTAGGAACGGAGGAAGTACAAAACTTTGCATCAGATTTGTACGGCCGACGAACCTAACCTCCACGGAACCCTTTTCACCTACGTTTATGCACACAAGTTTTGTATTGTAATCACTGTAATAGGTATTGCACATACACACGAACCAGATGGTTAGGTGGACAGTGGTATCCCCAACCCATCAGGGTTCAAATCGTGGTGCTCGCATTATTCCTGGATTGATTTCAAGATTTCCGGTGATACGCTTTCAGTGGGAGGAGACGTTCCCGTCGACGATGAGGCGCCTACGGTGAGATGATATGTCGGCCCAGTCTCTCGGAGGTGCTCATAGGGGTAGGGTGTGCGTGTGTGCATTCATAGGGGTGAGTGTATGCGCGTGTATATGAGCGCTTGTGTCTGTACTGATGCTAAAAAAGAAGGTACTGCACATACACGAGTAGAAAAAGAACACGCGCGAACCATATGTGGTTTGATGGTTAGGAAACATACTGTTGTTTGATTCCCGAGCTTAATCAACTGCCTCCCGGGTCCCTCGCTCGGGCGACTCCGGAGGCGATACGAGGCCGAGCCAACCACACCTCATCTCTGATCTCTCGCTGCTGCCGCGGCAGCGGCACCCTGCCGTCAAAGGCGGAGGGTGTGGTGGGCGTGCGTTAGGCGTGTGGTGGTGGCACTCTCGTTGATGATCTGCGCATCAGCGGTGGAATAGGAGGCTGGCAGCATCATCACCTCCGGTGGGGTGCTGTTGTAGCCGCTTGGACTTAACGTCCTTCGATTCGTGAGGGTCTTCCTCGAGATCTGAAGATCGGTATGGAAGAGATGCGATGGCTGCTCCATACCAATGGCCAATATTGGTTTGTCTTGTGGCAGCTTGAGTCGTGCGCTTCTCCAATTCTCCATGAGGCTGCACCATTGGATGCTATTCTTCCATGGTGGTTGCCTCCTGATCTGGCCGCCGCCGTCGTCGTGGTGCGTTGCGGGCCCTGCCGATCTAACAAGTTCGCTGGTGTTTGCCGGCCTCCCGATGTGGCAGTCTGCTATTGGTTGCTGGCCTTTAGATCTAGCTTATGTCCATGCCTTGGTGCCTCCCAATCTGGTTGATAGCCAGTGATTCCGGTCATAGGATCTGGTTGGTCTCCATGGCTTGGAGTACGATCAAGACAAGCATGCGGGGCTGGTGCATGGATGCTTACGCTCACAGACGGCCGTTCGAGATGTGCACATGCGTGCAGACGACGGTCGCCCGACTAATTGCAGCCCATGGTCCTGGCTGCTTGCCTCGCTGATTGCGGTCGCCATTGAAAGATCTTTGTGTCGGTGGTTGACTTTGGTGGCGAGATGCAAACTATGGACGGAGTCTTGATGCAAAGGAATGGTTGTGCGGCGGCGATGACTGCTGCGATCGTGGAAAACTGATGGCGACAACACTTGAATGACTTCGATGATGGTGCTACTTGAGCACCCGGTCTCGAGCTCCGGGGTGAAAGCCTAGGTCTGACCCGAGTTAGGTATACCTAGCAATGGCGATGTTTTACATCGTTACCTTGTTGAAGGCATTGTTTGGAATGATTCTTCAGGGTGAAAGCCAAGATTCTAGCTTTGAGTGGCTGGATCTGGTGACAGTGACATTTGAGTGTCGCTCCCTTCTTGAAGGCGTTGCTGTTGAAGAATCTCGTCGTCTGCGTGGTGCCATGAGATGGTCGGTGCAGATACGGTCATTGTTATAATTTGCGGATCATGGATCTGATAACTTTGGGGCATTTTTTTCTCGCCTACGTATAGCTTTGGTCTTATATGACTTGGCTATTTACCAGCGTGTTTTTGTGTGCGTGTGTTGGTGTTGGCTGTGTGCATCCTAGCTATGCAGAGGCCGGGTGTGTGCTCGTTGTGTTTGTATTCTCTTGATGCTTCACTTTGATCACGAGTAGAAAACAGGGCTTTGGTTCAGGCCTGGCAAGCTCATTAGTCCCGGTTCACCCACGAACCGAGACCTATGGGGGCATACGTCTCGGTTCGTGTGCCCAGGGGGCCGGCCGGGCCTCGTGGGGCATCAGTCCTGGTTGGTTAGGACTTGTTCCGGTTCGAGGCATGAACCGGGACCAATGGGCCTCGCTCCTGGCCCACACCCATTGGTCGGTTCTTGTCTAGAACCGGGACAAATGGGTTGCCTTTAGACCCGGTTCCTGATACGAACTGGGACCAATGAGTTTCCTATATATAACCCCTCGCCCACCACTTCCACTGCTCTGTTTTTTCTGGCCGGCCGGGGGGAGCTTTATGGTGCTCTAGCTAGCTCACCTCCTATGCACATGAGGTGTTCGATGAAATGCCCGAGCCACACTAGTTAAGCTTTTCTCCTCTCGAAGCTCGAACTCCAAGCTCCATTTTCTCCGAGATTTGTCTAGGTTTAGCGGTCCGTCACGTCCCATCGCCGTCTTCACCGCCGTCGATCGCCCCCGCCGATCTCGTCACCGGCACCACCGTGGTGAGCCTCTTGTTCTGTCCATGCTTTTCTTACTTTTATTATTGCTTGTTATTATTGCTTTAGATAGATATTTGTCTAATTTTCTTACGTTCATTATTGCTTGTTATTATATAGTGCGATGGTTTTGATATCCGCCCACGTCGGCCCTCGTCATGTCTACGATTCAGATGTGGTATATTATCTTTAATTTATAACTATTTGTTTTAGTGTTTATGACAATTATGCCGACCAACCTGACATAGATGTTTTTATATGTCTAGGAGGTAGTTGAACCGGAAATTCCAACCGACCCTCTTGTGGAGAGGTTAAATTTAGTTGAAGAGGAAAACATTTCCTTGAAGAAAAAAATGGAAACAACGGAGGAGGAGAAGATGGAATTGGAGTTGCATGTTGCGGAAGTCGTCGGTGATCACAAGATCAAGATGGACCCTATTGTCAAGAGGTTAAATTTAGTTGAGGAAGAAAACAATTACTTGAAGGAAAAACAAAAAAAATTGAGGAGGAGAAGATGATATTGGAGTTGCATGTTGCGGATATCGTTGATGATCACAAGATCAAGATGGATGCATGCGCTTGAAGATTAGAAAGATTAGAAAATATGCCATTCATACCGAGGCTTGGTATCATTATGCCGTTGGATCAATTGTTACCTTGGTTGCGATTATGATCGTATTTGTTGTTGCGTTGAAATGTTCTACATAGTTTCAATGTATGGTTTAATTAGATGCTCTAGAGATATGGATGTACTTTGAATGGCATGTGATGATGAACTTATATTAATTTGATCACTTATCTATTCATGATGTTCTGTAATGGTTTTTGACACACTTAATTATATATCATATGATTGGAGGGCAAGACAGACATTCAGAGTCTTATAGCTTTTCAATTGAAGTCAGAAATGGTTGAAAATTGATGATGTTGCTTTGAATGGTGCATTTTGAACACAGAAAAAGTCTGTAGTTCAAATAAGTTAAAAAAATGAAATCCCTTTGTAACAGACGAGTTTTCGTTTGAAACCCTGATACCTCGAAAGAGATTGTCCGTTTTGTACACGAAGTGCATCCAGTTTTTGACATAACCCTCTCTACTTTTTTGCACATGCTATGTGGGTGAAATGATGATACCATGCCAAATTTCAACCTTTTCAGAGTTCATTTGAAATGTTTTTTAATTTCAGGGTCATTTAGCTCAAAAAATTCAGTAAATGCATGAAAATAGCAAATGAAGTCAGAAATGGTTGAAAATTGATGATGTGGCTTTGAATGGTGCATTTTGAACACAGAAAAAGTTTGTAGTTCAAATAAGTTAAAAAAATGAAATCCCTTTGTAACAAACGAGTTTTCGTCTGAAACCCTGATACCTCGAAAGAGATTGTTCGTTTTGTACACGAAGTGCATCCAGTTTTTGCCGTAACCCTCTCTACTTTTTTGCACATGCTATGTGGGTGAAATGATGATACCATGCCAACTTTCAACCTTTTTAGAGTTCATTTGAAATGCTTTTCAATTTCAGAATCATTTAGCTAAAAAGTCAGTAAATGCATGAAAATAGGAAATGAAGTCAGAAATGGTTGAAAATTGATGATGTGGCTTTGAATGGTGAATTTTGAACACAGAAAAAGTCTGTAGTTCAAATAAGTTCAAAAAAAATGAAATCCCTTTGTAACAAACGAGTTTTCGTCTAAAATTCTGATACCTCGAAAGAGATTGTCCATTTTGTACACGAAGTGCATCCAGTTTTTGCCGTAACCCTCTCTACTTTTTTGCACATGCTATGTGGGTGAAATGATGATACCATGCCAACTTTCAACCTTTTCAGAGTTCATTTGAAATGCTTTTCAATTTCAGGGTAATTTAGCTCGAAAAATTTAGTAAATGCATGAAAATAGCAAATGAAGTCAGAAATGGTTGAAAATTGATGATGTGGCTTTGAATGGTGCATTTTGAACACCGAAAAAGTCTGTAGTTCAAATAAGTTCAAAAAAAAATGAAATCCCTTTGTAACAAACGAGTTTTGTCTGAAACCCTGATACCTCGAAAGAGATTGTCCGTTTTGTACACGAAGTGCATTCATTTTGTGCTGTAACCCTCTCTACTTTTTTGCACATGCTATATGGATGAAATGATGATACCATGCCAACTTTCAACCTTATCAGAGTTCATTTGAAAAGTTTTTCAATTTCAGGGTCATTTAGCTAAAATAAATCAGTAAATGCATGAAAATAGCAAATGAAGTCGGAAATGGTTGAAAATTGATGATGTGGCTTTGAATGGTGCATTTTGAACACAGAAAAAGTCTGTAGTTCAAATAAGTTCAAAAAAAATAAAATTCCTTTGTAACAAACGAGTTTTCGTCTGAAATCCTGATACCTCGAAAGAGATTGTCCGTTTTGTACACGAAGTGCATCCAGTTTTTGCCGTAACCCTCTCTACTTTTTTGCACATGCTATGTGGGTGAAATGATGATACCATGCCAACTTTCAACCTTTTCAGAGTTCATTTGAAATGCTTTTCAATTTCAGGGTCATTTAGCTCAAAGATGAACTAATATAAAAAAGAATGAAATGGAAAACTTTTATGAAACTATAATAGCAAAAATAATAAACTAAAAGAACGAAATAGAAAACTTTAATGAAACTCTAATAGAAAAGAGAATGAACTAGAAAACTTTAATGAAACTCTAATAGCTAAAGGAATCAATCAAAAAGCTTTTATAATTAAACCTCTATTATTATTGAAACTAAAATTATATAAAATTTATGCAACTAAAATTATCAATGTATTTCCTGTTCGAAACATTAAAAGCAAATAGAATTTTCATAATATAAATAAAAAATAAAAAATAAAAAATAAAATAAATAAGTAGAATAAAAATAAAATAAATAAGTGGAAACAAAATAAACTTTCATAAAGTAAAATAAATAAAATTTAATAAAGTAAATAAAAATGGCAACAATAAGTATTCTTTTGATAGTAGAAACAAAATTTAAAAAATAAAGCAACAAAGAAAAAAATGGAACAAAATACAAAAAATGCCACATACTCGGCCACCACGGCTTGAATACGACTAGAAATCCACCCATGGGCCAGGATTCAGGCCCGCGGAAGGCCCACAGGCAGATGCAGTGTGTTTAGGCCCGTAGGCATGCATTAGAGAGGAGCTCGAAAAAGAAGGGGCAGCAGCTCTTATAAACTGGTCGAAACGTCTCTCATCTAGCGAGGTGGGACTAAACTCCCACCGCACCACGGCTGTGCAAGGTCATTGGTCCCAGTTGGTCCCAGGAACCGGGACTAAAGGCCTACATTGGTACCGGTTCGTGAAACAAACCGGGATCAATCCACACCATTAGTCCCGGTTGGTGCCCCCAACCGGGACCAATGGCCTCTTTTTCTCGCCCTTTGGGCTGCTGAAAACTGGCCATTTGTCCCGGTTGGTGCCACGAACCGGGACTAATGGATCCATTAGTCTTGGTTGGTGCCACGGACCGGGACCAATTCTTTTGCTATATAAGCAGCTGATACGTCCAAAACGTATCTATAATTTCTGCTTGCTCCATGCCACTTTTGGGTGATATTGCTATGATATTCATACACTTCCATACACTTTTGATCATATTTGGACTAACTTACTAATCCAGTGCACCCCAGTGCCACTTTCTGTTTTCGGCTGTTTTTGTATTTCAGGTTTTCACGTTTCGAGAACTGCCCAGAAAAATTATATAAAAAATCAGCGATCCGGAAACAACACTGCGTCCGAAGGGCAGCCTGGGGGGGGGCACAGGGGCTCCAGGCGCCCTGTGGGCGCGCCCCCCCGGGCCGCGCCGGGGGGGGTGGGCGCCTGGGCCCCCCGAGGCTCCCCCGATGCCCTACTTTGGCATATATTTAAAGGGTCCTCCGTAACCCTCAGAACAGGAACTCTTTTCGCGATCCCATCTCTGTTCCGCCGCCGCCGCCGCTTACAAGATCGGGAGCACCAGGAGAACTCTTCCCGGCACCCTGCCGGAGGGGAGGATCACCACCGGGAGCTTCTCCACCATCATGGACGCCTCCCGAATGACTCGTGAGTAGTCTCCCTTGGACCATGAGTCCATGACTAGTAGCTATGTGATGTTTTCCTCTCGTTCTTGTGCTTCACTAATTAGTCCTCGTGAGCTGCCCTACATGATCGAGGCACCTATGTAATCCTTATGCTGTTGCTATGTTGAGTTTGCTGGGATCCGTTGGATTATGAGATTATGTTCAGATTGATCTTGAGTAATATATTTGATTCACCTCTTTTATATTTTAGTTCCTAAGTAATTCTTGCATGTTCTCCGTTGTTACTTATTGCTTTGGCCGGGTAGTGACTCCAAGAGGGAACGTTATGCTCGATTGTGGGTTCATGTCCCTCGATGACTAGCTTGAGTGACAGAAACATGAGTCTAGGGGATGTGCTGTTGCCACAAGGGGGAAAACAACGGTGCTTGTGCCCGCGGGTGCAAGGATTGTTTACTTTACGCAAAGTTCTTTTAATGCAGTTGTCTGTTGCATTGAGTTTACACTATGGGTGGGACTCGCAACTTAATACCAGCGAGATGTTCTGGATAGATATCTCAAGGTGGATGATTAGTAGTAGATATTGATGGATTTTGATCTACTTACTTTGGCGTACCGCCCATGCTTTGAACCTCAACATTTCTTGCAATGTAGTCAGCATTGGTTTGCTTTCGTGGTCCTGTCAATTGCCCAGCTGTAATTTGTTTACCTCACATAGCTGTTTTATCGTCTTTTGGGAGAGAGACATCACTAGTGAACATCATGAGACTCCGGTCCATATTACCATCATTGATCACATCCACTATTTACTTTTCGCTATTTACTTACTATTGCAAAAACTATCTATCACTACTATCATTGCTTTTAACCCTTTGTGAACTACAAGGCCGGAGGGATTGACAACCTCTCTGTACTCGTTGGGAGCAAAGTTATTTGTATCTGTGTGCAGGTCCACGTTGATTGCTAATTGCGCCATTAGCAATTGACACCTACTTGTTGAACCTAGGAGTCTTTGGGGATTCGATCCTTGGCATCTTTGCTAGGGGAAAATACTTCTACATACTGCATCTTACACCTTCCACTTGGGGTAACCAACGAGGGGTTCGAGGCCCATCAGCAGCACTTGGGAAATTTTCAGATTTCCATCGTCAGTTCGTCCCCGACGCCGCCAGGCTGTTCGCCGTCGATGTCGACGCCGCCTCTGCCCGACCTCGCCGTCGACGCCCTCTACCCCGACCTCGCCGTCGACGCCCGCTACCCCGACCTCGCCGTCGCCGCCCAATAGTGAGCACTCCGGCCCCCTTCCCCTCCGCCGTCGCCCCTGCCTGCTCTGCTCCTCTGCGCGTCGCCGCCCCTGCCGCATGCCGCCCCGGCCTGCTCTACTCTGCTCTGCTTTTTTCCATTATATATGGATGTTGTATATATATATATATATATATATATATATATATAGGAAAATGGTTGTGTACTCCTGGGAGTACGTACTCCCGCCCCTCATATACCATATAGATGAATCTTTTATACCTCTTTATTATTTTTAATATACTTCATTAGTAATTATTAGATACCCCAAAATGATTTTCATAAAAAAAATCATGGGAGTCTACATATTTTAAATGTTTACATATATACTGATGTGTTTGTACGCGAAAAAGATATATTTAAAAAAGTACATCGTAAATGATATTTTTTCAACAAAACTCGTATTAGGGTATCTTAGAATATTTAATTAAGTATATTGAAAATGATAAAGAGGTATAATTAATGCGTATATGAGGTATATTGAGGATGGGAGTACATACTCCTAGGAGTACAAAAGAGGAGTCCTATATATATATATATATATATATATATATATATATATATATATATATATATATATATATATATATATATAT